>JANAVB010035417.1:7991586-8078488 GCA_029216955.1 Iris pallida | reverse complement strand
CGCTCAGATTTTTTGGACAATCCGACCGTTGGATCGGCGATTTCTTCACTTCATCTCAATCTTGGTATATCCCCTTCATCTCTCTCAAATTTCATCCGTTAATTTCGTGGTTTGATACATCAAAACCGGCCACCAAGTTGACCGTTTAAATTGTGTTATTTTTGGACAGTTTCGCGGAGCCGACTTCGTCGACTCGTATCTCCTCCGTTGCAGCTTCGGTTGGCGCGCTACCAGTTCCTGTGCAAATCTAGTATCCCTCTTCCTGCCCCCTTTAGATTTCATTTCAGTTTGAGCTTGTTAGGTCGGTCGAATTCGACGCCAAAGTTGGCCGTTCGAATTCTTAGTGTTGCACTTGTAAATTCCATTTTTGAACCCGGGACTCCGGATTCAATTTCTGACACCACCAGTAGACTCGTGGCGTCGTTCTGGCATGTTCTCATTTAAAGTTTGTTTGATTTGGAGAACGTGGGCCCTGGCACGTATTTCGTGCAAAGCGGGTCCCACTTTCTGGGTCAACGGGTCATTTTGAGTTCGGCTCATCGGAATCCAATTTCGGATATACCGTTGAGTTCGTATCGTCATTCTGGACTCGTTGACATATAATTTGCTGAGTTTTGAGGACATTAGCTCCGACACGCTTTTCCGTGCAAATCGGTTTCCAATGTCCTGGTCAACGGACCAATTTGAGATCGGGTCAACGGAATCCAATTCTGGATATACCGTTGGGTTCGTATCGTCATTCTGGATTCGTGGACATATAATTTGTTAGATTTTGTGCACTTTTTTTGGCACATTTTTCGGTGCAAAGTGTGTCCAACGGGCGGATCATTTGGCCCGAAATTACCGTTTTGCTCCTGTGTCCAAATTGGACTTTTGGACAGGCTATCCTAGCTGATTTGATCATTCTGGACATGTTGGTGATGGTTGTTTCACCATCCGACAACATCTGTAGGTTTTTACCCTATTATTATAATATTTCTCTTTTGTTTGTATTTTGAGTTCCATCGATTCCGGTGATTTCACAATCACTGAAATTGAATGGGTTGACCCTGTAAATGTTTATAGAGACTAGCCTTGACCCTGTTTGACCATGGTTGACTGTTTTGACTGAACGTCGAAGTAGAGTCAACATTTGACCTAGTTTAACCTAGAGTTGACCATAGTTGACCAGTTGACCAAAAGTCAACTGTAAGTCAACCATTGACCCAAATTGACCTAGTTTGACTTGGTTTAACTTTTTGTGACCTAGTTTGACCTAGTGTGACTCAGTGTGACCTAGTTTGACTTCGTTGACTGAGTCTGACCTAGATTGTGTAGCTTATACTATAGAATCAAGCCTAACACTGTTGAACCCTAATTAGTTTATATATATCTTATCTTTAGGTCTGTGGCATCACTCTGAGCATCGACCCCATTTGACAGCTCAGGACCGCAGGCGATTACATTCACTGATAGTTTTCATTGTCTTGATATCTGCTATATCCGATTCAGTCGTAGTGTCTTACTTGATTCCCAGTCACGATAGTTCACGGACTAGTATATGCTGGATCATGACATGAGATGTTGTTCATGGATTTTCTTGGTATATATGTACATTTCCTGCCTTGTTTTATGTACTTGTATAGACACCGATTCCTGAGAGGGAGTGGCTATCCTCTTAGGGAATCCCGTGTCATGACGTGTCATGTCCAGGTCTATTATACTATTCGGGGATGGGAAATTATTAGGGGTTATGTGATCAAAGCCTCCATGTCACTATTTTGCTAGCGCCACCCTCACCTCACGTAGGGTGTAGCAGACACCCCTTGCCGGGTTATCCAGGTTGGCCGGCATGATCCTTTCCAGAGATTTTCCTGTGATTGTCGGGCCAAGTGGATAACCCTACCATGACTCCCTAGCCGATCACATTTTGCTCTAATAATTCAAATCACATTTTATATTTATTGTCGTATCTTATATTCCAGTTCAGTTTTACTTTCTGTACTTCTCACCATGCTATGATTTCATTTACTCACATGCTCTACATGCCTTTACATTGTACCTTGATTGGAGACTAAGTTCTGCTCGGGAGAAAAGTTACAACCCCGGTCCTTGTTGGTTTAAGGGTTGTAACTCGGCTTTCGAATGGTTCCCAAGTCTTCATATATCTTTGTCTTGTAGTTCATTATACTGTCTCTTATAGAATTTGTCAATTCACATGGAACTGCTGTTAGTGTTTGTACTTGCTCATTTTCCTGACAGGATACCGTTGATAATAATTTAGGAGTAGTTGTGCCATTAGTGGACTTCATGATGTTGCTAGCTGAGGTGGATCTCACTATTATTCTATGTGAGTTGCCTGGTAGTTATCCTTAGTTCGTCTTGTTTTTCCTTCTTTATTTTCCTGTCTTATGTTTCCTTCTAGTAGTTTCTAGCTGTTCTTGTGCTTTAGTTATCTTTCTTGTCTTATCATCCCTAGCTGTTGTGATGTGACTAGAGTATATTTGTAGTTATAGGCCTTCTAGACGTAGTGTATATTTATTGGGTACTAGACAGCGTTCTACCGCCGATACTGCGGCGTAGGTTGGGCGTCGTCTACGTATTCGTACCCGTATATCCGGGTGCGGGTCGTGACACATTTTTAGTGGTGGCCCATGCAGGTCAGTCTTTGCAATTAATGCGAAGTCGTGGTAGTACTTGAGCTTTTCTGTACTACTGCGAGCCTGCCCTAGGATTAAGGTTGAGTCATGGAATATTTTAGGAATTTGGTACTCAGTCACATATTAGGAACTCTTGGTAGATTCCAGGGATGATCCCTGGGAATCTTATTTCGAACTTTTTGAAACTTTTTCCATTTGTTCTGTCCGTCCTGATTTCTGAAACGTCTGTCCGTTATCAACTTTATTCTTTCTTGGAATGAGTTTGTGGACCCCAGAGGGAAGGTATAAGTTGAACTTATATATCTCCTAGGTCGAGACGAGAATATGATTTACCAGTCTCATATCAGGTTGAGATTGTTTTAGATTATATTCCAATGATTTCCTTTATCTTGACCTAGATAGTACCTTTGGACATCTCCTGAGAATTTTCTTCTAAATCCTGTCTCGAAATCTGTTCTGCTAGTTTTTATTTCTTATCCTTGATTCGTGGTTAAATTTTGAATCTTAATATTCGTTGTTGACCCTTGATTTTGTTTTGGATAATTCTTTTAAGAATTGAGTTAAGATATCCTGATAAACATATTTTGGACGAGGACGATGGGAACGATAAATGTCTACTTTGCTTATGGAGTTGGAATTTATCGCAGTCATATTAGCTAGCCTGACAGGGACATGGAGCCTGATTTTGGATATACTATCCTAGTTATGGAATTTAGATTCTCTTGCAGCCATACCGGTTGGCGTGGTAAGGAATCTAGATGACATGATTATAGGGTGTATACCTTAGTTATGGACTCTATCGTTTATTGCGGCTATGTTTACTGACGTGGCGTAAATTCTGGCAATATGGTTTTGGATAGACGTGTATGGTTATCAGGTCATATCTTAAGTTGATTCACTTCTTTTACCAATTGAGCAAGATAATTCCTACCATTATTTCTTATTTATCATTATTTTTCTCTCTCATCGCATGATGATTTTCTCATCTTACCGTCATTTCCTTCGTATTGTTTAGTTATGTCTTGATTAAACAAGTCAACTATCTCATATCTACATCTGTTATCTACACTTAAAAACTCTGAAATTTTTGAAATTTTCATATCTTAATTGTTTCTTAATTTTCGATACTGTTAAGATTTTGATTCCCTTCTGTCCATGACCAATCAATTTTGGTCGTTTTGTATATCGTGCCAAAGAGTCTTGATTGTTGATTGAACTTAAATGGGTTCGAATTCCATTGTGATATGATTTTCTTCTAGATGCTCGTGTCCAGACTTCGTTGATTTTGTTCTCCATCTTCCCCAAATTCTGATTTACCCAAAACTTGATCAATTCAAATCGTGCTGAGACTAAATTATTTACTTTTATCGTGATTGGACAATGCTATCATCACTCGTGCCTTAAACTTTCGATTCAATTCTGGCAAATGACTAAATTTCATTCCAATCACGATTTGGCTTCATACTATCCTTGATTATGCCGGAGTCTCATGTTGGTCATGCCTAAACCGTTATACTTTGACCAAGGTTGAGCTGACTGTATCTATAATCGTGCGTATATGATTCTGTTCATATTTTGATTCTATCGTGCGGAAATTTTCATCGTGCCTGAATAATTGTGAATTGATTATCTTAATCGTGCAAACTTGTCATTCTATGATCGTGCCTAAGTTTTTTTTTTTTTTTTGCCTAAAAACTTTCTATCTTGTTTTAACCCCTACTACAACCTTAATTTCGAGGACGAAATTTCTATAAGGTGGGTAGGATGTAAGCCCCCTGAAATTCCCGAATTATTTTTCGAATTTTTCTAATGAATTATTTTCAATAATTCATTTCTATATAATTAATTTTGATCTTTAAATGCTCTTTACCGTGACTTGGATTTCTAGAGCATCAGGGATGCCAGTCTCTGGAAACTTCCTTCTTGAAGTTTGTAGTAGACGAGATTATCTTCATATTGATATTTCGTGTCCCACTCGAACTTGTTCCCTTGTGCTCCATTTGATTCGCGCAACTTCGGATCAATTTAGACCAATTTATCGTCTGCCATAATTTGTGATTTAATTTCCAACTTAATTTCGGGACCCGACATCGATCCAACTTAGTCGACCCAATATATGGCCCTGGCCTGTTTTGAGTCTACTATGCACGTGCCACTTGCGCGCCATCGAATTGATTTTCTTTGTGCTCCAATTTCGTTCATGATTTTAAATAGTTTAAAATTTATTATTTTTAATTAAATCTTGGTCCCAAGCTTGTCCAACTTGGCCCATCACCCAACCCAATTGGGTGTGACCCCTGTCATGACTACCCATACACCCCACTATTGTATTTGCCTTTTTCCCTACTCAAAATACCCTCCTTGTATATAAATATCTTTATTTCTCTCTCTCTTTTATATATATATATATATATATATATATATATATATATATATATATATATATATATATATATATATATATATATATATATATATATATACATATATAATATAATATATAATAACTCTCTCTCTCTCATCCTCACCTCACTCTCTCTCCTAACTCACCCCATGCCACAGCCGACCTTCCCCACCCTCTCTCTAAAATATCTCTCTCTCTCTCTAAAATATCTCTCATTCTCTCTTTCTCTTCTTTATATAATATATACACATATATATTATATATATCACTCTCTCTCTCTCTCATTTCACTCTTACACACAACCCCACCTCACAGCACAACCCCCCCCCCCCCTTGTGGCCGACTTCACACCCCTTCCTCTCTCTTTATTTTCTCTCATATTCTCTCTCTTCCCCTCTCATTTATTACACACACACACACATGATTCTCTCTCTCTCTCTTTATTAAACACAACACCACAACTACACCACCACCATTAACACCAACATCACCACCAGCTCCATTGGCCGAACCCCCTACTCCACCCATGGCCGAGCACCACCACCACCACAGCCACCATCTCCACCTTCTCCTCCTTCCTTGTCCACTTTATTATCACCACCACCATCTCCATTATCATCAACAACACCATCACCATAACCATCACCAACACCCCGAGCACCACCCCTCCTCCCAGCCGACCGCGTGCCGCCGCCGTCGCGTCGCACCGCCGCCGCCACGCCGTCGCCGCCCTGGCCGTGCGTGCGCAGCAGCGTGCGTGCAGCAGCAGCAGCGTGATGCAGCGGCAGCAGCAGCGGCCACGGCCACGCGCCGCGCCGCCGCCGCCGGCCCCCC
This sequence comes from Iris pallida, assembly GCA_029216955.1. Lineage (NCBI taxonomy): Eukaryota > Viridiplantae > Streptophyta > Magnoliopsida > Asparagales > Iridaceae > Iris > Iris pallida. Next base: position 8,072,611 of record JANAVB010035417.1, on the reverse strand, counting down.
CGACCGCGCGTGGCCGGTCGCACCCCTCCGGCGCACCCAGGCGCACCACCCCGTGGCGGCCAACGTCCTCCGGGACGCGCCGTCTAGGCGATTTCAGTGTTTTCTCCGAATCCCGTCGTCGCGCGCACATTTCGAATTTCAGAATTTGCGTCTCGGGGCAGCGACTTTGCTCAGATTTTTTGGACAATCCGACCGTTGGATCGGCGATTTCTTCACTTCGTCTCAATCTTGGTATATACCGCTTCATCCCTCTCAAATTTCATCCGTTAATTTCGTCGTTTGATACATCAAAACCGGCCACCAAGTTGACCGTTTAAATTGTGTTATTTTTGGACAGTTTCGCGGAGCCGACTTCGTCGACTCGTATCTCCTCCGTTGCAGCTCCGGTTGGCGCGGTACTAGTTCCTGTGCGAAGCTGGTATAACCCTCTTCCTGCCCCCTTTAGATTTCATTTCAGTTTGAGCTTGTTAGGTCGGTCGAATTCGACGCCAAAGTTGGTCGTTCGAATTCTTAGTATTGCACTTGTAAAATTCCATTTTTGAACCCGGGACTCCGGATTCAATTTCTGACACCACCAGTAGACTCGTGGCGTCATTCTGGCATGTTTTCATATAAAGTTTGCTTGATTTGGAGAACGTGGGCCCTGGCACGCATTTCAGTACAAAGCGGGTCCCACTTTCTGGGTCAACGGGTCATTTTGAGTTCGGCTCATCGGAATCCAATTCCGGATATACCGTTGAGTTCGTATCGTCATTCTGGACTCGTTGACATATAATTTGCTGAGTTTTGAGGACATTAGCTCCGACACGCTTTTCCGTGCAAATCGGTTTCCAATGTCCTGGTCAACGGACCAATTTGAGACCGGGTCAACGGAATCCAATTCTGGATATACCGTTGGGTTCGTATCGTCATTCTGGATTCGTGGACATAAAATTTGTTAGGTTTTGTGCACTTTTATTTCGGCACATTTTTTGGTGCAAAGTGTGTCCAACGGCGGACATCATTTTGGCCCGAAATTACCGTTTTGCCCCTGTGTCCAAATTGGACTTTTGGACAGGCTATCCTAGCTGATTTGACCATTCTGGACACGTTGGTGATGGTTGTTTCACCATCCGACAACATCTGTAGGTTTTCACCCTATTATTATAATATTTCTCTTTTGTTTGTATTTTGAGTTCCATCGATTCCGGTGATTTCACAATCACTGAAATTGAATGGGTTGACCCTGTAAATGTTTATAGAGACTAGCCTTGACCCTGTTTGACCATGGTTGACTGTTTTGACTGAACGTCGAAGTAGAGTCAACATTTGACCTAGTTTAACCTAGAGTTGACCATAGTTGACCAGTTGACCAAAAGTCAACTGTAAGTCAACCATTGACCCAAATTGACCTAGTTTGACTTGGTTTGACTTTTTGTGACCTAGTTTGACCTAGTGTGACTCAGTGTGACCTAGTTTGACTTCGTTGACTGAGTCTGACCTAGATTGCGTAGCTTATACTATAGAATCAAGCCTAACACTGTTGAACCCTAATTAGTTTATATATATCTTATCTTTAGGTCTGTGGCATCACTCTGAGCATCGACCCCATTTGACAGCTCAGGACCGCAGGCGAGTACATTCACTGATAGTTTTCATTGTCTTGATATCTGCTATATCCGATTCAGTCGTAGTGTCTTACTTGATTCCCAGTCACGATAGTTCACGGACTAGTATATGCTGGATCATGACATGAGATGTTGTTCCTGGATTTTCTTGGTATATATATACATTTCTTGCCTTGTTTCATGTACTTGTATAGACACCGATTCCTGAGAGGGAGTAGCTATCCTCTTAGGGAATCCCGTGTCATGACGTGTCATGTCCAGGTCCATTATACTATTCGGGGATGGGGAATTATTAGGGGTTATGTGATCAAAGCCTCCCTGACACTATTTTGCTAGCGCCACCCTCACCTCACGTAGGGTGTAGCAGACACCCCTTGCCGGGTTATCCAGGTTGGCCGGCATGACCCTTTCCAGAGATTTTCCTGTGATTGTCGGGCCAAGTGGATAACCCTACCATGACTTCCTAGCCGATCACATTTCGCTCTAATAATTCAAATCACATTTTACATTTATTGTCGTATCTTATATTCCAGTTCAGTTTTACTTTTTGTACTTCTCACCATGCTATGATTTCATTTACTCACATGCTCTACATGCCTTTACATTGTACCTTGATTGGAGACTAAGTTCTGCTCGAAAGAAGAGTTACAACCCCGGTCCTTGTTTGGTTTAAGGGTTGTAACTCGGCTTTCGAATGGTTCCCAAGTCTTAATATATTTTTGTCTTGTAGTTCATTATACTGTCTCTTATAGAATTTGTCAATTCACATGGAACTGCTGTTAGTGTTTGTACTTGCTCATTTTCCTGACAGGATACCGTTGATAATATTTTAGGAGTAGTTGTGCCATTAGTGGACTTCATGATGTTGCTAGCTGAGGTGGATCTCACTATTATTCTATGTGAGTTGCCTGGTAGTTATCCTTAGTTCGTCTTGTTTTTCCTTCTTTATTTTCCTGTCTTATGTTTCCTTCTAGTAGTTTCTAGCTGTTCTTGTGCTTTAGTTATCTTTCTTGTCTTATCATCCCTAGCTGTTGTGATGTGACTAGAGTATATTTGTAGTTATAGGCCTTCTAGACGTAGTGTATATTTATTGGGTACTAGACAGCGTTCTACCGCCGATACTGCGGCGTAGGCTGGGCGTCGTCTACGTATTCGTACCCGTATATCCGGGTGCGGGTCGTGATACTTGCACATATATATATAGATGTGAAGTTCATTTAGTCATGTATGCATCTATGTAAATATTTATGGTGATATCAGTAAGGTACTTAGGGTCACCTTGAGTTTGATATTACAGTTGAAATACCCTGAGTTATGCTTGAGTTGTTGAGTTAATTTCCCAGTTTACCTGAGATTTAGACCAGCACATGAAATCTGAGAATTGATATGGGTTGGGCACTCACATGCTCACACAAACACACAATTTGATTCCAGTCACTTGCACATTGTTCACCCACACACCCCTGTTTTTTGAAATTGACACTCAACCATGTTGTATCACATATACACACATGTAACACCCTGTCCTTCCTGTCACTAGACACACACAACCCCCCTTACACCATTATGTGTACACACACTATGATATGCTTGTATACATGTACTCCACTCTTCCTCTTTCACTCTCTATATCTAAAGTGTATATTTATATGAATGCTTGATTAGGATTTCTTAGTATTGTGATACCTTATCTATATCCATGTATATATGTGTATGCTATCTAGTACCAATACCTATATAGCTACCCTATGTGTATATATAAATTTGAATGTGACATATATTGATTTGTATAATATATGCATATAAGGTTTTGTTATATGTGAGGAATAGTTTAGGCTATGGTAGTATACTAGTGTGGGTTGTATGGTATTTTGGTTAGAGACCTAGATTGACTTGTTCAGCCTAGGTTAGACAAACCTGGACTAGTTTGACCTTGTTTAACCTAACTAGACTGGAGTTGACCTAGTTTGACTGTTAGGTTGACTAGTTGACCAAGGTTTGACAATTTAGCTAGATATTGACTTGGTTTGATCCAGAGTTGACCAAGAGTTGACTTAACCTAGATTAGACTTGAGGGGACCAAGTGTGACCTAGTTTGACCTAGACAGTTGACCAGGATTGACTTAGAGTTGACTTTGACCTAGATTGGCCTAGAATTCATGTAGATTGCATCGTAAACTTTATTTACCTTGTTTTAAACATATTATAACCTGTACTGCTCTATTTAGGACATTGTGACTCTGGTGCAGACATCTGACATTACACTACTCTTTTCAGAGTATCAGGCGAGTACATTCTCTGATATTCTCTCATTTATTTGTCAATTACTGTATTTCAGTTCTAGTTAGCTGTGTGTGATTCTCTGTTACAAATACGTACTGTTATTTCTGGATTCATGTATACGACACACATTTATTTTCTGGCCTCTATTACTGGTATCATCATTTCCGGCTTCTATTACTGGAATCATTTACTGGAATCACCCCGGAATCATTTACTGGTATCATTGTACTTGGTTGGACTCATCTTGAATCATTGTGTCGGAATTCTGGATTCACTTGCTGGGAGGGAAAATACTAGAGTAAGACATGTAGACATACCCCATTACTGGAATCACCCCTACTGGAATCTACTGGAATGATAGCCATCTCACACCCGGCCAGGTGTGTGATGTGCCGGATTACCCATAGCCGTTTACATGTCGATCTCAGTATTTTAAAACACACTGCTAGAGTATAGGCTGGACTCACCCTAGAATCATTGATCACTATGACTGGAATCGTCCCTTGCTGGATTCATCTTGTATGAGATTCATCCTGTACTGGACTTACATTGGAGTTACACTGGTCTACAAGTTGTCTGGACTTTATATCATATTACCCTGGTTCAGCTAGTTCTATTTTTACAGTCTTCATTGCTATGATTCTTCTCTTGTTTAGTATTTACTTTCCTTGTACTTTATCTATCTTTCTTACCATCACCTGAATATAAACTGCCAATTTCATCAATACAACTGCCTATAACTGCTTTATAGTTCTCTGTCATTTACTTGGGTTTTCTAGATGAGATTGTGCTCGTTCCTGTCCTGACTGGACCTGTTGAAAATTTTACAGATGATTGCCCTGAGGACACATGCCCTACATTTTACTGAGGAGATGGCTTAGCTACCTATGGCCCCGACACTCAGGAGTGATCGGGATTTAGTCTAGTAGACTTGCATTTATTTTCATTTAGAGCTTGTTGTATAGAATTGAGACTTGAGATGTATTTGAGATTATTCAGATGTTGTTATTATTTCAGTATTTATTTTTTTGTCTTCAAATTCTTAGTTACAATTCTGTGTTATCTTATCGTGCTTAGACTGTGATTGAGATACACCATATCTTATACTTGTCCTCCGTTCGGAGTTGATCATGATGAGTACATTATATACTGCATGAGAGGATGGTTAGTCAGAGACTTAGAACAGCGTTCTACCACCGACACTGCGGCGTAGGCTGGGCGCTGTTATGTACTCGTACCCTCACAGTGGGTGCGGGTCGTGACAGACCCAAATCGCATCATTCCCCCGCGGCATCTTCGAAAATCCCACAATAAAATCCATCGAGATATTGTCCCATTTCCACTCGGGAATGGGGATGTTCTGCAGCTCGCCGCCTGGCCTTTGGTGCTCCGCCTTCACCTGCTGACACGCCATGCATTGCGATACGAACATAGCCACGTCTTTCTTCATGCCGTGCCACCAAAAGTTTGTGCGCAAGTCCTTGTACATCTTGGTGCTTCCAGGATGCAACGAGTACTTCGCATAGTGCGCCTCCGTCAGAATTTCTTTTCTGAGTTCGGCTGTTTCAGGAATGCAGAGCCTTCCCTTTAGTCGCATCGTCCCGTCTCCGTCTTCCGCAAAGTCAGTCGCCCTTCCCGTTGAAATCAGCTCGCACATTTTCTTCAGGAATGAGTCGTCCTCCTGTGCGGTCTTTATCTTGCTAAGCAGGCTCGATCCTAACTTCAGCTGAGCTAGGTGCAGGTGTCGATACTCAATTTCGAGTTCGATACCCATCGCTTCAAGGTCTCGCTGTATCTCCTTGTTTATGGCCAGTGTTCCCATAAACATTCTGCTGAGTGCGTCGGCCACCACGTTTCCCTTGCCCAGTGTATACTCGATCGTTAGCTCGTAATCTTTTATGATTTCGAGCCAACGTCGTTGTCGTAGGTTGAGTTCCCGTTGCGTAAATAAGTATTTCAGGCTTTTGTGATCTGTGTAGATTCTGTATGCCACACCATAGAGGTAGTGCCGCCATAACTTCAACGCAAAGACGATCGCCGCCAATTCTAGGTCGTGCGTCGGGTAGTTTTTTTCGTGCTGCTTCAACTGCCGTGAAGCGTAGGAGATGACTTTGTCTCTCTGCATGAGTACGCACCCGAGGCCAGTTCCCGACGCGTCGCTGAATATCTGAAAGCCTTCTGGACCGTCTGGAAGTGCAAGGATTGGAGCTGAGACGAGCCGTTGCTTCAACTCTTGGAAGCTGGATTCACAGTCGTCGCTCCATTCAAATACTACTCCCTTCTGGGTGAGGCGAGTCAGAGGCGATGCTAGTTTTGAAAAGCTTCGCACGAATCGACGGTAGTAGCCCGCTAAGCCAAGGAAACTCCGAATGTCGTTAGCCGAGGCAGGTCGTTTCCAATCCACCACCGCATCAATCTTCTTTGGGTCCACCGTGACACCTTCGGCAGAGATTACGTGCCCGAGGAATGTCACGCTACTCATCCAGAAATTGCACTTACTCTGCTTGGCGTACAATTTGTTTTCACGCAGAATCTGCAGTACCGTCTTCAAATGTTCCGCATGTTCTTCACGATTCTTTAAGTAGACAAGGATATCGTCGATGAAAACGACTACAAATTTATCTATTTGAGGTCGGAAGACTCGGTTCATCAGATCCATGAACGCGGCTGGGGCATTCGTCAAACCGAACGGCATGACGAGAAATTCGTAATGACCATATCGAGTGCGGAAGTCAGACTTCAATACGTCGTCGGACTTGATCTTCAATTGATGATAGCCTGAACGAAGATCGATTTTTGAAAATATTGCCGCGCCTTGCAGTTGGTCAAACAAGTCGTCGATTCGCGGCAAAGGATACTTATTCCGCACGGTCGCCTTGTTGAGTTCACGATAGTCGATGCATAGCCGCATCGACCCATCCTTCTTCTTCTCGAACAATACGGGAGCACCCCACGGAGAGACGCTAGGGCGAATAAATCTGCGGTCTAGCAACTCTTGTAATTGCACCTTCAGCTCCTTCAGTTCTGCTGGAGCCATTCGGTAAGGCGCCTTGGATATCGGCCGTGTATCCGGAAAGGTGTCGATGCTGAATTCAATTTCTCGATCCGGCGGCATCCCGGGCATCTCGTCAGAAAAAAACGTCAGGAAAATCTGCCACAACATCAGTCTGTATGTTTGTATTATCCTTCCGCGTGTCTCGAACTGATGCCAAGTATCCCGCGCAGCCGGAACGCAGCATACGCCTTGCCAAGATTGCCGATACCATCATCGCCATCTTCGAGGCCATACCGCACGAATATGAGAACTCTGTCTCGCCAGGAAGGCGAAACACCACTCTCTTCTCCGCGCACTCGATCGTTGTACGACAAGCGCCCAACCAATCCATGCCCAGGATTATATCGTAATCTTTGATGTCTAGTACGACGGCATCCAAGGATAGATATCTTCCTCCGATGCAAATGTGGCCATCCCTACAAATAAAGTTCGCAGGCATATCGACTCCCGACGGAATGCTAACGCTAATATTTATATCTAGTCATTGCATGGTTATTTTATTTTCTTTCGCAAAATCAGCAGATATAAAGCTATGCGTCGCACCCGAATCGAATAATACTCGAGCAGGTATATCTTTGTAGAGTAATATACATGTTACAACCGTATCGGATGCAAGCGCCTCATCCCGAGTTAAGGCATAAACTCGGCCTTGAGCTCCGTGGCGTTGGTTATGATGGTTGACGGGCACCGCATTCGCGCCTTGCAGTATCGGCGCTTTATGCGGATTCGGGACGTTCCTCGGTGGGTTGTGTTGATTCGGACCTTTGTGCGGGCAATATATAACTATGTGGCCTACCTCGCCACACTTGTAACAAGATCTCGTGACGCAGTCGACAGTTCGGTGCCCACGCCTGCCGCACCTGGTGCATTGTTGACTGCCATGGCCTCGATCATCGAATCTGTTCGGACGCTTTGTTATTCCTGATCCCCCGACGCCGGCGTCGTTAGGATGCTTGTTGAAGTGGTTACGGATGCCTCTACTCGACATACGGCCAAAGATACGCTCACTATCAAGAGCGGCATTATAGGATTCACGGTATGTTCGGCACCTTTGATTCATGACGTCCCTTCGCAGTTCGTCATTCAGGCCTTGTTGGAAGCGTTCACACCAGGCTTCCTTGTTGGGCAGAAAGGCGCCGGCAAACTTCTCCAGCTTTGAGAAGCTCGAATCATAATCGTCGACAGACATATTTCCCTGTCGCAGCGTCATGAACTCGTCTTCTTTTTGTTGACGGACAGCGCGAGGAACGTACTGTTCGAGGAAGGCTTGCTTGAATATTTTCCAGGAAATTGTGGCATCTGTATCGGCTTCATAGATTTCCTGCTTTTTAGCGGCCCACCAGTTGTACGCCCTCAGTTGCAGCTGTAACGCCGCACAAGTTACCCGCTGGAACCCTTCATTGCTAAGCAGATTAAACAGGTCCTCCATCTCCGCGAGCCATCCCACGATCACATCAGGCTCTGCTCTGCCGTTGAACTTTGGTGGATTCATCTTGCGGAACTCCTTTGCCTTGAACAAGGAAGAAGAATCTATCATTTGCGGTTGAGTCTCTTCTTCCTCGTTTTCTTCTTGGTCGCCTTGTTTTTCCTCGGGCTCTTCGTCCGTCGTCTTGGTATTGCCCGCCATTCTGCTCACTATCTGAGTCAGGGCATTCATCTGTTTCTGTTGTGCCTCGAATTGGGCTTTGAATTGTGTCTGAAGCTGCTGCTGCTGCAGTTCCATCAACTGTAGCATCTTCTGCATAGTCGTCTCGCTAGGCTCAGTACTTTTTGTGCTCGACGTACTATCTAAAGTTTGCGTTGGGGCGGGATTGTTTCTTTTCTTAGTCATTCCTACAAAACATAGTAAACCCGTTAGTATTTTTCAAAATATCTACGGGCTTACCTGTATGGAACTTTTATTTCACGCAGCATGTCGACAAGCATTCAATCGAGCCATCGCAACGGATATTCCAATAATGAAACATCTTTCGAAAATCCGAGGAAACATAACTGTACTCTGATACCAATTTGTCACGCCCCGAGTCGACAAACCGTTCGTCTCCGGTGTTACTTTGCCGATTCGATCGTCCTCGCTAAGGCGTGATGCCGCACAAGCCTGGAGTTGCGCTCGTGCAAGGCAAGATGACAAGTTCTCAAATGGTTATCTTTTGATTTTGATATAAATACGCCAAGTCGAAACTTCACAAATCACATCAGAATATAAGACGCAGTATAGGAAGATAGAAATGCTTTTCATTCATAGCTTGCAACGAAGTGCAAGTCGTAATTTACATTGGATGCCGTTGCAGCTACATTGATTGAACACATAAGGAAATACATTCGACAAGTTGCCTGAACTAACGCTTGCCGTCCCATACATTCGCCCCTTTATACATAAGCCGTCGACTTGAATTGGCTTCAAAATACTTCAGCATAGGAAGAGCTTCAAAACGCCTCTCCGTACTTCAGCTCCAGTTTAGTTGAGTGCGCCCGTCGCACCTGGAGAAATTGGGGGAATGGGATTAGCACACTTGCTAAGTGGACGAGACGAACCCACTCGTCTAAACCGACTCTGATTGTTAGGGTAGGCATGCTTTAGAGTTGTCTTTCTATTAGAACTAAATGAATTCAGTTCATATTCGATAGCCATCTTTGCGTAATAAAGCATACAGTGAACCATAGCAGTTTATCATATTTCTTACCACGGCCATGCTCGTCCCTGCATAAAAACAGAGATAATATTTACACCTGCATAAGACAATAGGTGAGCATGCTACTATCTTATATGCGGTCATTGATGTTACACATCACGTGGGACTATCTCAACGGCATTTCGGCCCACTCAGTCTAGGTTGCAAGCCTGACTGACGGTCCCGCAATGCATCAGTGCCGAAGCACGATTATTCATTCCCCCTAGGTCGAGTCGATTCCGATGCCCCGGATATCGATTCGAGGAAAATATCAACTTGTGCACTAGCTGTCCATGACCATGCCAATGCGTGAACAGTTTATATATGTAACCAGTTTTGTATAGCGCGGACAGTAATGAACGACATTATCATTTCCTCCAACTCATGCAACGTTTCATTTTCCCCAAGCCGTACTCCGATTTAGCGTCCCGTAGGCACCAAATTGTCCGAGGCATCATAACCCACGATCGACATTTCATAATATTTAGCAGCACGTAAAATAGTCTATCCTTTTACTAGAACCTTAAACTTTCTGGTTTATGTGATAGACTTGTATTTTCAGAGTGAATTTCTCTAAATCGATACATTTTTCCGAGTTCTTAGACTTAGTGGATTGGCATGCAATTAACTTGGCATCGTTCGATTTGAATGAATTCGAAGCAAGGAATAAGTTTGCGGGACAGAGTAGAAAAGAAGGGGCCGAATCACCCACCGATTACTTTACTTCGTGCGGGTCGTCGAAGCGCTACGCAACGTCAATCCTTAGTTACGCGAGCTCCTGCAATGGCACCAACACTTTGTTAGATTTTCTTCTTTTCTCCTTGCATCAAAATTTGTAATTGTATCCATGAAAACGACGCGAAAGCACTTCAATCAAGCCCAGCGACAAAGCTCCAAGAAAACCATACAGCGGTCCGGTCCCGTCGAAGGGACTCTTATAGAGAGCTCACTCGCCGAGACGCAGCCCGCTGCATCTAGGACTTATTCCAACAGAAGTCGTTCCATTAGTTGGATCGATTCTCGTAACTTCCGTCCAAATCGATTTGAATCGATGCCGCAAGGCGTTAACGTTTACCAAGCTTAGCGATCGAGTCAGATGGCCATCTAAGTTCCCGGCCGATCTGACTCGGCGCTAGTATATTATGAAGTTCCGTCGCCTATCGAAAGCGGGACGCTACACCCGGGTCCCCGTTTCAAGTCGAATTGAGTTGAAATTCGAACCCGACTCAAATAACCCCAAAATAATATCATAAATAATAAAATAAATTTTAAAAATATTCAAAAATGTAAAATGATAAAAATACTCCTATTTCTGAAAACTGGGGGTGACAAATTCCTCGAAATTAAAACCAAACAATAGTAAAATGTCAAAATCACAAGTCATAATTTTAAATAGTTTAAAAATGATTAAAAATCACCAAAAATCATAATATGAAATAATTATCAATAAATAATAATTATAATTATAAAATTTCAAAATTACCCTCATTTGAAAAACTGGGTGTTACACATTCATTGGATAGGCTGCGTATCGTGAGGCACTCCGTCGGATTGAGCCCCCTGCCGAGGATGTTGGCGAAACGACGCCCACCCAGACGCCCTCTTCTATGGCCGCTCGCTACGACAACGTGTTCATAGAATCCGCCGGCGGCTTTAGGAAAGGGCGCATGTACGGCTTAGGTTCTGTAACGCCCCAGAACCAGAATACTGGAGAGCGGGGGCGTACATAGCCAGCTACGTATATTGAAGTGCAATCCACCTCGCTATACGGTCACGGCTGTCTAGATACATGAGGGTTTAACTACAAGCCAACAGTCTCCTATGGTCATGAACAAGCCTATTGTCTCAATCACAAGCAAGTAGTAACAGTTACAAGATGTCAGAGCACCAAATATACAATAGTAAGGCGTCCCATACATTACATATTCGGATGATCATGAAGCTAGTCGTACAAAATGTCAAGACTAGCAAGAGTTTTAGTCAATACATGATCAACCCTAGGATTTGTCAATCATGTTACAGCCCGTAGGCAGACAGTAAGTAAAGGTGCAACCGAGCTAACACGTTCTCGTCGGCTAAACGCCTCAAAAAAATAATTTTTACAATAAAGTGGAAGGACAAAAAGAAACCCACTCGTTGCCAGGGTTACGCCTGGTGGTCACCATCTGGCTGGAAGACAGGTAGATCCTCTGGAGCTGCTCCGATATCTGGCCATACAAAACCAGCTGGGTCAGACCCCAGAAAGAGCAAGTGCCATAAAAGATGCTTCACTTAGGAACTAAAACCAGCATATCACAATAGAATATTAAAGATAATAAATAAAGAACTGATAATAATAGAGATAACAACAGTAAACTGAGTACGAGAAAACTATTCAAGTAGCCAGGTCACAACCTTTAAACCAAATAAGGACCGAGGTTGTAACCCTTCACCTGAATAGAAACTCGTCTCAAATACTATTGATACAGTGAAGACAATAAACGAAGAGAGGACACAAAACTGCTCTGGGAGCCAGGTTACAACCCTTAAACCAAATAAGGACCGGGGTTGTAACCCTTCGCCTGAACAAAACTGGACCCCTGATCTTTATTGCTAAGGTCAGTATAAATAATCATAGTATTAAGGTAAGGTAAAACATGACGAACATGGCATGGGGTTGAAATAAGACAATAAACGAAGAGAGGACACAGAACTGCTCCGGTAGCCAGGTTACAACCCTTAAACCAAACAAGGACCGGGGTTGTAACCCTTCGCCTGAACAGAACTGGACTCCCGATCGTTATTGTTAAGGCAAGCATCAATAATCATGTCATGTCACAATCTTGCACAGGATCAGAATAAAACTAAGCTGGAATAATCTCCATCCAATCAATCACGACCAATCAAGAGTACGGCTTGATACTTTTAACTAACTAGGGTTATCACAGGCCTAGTTACTAGCAAAATGCAATGAGATTATCCCAACAGCCACAAGCCCTGCAGACCATCCGGTTATCCAGGTCGAATGTCCGTTTATGAAGAATGCAACACGTGACTGTGTGCTGGAAATGTGCCCTACTCGTCGGTAGGCTACAAGTCCACTTAATGTGCCTAGATAACGAGATTGCCTGTAGCTGAGAATCTCTTCATGTCTACTGAATTATTCTAGTTTATTAGCCTTAGTCAATTGCAGTAGGTATCCCTGACCGTGGTACTCAGGAATCCCTATCCTAGACATGATGCAAGACAGTATTGGTTTATTTGTATAAACACAATCGCCTACGGTGTCCAGGTCGTTCCTACTTGTCATGTCAGACTAGCTGTCGTAACAGCATGTCATGATATATCATGTCAGTTTACTTGTCAAGAGTGCGCCACAGCGGACCACTATCGTGTTCTATTCTTACATTATCATGAATGAGAAAAACTTGCATAAAATAACTAATAATAAATTCTTGAAGCCAAGAGAAAGATCTACAACTTTTATGTTGGGAGTTGGGAGAAATTCTGGCCACAATTCAGCCAAATAGAACTTAAAATAGCCAAAATAGGCACTATTTGGCACTATTCAGCACTATGCGGCACTCCCTTATGCGACTGGACACTATGCGGCACTATGCAGCACCCTTATGCGGCTGGACACTATGCAGCACTCTTATACGGCTGGACACTATGCGGCACTATGCAGCACCCTCATACGGCTAGGCACTATACGGCACTATGCAGCACTCTTATGCGGCTGGACACTATGCGATACTATGCAGCACTCTCATGCGGCTGGACACTATGCGGCACTATGTAGCACTCTTATGCGACTGGACATTATACGGCACTATGCAGCACTCTTATGCGGCTGGGCACTATACGGCACTATACAGCACCCTCATGCGACTGGACACTATGCGGTACTATGCAGCATCCTCATGCGGCTGGGCACTACGCGGTACTATGCAGCACTCTTATGCAGCTGGGCACTATACGGCACTATGCAGTACTCTCATGCGGCTGGACACTATGCGGCACTATGTAGCACTCTTATACGGCTGGGTACTATGCGGCACTATGCAGTACTCTCATGCGGCTGGGCACTATACGGCACTATGCAGCACTCTTATGCGGCTGGACACTATGCGGCACTATGCAGCACCCTTATGCGGCTGGACACTATACGGCACTATTCATCGTCCCTGCCAAAATCAGCACAGATGAGCATAGAAATGGCCAAAAATGCTCTTGGCCATAACTTTCTCAAAACAAGTCAAAATCTAACTTTTCAAAGGTCTATTTTTGGTAAAATCGAATTCTCTACAACATGGAACAATCAAAACATGAAAATAATAAAGTTTAATAGATCAAAACCCAAGAAAACCAAAAATAATATAAACTTAGATCTATAAGAAAATATCCATCAAAATGGAAAATGCCAAGTTCTAAAGTATCTTAGAATCTCGCGAGGAAGACAATAGAACAACAAAAATAGAGTTTCTCCATGAAGCAAGTTGCACTTGCCTAAGCTTCTCTTGGTAGGTGGAGAAGTTAAGAGGAAGAAGATAAAAAAATAAATGAAAGTAAAGATGAGAGAGAAAGGGGTTGGGTTTTAAATAATGATGGTGGTGGTAGGTAGGGGTTTTCTTTTGGTTCATGATGAACCCAAAAGCAAACAAAACCAAGCTAAACTGAACCAAGCTAAGCCATAACCAATGAAATGCCAAAACAACCATGCCAATGTAACATGCTAAAAATAAAATCATGACTAGCTAACCATGACTAATAAAATATGGACCCGAAATATGTACACGTATACGAAAATACGTAACACGGATTTCGAGGATGACAGGTTCCATGGCAGATTTTTTGCAGACGTCGACTCCGAGATATCCACCGCCTCCGCCTCCTCCCGCGCCCCCCGCAGACGATGTGAGAACGCAGCTTGCGACTCTCGCCACGGCGGTGTCGGATTTGAGGTCGATAGTGCTGGGGCACTATCCGCATCCTTCTTCTACTCCCGATCCGTCTGCTCCTGGTTCGTCTGCTGCCTCTCCGTCTACTGCTGCTGCCGGTGCTTCGGATCGACCTGGTCCTTCTTCTACCGGTGTGGTCCTTCTTCTACCGGACGACTTTCTTTTGACCGCTCTTCCGAGGCCCGCCTGGTACCGGATGCTGCTATCGTGGCGCTCCTTGACATGATGTCGTCAGAGCAGCTACGCTCGCTTCCAGACCATGTCTTGTCCCAAGTACCGCCACACACGGTGGAGCATTATATACGCAGAGCGGAAGCGGCGGAGAGAGCACGAGGCGATCCACCTCCTCCTTCTCAGTGATTTTGTTTATGTTTTTGGACATTTAGATATTTGGATATGTGTATATTTTGGATATTTTGTTTATGTTTGGATATTTTGCTATGTATGTTGGGATATTGTGTTGGATATTGTGTTGGATATTTTGTTGGTTATTGTGTTGGATATTTTTTGTGTATGTTGGAATATATTGGATGTTTGGAGATATTGTGTTGGCAATATGGATATTTGTTGGATATGTTGGATGTCGGATATGTTATATTTGTGTATGGTGGATGCTGGATATGTTATATTACAGGAAAATAGTCTATTTCCTGCAAAAAAAATTTTAAAAATATTGCAGTTAGCGACGGACTAGCGACAACTTTGCGACGGAATATTGCAGGTAGCGACGGATTGCCGACGGGTTGCCGACGGAATATTGCAGGTAGCGACGGATTGCAGACGGATTATCCGTCGGTCTGTTTCTGGAAAACACATAGCGACGGAATGGCGACGGATTGCCCGTCACTCAGGTTCTGGAAATATGGAAGATATCCAGAAGCATGGCGACGGATTATCCGTCGCCAAATCGCCGCTAATCCGACGAGGTACTGTATTTAGCGACGGACTCGCGACAGGATAGCGACGAATCATCCGTCGCTAACTGTATGAATAACAGGATAGCGACGGATGGCCGACGGATTATCTGTCGGCCTGGTTCTGGAAAAACACTGAGCGATGGAATGGCGACGGATTATCCGTCGCTACTCCGCCGTTAATCCGACGAGGTTAGCGACGGATTACCGACGGATTAGCGACGGATGTTGCGTATCAGAAACCCTCTGATACGCGTTTAGCGACGATTTAGCGACGTATTGTCCGTCGCTAATCTTTGCTATATTAAAATTTTAAACTGTCGAAGTTGACGGGAAGCCGTCGGCTAGCCGTCGCTAACTGTTTTGATTTAGCCAACTGTAATCCGTCGCTAAGTAGTCGCTCAGCGGCAGATTAGCGACGGACTAATTTTAGCGACGAGGTTATTCCCGACGGATTTTTTCAGCCCGTATCCGTCGGTAATTTCAATTAGCGACGGATAGGGCCGTCGCTAAATCGTTGTATTTTAGTAGTGTCTTCCGCTTCTTCAGGACGAGTTCAGCCGAGATTTACTTTCCACCCACACTTTCTACTATAGCCAAACACGGTATCTCAATCGAGTTTCATCAAAATACCAAAAACTTACCAATTTTACCCCACTTTCAACATACTAAACAGGCCCTTGGATGGTTATTGAAGTGGTTTAGAAAAATGTTAATCTTTGTAGTTCCTATATTTAGTTTGTAATGAAATAATAGTTAAAAATGATATGATTCCCCATAAAGTAAGATTAATCCCAACTAGTATTATTCATAAATTGATTTACTTTTACCAATATCTAACTAATGATAACCTTAATTATTATTTTTATGCATGCCACCCAAAAAAAAAAAAAAATCGTGGTGAAAAATGAAGCTATTAGAAAATTAAAAAATAATAACAAAAATTGTTGTGACCGAAAATTAAATAGTTGCACTTAATAAAAATGATTTCCTTCCACATCGACGTTTGAAAAGCGAATTTGGAAACAAGAAAAAAAAAAATCCAACTAGATGCAACCGATATGAACTGCATACACAAAAAATGCAATTAGTTCTTGTCGGCAATTCCACTCCAGCCAAACACCG
This sequence comes from Iris pallida, assembly GCA_029216955.1. NCBI lineage: Eukaryota > Viridiplantae > Streptophyta > Magnoliopsida > Asparagales > Iridaceae > Iris > Iris pallida. The sequence continues at coordinate 8,056,015 of JANAVB010035417.1, read as the reverse complement.
GATTTTAGCTTTATTTTTTGCAATCTAATTTATTTTTTTCCACTTTCAGCTCAAACGATTGCAACCAAATAGCCCCTTGCTGGAACTAAGAATTTGTACTGAGCTTGATTGGAGTGGATTAGATGTAGGTAGGCTAACTGACTCATGTGAAAAAATGGAACTGGAACCCACCCTAGCCTAGCCCACCATATGGTTCCTCCATTGTAACACGTCTTATCGAAATTTTGTACTCCCGGTACACACAGAAATTAAGAATTTTTTGATATTTAAATTAATGAGATAGGACGGAAACTTGGACGTATTTTTAGTTTGCAATTCACAATTGTGTCACCATAAGAAAGAGCTTTGCTATGCCTACAACAAAATGCTTACAATTTTCTTACAATCGTCACGTGTCCGCCACGTGTCGGACTTCGATTGAAAGAAGGAAAAAGTAGTGGAGTTGGATGGAGCTCATGTAGCAGGAGCGTGAGAGGGGAGGTGGGATCCGATAGGACTCATGTGTAAGAGATGGAAGAGAGAGATTGTAAGCATTTGGTTGTAGATTTAGCATTTTTTTCATAATAAATGTTTTCACGTCGTATGTTCTAGAGACTTCTGATTACATGTACTATACCTATTAACCTACGTATCAGATGGAGAACGAACGTACTACGTAATACTAAAAAAAAAAAAAAAACTATCAATCAATCTGCATCTGCGACCAACTTTTCGTAGGATGCTCGACGAGGACCAGTAAGTACCGAATCCAAAATATCCCTCCCTGGCTATGTATGGTTCACTACTTTTAATTTGATTTTGGTCCCCAAAAGCCACATTGGGGGGGGGGGGGGGGGGGGGGGGGGGGGTGCCAACAATTGGTTCGGCTTTGACCACTATGGTCCAAGGGCTTCATCCACAGCCGACCGGACCGACCAAACAATCATTGACCTACCAGTGGGGTACTACCGAGTTGACGCAAAGCCCCACCGTAAACTCTTGCTTACGACTTTTATTACAAACTTCAATTTGTAAGAAATAATTTGTCAATATGTACATATAGAGAGCTAAACTTTGATATAGCCTCTGTATGACAGGTAGGATCCTCTATATATATTTGCTTATACGGTTAACGAAGAAATAAGTGGGGTCGTGTCATACAGAGACTATATCTGTCTCTAAGTTTTTTGGGATATTTAGTAATAGGGTCCGACATATATATAGAAATTAGGATTTTCGTCTCGAAAATGACTAATGTTAGAGTTTGGGCCTCGAAATCACTGTTCATTATCCTACGTGAACAGTGATTTCGAGATCCAAACTCTAACGTTGGTCATTTTCGATACCCAAATCCTAATTTTCATATATATGTGAGACCCTATTACTAAATAATCCAAGTTTTTTTCCATATATATATGGGCAGCAACATTGAGTTGCTAAGACTTAAGACTGGGTTTCAGATTGTTATTATCTGAGGGACTGTTTGGTTGCACAAAAATATATGAAAGTGGGAAAACAAAGTTTGTGTACGCGATGCGTACGTAAAAAAATTTAGTTTCCAAAAGTTGTTTCGTTGGTGGAATTGAAAAATATGAAAGTGGAGAAAAAAAAGAAAGAGTTCTATTGTTTGGATGGTTGTTGAATGTGAATTAAAAATGAGTTAAGTTGTTTCGATGATTGTTGAAAGTGAATGTTGGTTGGAGATATGGTGAATGTAACTTTGGTTACCCATACTTTTTTCCCCAACTAATTTTTATTGAATTAGTAAATCTATTTTTATCTTTCGCACGAGTAATTGAGAAACTTACGAAATATTTATTTTGTAAAATAAAATTATTCTACTATTAAATGAAAGAAATTGTAAGATTTTTTTTATTGACAAATATGATAATATTTTTACAATAATTAATTTACTCCACGGAAAGCATAATAGTCAAATTAGTTGGTTTGCTGGTTAGGGATGTTACAATATAAATTCTATCAAATAATTATTGATTATGTATCAAATAAATAAAAAGTATTGATTATTTTTGTTGACATATAATTTAAGAATGTAATTATCGTAAAAGAAGGAATGAAAATATCATAAATGAACATAAATTATACCGAAGACAAATTTCATTGACAAAATTTAATAAATGTGATGTTTTTTACAAAATTAACTTTTCTCCAATACATTCCAACGTTTTTTTTTTTCTCTCAGGCGACACATGTTTACAAACTGAATACATAAGATACAAAATTACTTTACTCCAATTTTATTGTCAGAAGTCTTCAAACAACTGATTGTAGCACACAAGCAAGGACATGCATCAAAGCCAAATTACACTGCACACGAATGGAGGAAGACCGGTGGCCGAATTCGTGGCGGGAGAACACTTCCTTCTCTCTGGAGGAGTTTCACACTCTCGTCCACTCTCTCTGGACTTAAAAGACCTCCACTTTCACACAAAAAATGGCCGGATGTCAAAAGTGCCTTCTTTGGCTGGAGACGGAAACTGGTAGCCATCCCATCAACCCCACTTTCCAGCTTTCCATGCCAAATAACCAAACATAGGAATTCAGCCAAAAACAAGAGAGTTACTAAAAATGACTGTCATGCCCCAGAACCAGAATACTGGAGAACGGGGGAATGACTCAGCCAGCTACGTATTACGGGTAGATGAATACCGTATAATACGATCAATGCTGTCTAACCAGACGAGGGGGTGCATACTACATAAAGGTCTCACTATGGTCACTTCACATCTATTGTCTCAATCATTCGAACAAGAAACAGTAATAGAGAACATGTAAGATAAAGCAGTAAGGCGTCCCAAACGCTCTGTCAAAATGTTCTTGATATCTGGCTTTACAAAACATAGCCAGATCTGATGTAGCAAAATATACACAATTGTTATCAGCTGCAGTCTGACTTTAGTTACAATTATGTAAAAGTAAGTACAAGACGATCCGACTAACATGTCGGTGCCAAACGGCAAAGTATAAAGTAAGTAACAAAACGAGTGGGGAAGTAAGAAACCCACTCGAGTCCTCCTGCGATCATCCCTCTAGTATTGACCATCTTGGAGGTGGAAGTAAGCTGAGTCCTCGGGAACCGGCTCTAAATCTGGCCATGCAAAACCAGAGAGGTTAGACCTCTAACAGCAAGTACCGCAAGGAAGCACGATATGAGGTATTAAACCAGTAAATAAGAGAATATAATAATAGATCTCTGCTCGCTACTGGGATTCACGTGACATCACGACACTTCGAACCAACCTCCCAACCAAACAAGGACAGAAGTTGGCCCGTCATGTCATGATGCTCTGATCATCTCAGTTAGTTAACAGAGTAGGTACAGTACACAAACAAATCAACTTAAACGGCCATCCAACTCCTACGGCTTACTACTGTGAGTCCCAAGTTATCCTGGAATTATGCAATAAAGATTCCTCAGTTCTTACTATGGACAAGCAAGGCTAGTCGATCCAATCAATCAATTGCGCCAATCATGAATTAGACGAGTCCCAGCGGGACGCCCGTCATCAATATACAATATACAATAATATAAGCAGATACTGCTCCCTGCCCGTTGTGGCAGATTTGCGGTATCTGTGGGAACCAGCCGGCCTGTTGGGCACTAATAGTCCCAAAGAGGGCTGCCATGTAAGAACTCGGAAATCCATTCTCTCCATGCAATCATTATTTTATTTAGCTTAGTAGCCTCTACGTTAAGTGAAATCCCATGCCGTGGGTCATGGTCATTCAGAATGAGTACTCCCGTACAAAGTACGATATGCCCAGCTCTACAACGATACCCGTGCGGTTAGGTTGTAGGTCTTACATAGCGTAATACAACAATCCAAACTAACCACGGAACAATCATGCCTTGACCATAAAGTACACATGCTTCTTTTATAGTAAAATAAATAAATAAATAAATTGAAGCCTGCATGTATGCCTGTATGTCAAGATTCAGGATCGGCCAATCGATTATAGTAGTTCATACTTAATATGAACGTGTCTCATTCATTCATTTCAATAAGACGACTAGCCAGTCTCTTAGTTCCATCTAGGAACGCATGATCAATAATTAATCAAGATAACAATCAATGTTAATTAATGCCAAATTCGGGAAATAAACATTGGGAAATAAATAATGATTGGAAAATAAATAATCTCATGCGCTGTGGGAAATGATTGGGAAATAAATAATCTCATGCGCCTGGGGAATGATTGGGAAATAAATAATATCATGCGCTGTGGGAAAGGTTGGAAAATAAATAATATCATGCGCCTGAGGGAATGATTAGGAAATAAATAATCTCATGCGCCTGAGGAATGATTGGAAAATAAATAAACTCATGCGTTTGTGGGAATGCGGCTGTGAGATGAGATTGGGAAATAAATAATCCATGCGCCTGAGGAATAAGATTGGAAAATAAATAAACTCATGCGCCTGAGGGAATGCGGCTTTGGGAAATAAATCTCGTGCGCTGTGGAAAATGATTGGGAAATAAACAATCTCACGCACTGTGGGAAATAATTGGGAAATAAATAAATTCATGCGCCTGAGGAAATCTGTAGGAAATAAATAAACTCATGCGCCTGAGGAAAAGGATTGAGAAATAAATAAACTCATGCGCCTTGGCTGTGGGAAGTGATTGGGAAATAAATAAATCATGCGCCTGAGAGAATCTGTGGGAAATGAATGAACTCATGCGCCTGAGGAATGGGAAATAAATAACTCATGCGCCTTGGCTGTGAGAAGTGATTGGGAAATAAATAAATTCATGCGCCTGAGAGAATCTGTGGGAAATGAATGAACTCATGCGCCTGAGGAATGGGAAATAAATAACTCATGCGCCTTGGCTGTGAGAAGTGATTGGAAAATAAATAAATTCATGCGCCTGAGGGAAAGGATTGAGAAATAAATAAACTCCTGCGCCTTGGCTGTGGGAAGTGATGATTTGATGCGCTGCGGGAATAAAGATTCCATGCGCTTGAGGAATGAAGATTTGATGCGGGAAATAAATCTCATGCGCTTGAGGAATGAAGATTTGATGCGGCTGTGGGAATAAAGATTTCCATGCGCTGAGGAATGAAGATTTGATGCGGCTGTGACTGTTCTTCTTCTCCAAATTTTCTGAGAACAGAACCATGGGAACCATGGAGGCCATTGCTTCCAAGCTCCATAAATCCTTCATCCCAAGCCCAAATATGGACTTCCATAGGTCAAAATTGGGTAGAACAAAATTCTCTACAACATGGAACCATCGAAACTTGAAGATAACAAAGTTTACTAGATCAAAACCTAAGAAATCCGAAAATATATCAAACTTAGATCTACAACAAAGAAGCCATGGAAATTGAAAATGCTAAGTACTAAAGAGACTTAGAATCAAATGAGGAAGATGGTGGAACAATAAAATGGGGATCCATCAAGAAGCAAGTTGGCACTTGCCTATCTCTTCTAGGTTGGTGGGAGAGTTATGGGGAAGAAGAAGTGTAATGGAAAGAAGTAATGAAGAGAGAGAAATGGTTTTGGGCTTTAAATGAAAGGGTGGTGGTAGGTGGGAGTATTGGGCCGAGTCCAATGGGTTCATCCAAGGCCAACCCGCAAGCAAAGCAAAGAGGTAAAAGCCGAAAATAAATGCAGGAATAAAAGCAGGAAATAAAGTGCAGAAATAAAGTTGCAGGAAATAAATTAACATGAAAATTTAAAGAGCAGATTAATTAACTAACATAAATTTACAGAAATTTAAATACAGAATAATACATGGTAACTATTAAATAAATACGTATTCTGGGAACGGGAAGTGACATCTCTACCCTCCTTAAAAAAATTTCGTCCTCGGAATTTCAGATCTAAGCATGATAGAAATATCGAAGCTAAACTAATCTAAGTATAAACAATTGAGTAAGCAATCATTCTACAATATCAATAGTATGTAACATATCTATGTTGAACATTCTACGATACCAAGCAATTCTACTTGTAAGGTGGCAGCATGAGGAGTTAAGACAATCAAGGTATACAGAAGAAAATATACCTTGTGAGTCAAACAGGTGCGGATACCGTGAACGGATATCATCCTCACGTTCCCACGTTGACTCTCCTAAAGAGTGATGACCCCAAGCAACCCGGACAAGGTTAATTGTTCGGTTCTTGAGTATCTTCTCTCTTCGGTCCAAAATAGACACAGGCTGTTCCTCGTAAGACAGGTTGGTACCAACAACCAGCTCAGAATGATCAAGGACATGGCTAGGGTCCGACACATACCTTCGCAATTGAGATACATGAAATACGTCATGCACCTCTCGTAACGAAGGTGGAAGGGATAAACGATAAGCAACATCGCCTACCCGATCAAGAATAACAAACGGGCCCACGTATCGAGGACTCAACTTCCCGCGAATGCCAAATCTAATGACCCCACGGGTAGGTGAGATCCGCAAGAATACGTGGTCCCCAACAAAAAACTCTAACGGCCTACGATGCTGGTCTGCCCAATGACGATGCCGATCCTGCGCAACTCGAAGTCGCTCTCTAATTCCTTTAACCACTTCAACCGTCTGAACAATCAATTCTGGGCCGAGCATCTTTCTCTCCCCAATATCGTCCCACGCTAGTGGCGACCTACACTTCTTACCATATAGTGCTTCAAATGGCGCCATCTGGATACTGGCTTGATAACTGTTGTTATATGAAAACTCAACTAAGTGCAGGTGGCTCTCCCAAGATCCTCCAAAATCTAGGGTGCAAGCTCGCAACATGTCTTCCAAAGTCTGAATTGTCCTTTCTGATTGCCCGTCTGTCTGTGGATGGTAAGCCGTGCTAAATCTTAACTTGGTACCCAAGCTATGATGTAAGCTCTTCCAAAAATGTGATGTAAAACGGGTATCTCTGTCTGACACAATACTGACTGGGACCCCATGCTGTCTGACTATCTGCTGCATATATAATTCTGCCAACTTCTCCGTAGATTGACCTACTCTAAAAGGAAGAAAATGTGCCACCTTCGTAAGCCGATCTACGATTACCCAAATAGCATCCTTACCACTTGGGGATCGCGGTAAACCAGTCACAAAGTCCATTGTAATATGCTCCCACTTCCATTCCGGGATAGAAAGCGGTTGCAATAACCCAGCTGGCCTCTGCTGCTCTGCCTTCACTTGCTGACATACCAAGCAACGGGAAACGAATCTAGCTATCTTCCTCTTCATCCCATTCCACCAGAAGTGCTGCTTGATATCTTGGTACATCTTGGTCCCTCCAGGGTGTACAGAATACTGGGAACTGTGAGCTTCAGTCATAACCTCCTGTCTGATATCTCCACTAGGCACACATAGACGTGACCCAAACCTAAGCGTACCATCTTCATGGATTCTCATCTCCTTCCTGAGTCCTGACTCACATTCTTCCCTAAGCTTCTGAATCCTTGGGTCTTGTGCCTGAGCTGTCTTGATCCTATCTACCAAGTCGGATTGAACTTGTAGACTCGCCAGAACTCCTACATCACTAGAAAGTATAACCTCGATGCCCATCTCCTGAAGATCTTCTAAAATGTGCTTCTGTGTTGTTAACATAAATGCGCCGCCTCTCCTGCTGAGAGCATCTGCTACCACATTAGCCTTGCCTGAATGATACTGAAGCTCCACGTCGTAATCCTTGATCAACTCCAACCATCTTCTCTGTCTCATGTTCAGCTCCTTCTGAGTAAAGATGTACTTCAGACTTTTGTGGTCCGTGTACATCTTCACTCGGTCACCATATAAGTAATGCCTCCATAGCTTCAAAGCGAATACTACTGCCGCCAACTCCAAATCATGAGTTGGGTAATTCTTCTCGTGGTCTCGAAGCTGCCTAGATGCATACGCTATCACCTTCCCATGCTGCATGAGGACACATCCAAGTCCTTTACCTGACGCATCACAATAAACAGTAAAACCTCCGGGTCCAACTGGCAATGTAAGAATAGGTGCTGATATCAACTTCTGCTTCAAATTCTCAAATGATGTCTGACATTCTGCCGACCAGACGAATGGCACATCCTTCCGTGTCAAGCGAGTCATGGGTGCTGAAAGTCTCGCAAAGTCTAATACAAATCTTCTGTAATATCCTGCCAATCCCAAGAAACTCCGCACATCTGCTACGGTCTTGGGTACTGGCCAACTTTCCACTGCTTCTACCTTCTTGGGATCCACTGCTACTCCAGCTCCTGATATGATATGACCCAAAAATGAAATATGATCCGACCAAAACTCACACTTGCTGAGCTTGGCATACAACTGGTTCTCTCTCAGAACCTGCAACACTTTCCGGAGGTGGTCTTCATGCTCCTCTTCACTAGCTGAGTATACAAGAATGTCGTCGAGAAATACCACGACAAACTGATCCAAGTACGGCATAAAGATGCGATTCATCAAATCCATAAAGATTGCTGGAGCATTGGTCAAACCAAACGGCATTACTAAGAATTCATAATGCCCATACTTCGACCTGAATGCTGTCTTGGGAATGTCTTCCTTCCGAACCCTCACTTGATGATACCCTGAACGAAGATCTATCTTGGAGAAAACTCTGGCCCTGCTCAACTGATCAAATAAGTCGTCGATCCTGGGTAGTGGGTACTTGTTCTTCACTGTTGCTGCGTTAAGCTTCCTGTAATCGATGCATAATCTGGATGACCCATCCTTCTTTCCTACAAGTACCACTGGTGCTGCCCATGGTGACACGCTAGCTTGGATGAACTTCTTCTCCTTCAGTTCCTCTATGTGTTGATATACCTTGGCCTGCTCTGAGTCTGCCATTCTGTAAACTCGATCTGATATCGGTTTAGTTCCAGGTGTCAATTCTATGCTGAACTCAATATCCCTAACTGGTGGCAGACCTGGAAGTTCTTCAGGAAATACGTCTAAAAACTCTTCAACTACCTTCGGGACTTGAACTTCTTCCATTGCCGTTATTACTCCCTGCTCTTGCTGAGTTGCTACTGATCTGACTAAGGTGAACCGCTTCATGCCTGGAATATCAAAAGATACACTCCCTCTACGACAATCTATTGTCGCATGACTGTCTTTCAGCCAGTCCATGCCTAAGATAACGTCGAAATTCCCAACAGGAAATTCTATCAACCGGGCGGGTAAGGAATGCCCGCAAACTACAACGCTACACGCTAGAATAACTCTACTAACTCCTACGAGCCCATTACCAGTGAGTATATTTAACCTCCCCGGCAATGCCTCGAACTCCATTCCTAGCCGTGTTGCAAATTGTGCAGATATAAATGAGTGTGATGCTCCCGAATCAAACAATGCTACTGCAGGATAAGAGGCGACGAGAATGTTACCTGCCACAACATCTTCCGATGCCAATGCCTCTTCCAAGGACAGAGTGAATGCCTGCCCTCGACCTCCTTGCTGGTTCCCATGCTGCGGCCTAGCCTGGTGCTGCCGCTGGCCCCTGCCTTGGTGATGCTAGGGTGGTCTATGCTGGTGTTGTTGCATCGGCGGTCCCTGCTGCCGAAACATCTGAGCCTGCGTCATGAACGGACGCTGGGCCAACGGTCTCACTGCTACCGCTGGTCCTCGATACTGTCCTGCCCCTGGTGCTGGCAGAGCAGGAAACTGTTGTACTGGTCCTCCTGACCTCGAATTCATGGGACATGTGGTAACCCGATGATCTGGGTTTCCACATATCAAACACTGCCCGTTCAATGTCCGACACACATCTCTAGTGTGCCCTATCTTCCCACAATAAGTGCAGCCTGCTGGGGGTTGCTGGTTCTTCCTCTGATGCTGTTGCTGCTGCCTTGGTGGTACTGGTCCTCGTATCGCCACATCGTAGATACGAATGCCAGTAGATGGTGTTGTTGTTCGGGGTGCTACTCCCCCTCCTCCTTCAATCTGACTGTGGGATCTCTTCTGACCCCCAGTCCTTGCCGCAAGCCTCTGAATGGTGATCTCATGCCTTCGAGTTGCCGTCAATACTTCATCAAAAGTTTGGTAATTGTGCCCCTCTATCAATTGCAAAAGTTCAAGATGAAACCCTTGCTGGAACCTCATAGCCCTCTGGCTCTCTGTTGCTACCATCTCTGGGGCGAACCTACTCAATCTGCAGAACTCTGCTGCATAAGCATCTACAGTCTTGCCGGCCTGCCTAAGGTTGATAAACTTCTGTTGTAGCTCAAACTGCGCCACAACCCCATAGTACTTGGTCTTGAATCTTGCTGTAAAATCGTCCCAAGCCACAGGACGTCTGATGCCTACCTCCTCTGATTCCCACCAATCACGTGCGAGATCTTGAAGTAACAGCTTCACTAGATCCACACGTTCTTCTGCTGGCACCTTAGCTGCTGTCAGAATAGCCTCAATATCCTTAAGCCATGCATCTGCTGAGATGGCATCCTCCGTGCCCTCGAAACGACGGGGGTTGTACTTGTAAAACCTGGCTGATGCTCCTGAATCTGGCCTTGCCCCTCTTTCCAAAGCTGTCTGCAATCCTTGGTTAAGTAGTACATTCTGCTCTTGTAACTGAGCGTGCATGCGCTGCTGCGCTAACATCTGATGTTGCTGAGTAGCCATCATCCCTCTCATGATCTCCAGAAGGGCTGGTGTGTCCACTTCCACTGGGGTAGGTGGAACTATTGGTGGTGTTGGAACCTCCGGATACTGCGGTCCAACTGCTGGTTCCACTATCACCTCTTCTTGAATAGCCTCTTGAGGTTGTACTGGCTCTTGTTGCTGACCAACCTGGTCAGGTTGCCCATGTTGCCCTTGTTGTTGTTGCCCAATCCTGACAGATGCGGACGAGGTGCCCCTAAGAAAAGGGACAAGAGAATAATCAAACGGTCGGACAGGGAAGATCAATGAAGTCAAAGGATACCGGAATGTCAAGCTAGAATCGAGAATACGAATCAGGAGATCAAGGGGAAACATGTGTGATTGAGACATCCTATAAATTAAAACACCCCACAAGTCTGAAATCAGACCTGCATGGGCCACCACTAAAACCTTGTCACGCCCCAGAACCAGAATACTGGAGAGCGGGGGAATGACTCAGCCAGCTACGTATTACGGGTAGATGAATACCGTATAATACGATCAATGCTGTCTAACCAGACGAGGGGGTGCATACTACATAAAGGTCTCACTATGGTCACTTCACATCTATTGTCTCAATCATTCGAACAAGAAACAGTAATAGAGAACATGTAAGATAAAGCAGTAAGGCGTCCCAAACGCTCTGTCAAAATGTTCTTGATATCTGGCTTTACAAAACATAGCCAGATCTGATGTAGCAAAATATACACAATTGTTATCAGCTGCAGTCTGACTTTAGTTACAATTATGTAAAAGTAAGTACAAGACGATCCGACTAACATGTCGGTGCCAAACGGCAAAGTATAAAGTAAGTAACAAAACGAGTGGGGAAGTAAGAAACCCACTCGAGTCCTCCTGCGATCATCCCTCTAGTATTGACCATCTTGGAGGTGGAAGTAAGCTGAGTCCTCGGGAACCGGCTCTAAATCTGGCCATGCAAAACCAGAGAGGTTAGACCTCTAACAACAAGTACCGCAAGGAAGCACGATATGAGGTATTAAACCAGTAAATAAGAGAATATAATAATAGATCTCTGCTCGCTACTGGGATTCACGTGACATCACGACACTTCGAACCAACCTTCCCAACCAAACAAGGACAGAAGTTGGCCCGTCATGTCCTGACGCTCTGATCATCTCAGTTAGGTAACAGAGTAGGTACAGTACACAAACAAATCAACTTAAACGGCCATCCAACTCCTACGGCTTACTACTGTGAGTCCCAAGTTATCCTGGAATTATGCAATAAGGATTCCTCAGTTCTTACTATGGACAAGCAAGGCTAGTCGATCCAATCAATCAATTGCGCCAATCATGAATTAGACGAGTCCCAGCGGGACGCCCGTCATTAATATACCATATACAATTAATATAAGCAGATACTGCTCCCTGCCTTGTGTGGCAGATTTGCGGTATCTGTGGGAACCAGCCGGCCTGTCGGGCACTAATAGTCCCAAAGAGGGCTGCCATGTAAGAACTCGGGAATCCATTCTCTCCATGCAATCATTATTTTATTTAGCTTAGTAGCCTCTATGTTAAGCTGAAATCTCATGCCGTGGGTCATGGTCATTCAGAATGAGTACTCCCGTACAAAGTACGATATGTCCAGCTCTACAACGATACCCGTGCGGTTAGGTTGTAGGTCTTACATAGCGTAATGCAACAATCCAAACTAACCACGGAACAATCATGCCTTGACCATAAAGTACACATGCTTCTTTTATAGTAAAATAAATAAATAAATAAATTGAAGCCTGCATGTATGCCTGTATGTCAAGATTCGGGATCGGCCAATCGATTATAGTAGTTCATACTTAATATGAACGTGTCTCATTCATTCATTTCAATAAGACGACTAGCCAGTCTCTTAGTTCCATCTAGGAACGCATGATCAATAATTAATCAAGATAACAATCAATGTTAATTAATGTCAAATTCGGAAAATAAACATTGGGAAATAAATAATGATTGGAAAATAAATAATCTCATGCGCTGTGGGAAATGATTGGGAAATAAATAATCTCATGCGCCTGGGGAATGATTGGGAAATAAATAATATCATGCGCTGTGGGAAAGGTTGGAAAATAAATAATATCATGCGCCTGAGGGAATGATTAGGAAATAAATAATCTCATGCGCCTGAGGAATGATTGGAAAATAAATAAACTCATGCGTTTGTGGGAATGCGGCTGTGAGATGAGATTGGGAAATAAATAATCCATGCGCCTGAGGAATGAGATTGGGAAATAAATAAACTCATGCGCCTGAGGGAATGCGGCTGTGGGAAATAAATCTCGTGCGCTGTGGGAAATGATTGGGAAATAAACAATCTCACGCACTGTGGAAAATAATTGGGAAATAAATAAATTCATGCGCCTGAGAAAATCTGTGGGAAATAAATAAACTCATGCGCCTGAGGGAAAGGATTGAGAAATAAATAAACTCATGCGCCTTGGCTGTGGGAAGTGATTGGGAAATAAATAAATCATGCGCCTGAGAGAATCTGTGGGAAATGAATGAACTCATGCGCCTGAGGAATGGGAAATAAATAACTCATGCGCCTTGGCTGTGAGAAGTGATTGGGAAATAAATAAATTCATGCGCCTGAGAGAATCTGTGGGAAATGAATGAACTCATGCGCCTGAGGAATTGGAAATAAATAACTCATGCGCCTTGGCTGTGAGAAGTGATTGGGAAATAAATAAATTCATGCGCCTGAGGGAAAGGATTGAGAAATAAATAAACTCCTGCGCCTTGGCTGTGGGAAGTGATGATTTGATGCGCTGCGGGAATAAAGATTCCATGCGCTTGAGGAATGAAGATTTGATGCGGGAAATAAATCTCATGCGCTTGAGGAATGAAGATTTGATGCGGCTGTGGGAATAAAGATTTTCATGCGCTGAGGAATGAAGATTTGATGCGGCTGTGACTGTTCTTCTTCTCCAAATTTTCTGAGAACAGAACCATGGGAACCATGGAGGCCATTGCTTCCAAGCTCCATAAATCCTTCATCCCAAGCCCAAATATGGACTTCCATAGGTCAAAATTGGGTAGAACGAAATTCTCTACAACATGGAACCATCGAAACTTGAAGATAACAAAGTTTACTAGATCAAAACCTAAGAAATCCGAAAATATATCAAACTTAAATCTACAACAAAGAAGCCATGGAAATTGAAAATGCTAAGTACTAAAGAGACTTAGAATCAAATGAGGAAGATGATGGAACAATAAAAATGGGGATCCATCAAGAAGCAAGTTGGCACTTGCCTATCTCTTCTAGGTTGGTGGGAGAGTTATGGGGAAGAAGAAGTGTAATGGAAAGAAGTAATGAAGAGAGAGAAATGGTTTTGGGCTTTAAATGAAAGGGTGGTGGTAGGTGGGAGTATTGGGCCGGGTCCAATGGGTTCATCCAAGGCCAACCCGCAAGCAAAGCAAAGAGGTAAAAGCCGAAAATAAATGCAGGAATAAAAGCAGGAAATAAAGTGCAGAAATAAAGTTGCAGGAAATAAATTAACATGAAAATTTAAAGAGCAGATTAATTAACTAACATAAATTTACAGAAATTTAAATACAGAATAATACATGGTAACTATTAAATAAATACGTATTCTGGGAACGGGAAGTGACAATGACCCACTTTCATCCGAGTTTTTTTGTACCAAACAGGTCCTAAATCGAGGAGTTTAATAATATATACTACCGGACTTGAGTATTTTTTGTGGTTATCAAAAAAAAATATAAAATTATGGCCGGATGGTAAAAGATTAGTGTATCGTCGTGCATAACATAACATCGGACATCTTAAAATAAAAGAAGAAGAAGAAGAAGAAGGAGATAATATCAGTTTATCAAAAAAATTAACTGGTTCAATTTTATGTACTTTAAACAAAGGCCGGAGGCTAAATAAAAAGAGGGAAACATACTTTAATCATTTTGAAAAGAGAGAACAATTCTAAACTAGGCATTAATTTATAAAAATTAAAATGAAAGTAGGCTTAGGGTAGTGTTGGGTAAATGAGTGGACTGAGGATATTGTTATTTTTATACTAATTATGAGAAACTTTTATTTCTATATCTTGTGGTTATATCACTCTTGAGACATCTCAGGTCCAAGTTTCAAGGGCCGTTGTGAGGATATTTATATAATATGAGATACCAAAATATGTTGCTCTTTGAGGTTATTTGGATAGTTGCAACTTGCAAGTTGGATGTGAACGTGGACAATATTTTGTTAAATATCAAAGAAGGAACATTGAATTTGAAGTCATTTTTGTTTTGTAGTTGGTCTCTCCTATTGTCTTATATGAAAAGGATAAATAACTTTCACCATTTTTTTTTTTAGTAGAAGTGCACTAAAGTTATACTTTTATACTAACTTAACATTAGTTAAAGGCTAAATTACAACTTATACTCTCAACTATTCGAATTTTTTAACTTGATACCCTCAACTTTGATAGATATCAACTTGATACCCTAAAATTCAAAAATTACGAAATTATTCATCATCTCTCCTCCTCCCCACTGGCCGTCACCATCCTGCCGCCCCCACCCTACGACTGTACCACCCCGGCGCCCCCGCTTCCCTCTTCGCGCCACAGCTGCACCACACCCGCCCCCCTCCTCTTTCTACCCCGGCGACGGCCGGCGCGCGATGGAGGGGGGAGGGGGGTTAGGGGCGCGGCACAGAGAGGGGCCGGTGCCACGGGATGGTGACATCCGGTAGAGGAAAGAAGGAAGAAAAGAGGGATAATTTCGTCATTTTAAAATTTTAAGGTATCAAGTTGATACCTATTAAAGTTGAGGGTATCAAGTTGAAAAAGTCGAATAGTTGAGGGTATCAACTTATAATTTAGCCTTAATTAAATAATTAGTAATGATGTTTATTATACTAAATTTTATAAAATAAATAATAATTAATAATAATTTAATAAAATTAGAACTAATAATAAAATAAAAATAATTTGTACTTATACTAAACAATTTTAACTTACTATTATATAAAAATTAGTACTAATATTAGATAACTCATATGAATTAAGTAGTACTAACTATTTAACTAACTAATTGATTTTTTGTATAGTAATGTTTTTTTTTATATTAAATGTATTAAATAATTAGTACTAACTATTAAACAAACAAATTGTTTTTTTATTTAATACTAAAATCTACTATTAATATTAAATAGAGTAATTAATAGTTAATACAAAATAGTACTAACAATTATTAAATAATTAATACTAATTATGTAACTAAGTGAATTTTTATTCAGTATTAATAAAAATAAAATCATTTATACTAACTAAGTATTAATAATTATTATTCAATAATTACTACTAATTTATTTTATTTAATATTAGTATTAAAATAATTATTATTGACTTTTTAGCTAGAGTAACAATACAGCACAATAGTAATATTATTTAACATATTAAAACTACTTAATATTTTTTGCAGTATTAATTGTTAATCCTTAAAATAAATTTCTTAACTAATAACTATTAGTAAATTATTACCAAATTAATATATAATTAAAAGATTTACTGTGATGTAAATTTTACTTTCTCACTTCCTTTATATCTAAGAACCAAACATATGGTAGTGTGAATTTGCTCAGTTAAAAAAAAATGTATTCGAACATTAAAAGTTATTTTCAGCAGACAAGAACTAGCATGAATTAACTCAAAAGCATACACATTTTATCTTGAACATATAATAAGTTACTTTCACACTTCATGCATATTACATCCATTCAAACAACCTCCTTTATACATATTTTGATTTTCACCCCTCCGAAATTTGATGAGAAAACTTTATATACCAAAGCATTTTTTGCCACTTCATATTCAATTTTTTAAACGTTGCGGGTCAAAACTAGCAAACGAACCAAATTTGTCTTATAATCTATTCTACTATATAATAGGAAAACTTGATGGTGAAACTTTTGAATTCCAAAAATACCCTTACATGTCTATATTAATTAAAAACCTATTCTACTATATAATAGGAAAACTTGATGGTGAAACTTTTGAATTCCAAAAATACCCTTACATGTCTATATTAATTAAAAACCTATTCTACTATATAATAGGAAAACTTGATGGTGAAACTTTTGAATTCCAAAAATACCCTTACATGTCTATATTAATTAAAAATCTATTCTACTATATAATAGGAAAACTTGATGGTGAAACTTTTGAATTTCAAAAATACCCTTACATGTCTATATTAATTAAAAATGGTTCATTGATTTTAATAAGAACAACTTAATAATTATGAAGACTATCCCTTGATCTTCCTAAAGAGTTTTTCTAAATTAACTAAAAGAATATTAAAATACGTGCAAGGCACGTGCACATATGCTAGTTTCTATAAAACGATTATTCCACCTAAATTTTGTTAGGATTTCTTTTTTACGTTCGAACTTATTCTTAACTTAATAAAAATTGACCGGAAGCAGCTGTACATATTATTTTAAAATTTTATAAATGGGCAGTAAAACCACTCTATTATGATATTGTATATAAGAATAGCATCCATATAGTCATAAAAAATACTATCCAACTTGGCCCAATTATAAATATGAATAAACTAGAATTAATAAATTATAGTCCCTATTTTGGCCAGTTATAAATAAGAATAAACTTAATAAGATATAATATTTTTAGGTCCCTTTTTTAAGGAACTTGCTTCAATATAGTAATAGTTATATGTATAATTCAAAAACTACCTCTCTCTCTCTCTCTATATATATATATATATATATATATATATATATATATATATATATATATATATATATATACTAGCATATGTGCACGTGCCTTGCACGTATTTTAACATTTCTTAATTAGTTTAGGAAGACTCTTTAGAAAGACCAAAGGGTAGTCTTCCTAATTACTAAGTTGTCCTTATTAGTTTTTTTTTTCTAAACTATGTCTATCTCTTTTATCAACGATCATACCTTAGGGTTTACATGCTCTATTGATTAATTAATAATGTAACATATACTTTATCTCTTTACCATTTGCATTAAGGATAACTAAGTTAGAATATTTCTTTTCACCTGTATTGAGTTATAACTTCTTGATAGTAATAGAATTATTTTGGTGGGTAACAAAATTTAATGAAAATTAAGCTAAATATTCCGTCCCGTGCTTGTGTCTCTATTATTGCTCTCGCTACCAAATGGTTGAAAATGTGTTGCTAGGGACTATAGAAGCTTCAAAACCATCCACTCACAATACAAGCGACGATTGCCATAGAAACTATAATCACAATGACAATAGTGCAACGCCACATCGAATTAAGAATGATAACAAAATCCAAAATCTGTGGAACTAATGTGTGCCAAGTTTCATAGCTTCTACCCAATTTTAATTCGAAATTCATTCGGGTACCAATCGCCATATCGGCCCTAAATTAACTTGGTCCGAGAGATTCGTCCAACTTGAACCTAGTCTTACAAAATATAAGCGCTAACCGAACTTTCAAATCCAAATCGATAAGCAACTTGCAGGCCAAACCCAATCAAATTTGTTTTCTTATTATTTGATCACAATTTAATTTATACTATTTAATCAAACTCATAAAATAAACTTAGTCACCATTTCTATGTGCATTGTAGGTAAAGAGGCCCCTCTATTATTATTAAAAAATAAATGAAAACTTAAATTCTATTAAATAGTCTAAATATATTTAAAAATATATTAATTTGGATATGTTATAGACATATTTTTTACAAGTTTGAATATATGTGTTTCTAATATAATTTGAATAATGAATGATTTTAATTAGAATTTTTTATAGATAGTTTATAGGCATTGAATATATGTTAATGTAGTTAGAAAGAATTTAAGATTTTATTTTCTTACTTAGGTGAGGATATACATACGCGGTAGTTGGAAGAAATTTATATATATATTTTTTGTTCAATCTTAATTACGTGATGATATACATATGATTTACAATTCATTTTCAATTGTTTCAAGTCTCTTTCCAATAATAGAAATATACAACATTCTTTTAAATAAGGGTAAAAAATTATCGATCATCACTATCCATTCGGGATCATCACTATCCATTTGGAGAACTCTTTTGGGACTACTTGTTGACGCTACTTGCCAAGAGGTCGAAATCACAAGAGATTTTGATTTTACAGTGTCTAGGTGAATGATATATGAATAAATATTTTACTAACATGATTCAAAATCAACACACTTCTATACACATGCAGAAAATATAAAAATTTATTAACCCCAAATAATATTGTACTTTTGAGTGAAATCCTAACATTACATAAACTTTGGTGGCTGAGCAAAAATATGTGTAAAATGTACGCGTGGAAGATTACACTATTTTTGAAGTTGTCAAAGATTTTTTATTTATCCAAACCGAAGTCCAGCTCATCATTTTTAGTAGTGTAGTCGGTCCGACGGGTTACCGGTTACGGGTTACCCACAACGGGCCCAGTCCAAACCCGATAAGGACCCGTGAGAATAAGTTGAAGAAAATTAATAAGGACGGACACACGACCGCCTCCTCCCTCTCCCCTCACTGCCGAGGAAGAGGAAGAAACAGCGTCCAGCTAGGGTTTTCCCGATCCCAAAAATTCCCCCAAATTCCTTTCTTTCTCTATCCAAACCCATAATTCGGAAGCTCCGGCCATGTCTCGTCCCCCCGGGACCCCTCTACTGCAGAAGCCCAAGACTCTCGACAACAAATACGTAAGCCTTCCTGTCAAATTTCTAGGAATTCTCGTTTTTTTCTCTCTCTCCCGAGTAATTTTGGTGGAGATTTGGGGGGTTTTTGTAGTTACTCGGCGATGAGATCGGGAAGGGAGCTTACGGCAGGGTTTACAAGGGTCTGGATTTGGAGAACGGGGACTTTGTCGCGATCAAGCAGGTCTCGCTGGAGAACATCCCGCAGGAAGATCTCAACATCATCATGGTACGGAACAAATTCTCAACACTAGCTCATCGTTCTCTGTAGTGTCGTGTCCGGACACGACACTGGCACTCCGAAAGTACGCTAGGACGAAAGCTATGGAGAATGTTGGTTAGTGTAGGGACCGCGTCGGCTGGCGGACGAACACTGCCCTCTTGTCAGTTGTTTGGGAGATTTCTATATTGGAACTTTGCTCGCGTTTCCTTACGGGGAAGCATATAATGGCTGTTCGAAGTTCCGGTTCCACATAGCTGGAATTTCGGTAAAAGCTAGAATTTTGAGTCTGACCAATCTTAATGGTTTCCGGATTAGTATCCTAGGGTTTCTATGTTAGTCGAGACAATCAATCTTTGAGATTTACTCAAAGATAAATCTCAAAGATTCAACCAATCTTTCTAGGTTGAGTTAAGAATTTGTTTTTCCATATTGAGTCGCTTATTGTAATATTTCTATGTTGAGTTTATGTTTGTACTATTTGACTTATCCTAGGTAAGTCTCCTACAGTTAGGAGAGTGTGCTGATTTTCTTTGAAGAGTTTTTTTTTCCTCTAAAAATTAATAGTAGTCATCTTGAGATCCATGAAAAATAACATGGTCTTCAATCTTGGTACCATAAAAATTAGCATGGTATCGGGGCTTAGTATTGTGAAAATAACAAAATGCAAAGCTAATATTTCCTGAAGATAAAACGGCAGGAATAATCCCCAGTGTTTCATTAATCATGGTTAAAGAAACAAAGCCAACTATAAAGTGAAAGCCAACCGGTAGCCCTTGAGGGCGCCACTGTTGCTGGTACAAGGAAGAACAAAAACAGGTTCAATACATGCCATCCACATATACAAGTGAGAAATAAAGCCAGTACATATTCCACAAAGGCATGATGAAGTGGATCATACACTTTTATGGTTGACTATCCTCCCGTGCAAGCTCCCTATTCTGCTTCTGTCCTCCACAACAATATTTCTCTGCTTCTACTTGTCTCTACTCAACGCCTTCCTTGTCCAGAACCGGGTGTTTGACGTAATTAGTAACTCAATTGTTGAGAGTTTTTAATTTTGTTATTGAGATACTGTTTCTTTTCCAACCGTACTCCCCAAGAAATAGCTGCAGCAACAATATGCGACAACTATCCATCCCAGCACAAACACGACTGACTTAATTGTTTAACCTGAGACTGAGAGACTTCTTTACCAAGTGATTAATTTATATCTCGAGAAAGTGAACCTGCAATACAAGTTTCCTTTCTTACATTCAAAAGTAAAGAAGCTGCCTAGATGGTAGCTTAGGTGGCTGAGACCCTTGGCCGAAGGAGCCCAGGCAAGCATAACTAGATGAACGCATCTGGTAATTATGGTTTTCATACATTTCTTTGTGTCTTTAGCTCGTTATGCTTTGAAATACTTAGAAACAGAGAATTCTTTATGTTTCTTTAATTTTAGTTTGGTTTTAATTGGTTGATAGTTTAATTAATTGGTATTGAAATTTGGTCATTAATTACTTTTATGGTAAATGGTAACCGATAAATTCACAGTTGGTACATATCCTATTTTTATTCATTTGAAAAATATATATTTTCATTTTAACATATATTTTTTGAATTTTAGTTATTTGTACTCCAGATTTTGTTTCATTCTGCCTAGGCCCCTAGGAGCTAGGCCCTTAAGTGTCTGCCTATCGCGTGCTTCTATCATTTAGAGCACTAGAAAGTAGTCTGCATTTGACCCTCAAACAGATGTATTTAGTTATCTATGTACATTTGTATCGTATTCGTACAAAGGACTCTTGAAAATATTAGAATTATGCACATCAGGGACGTCCAAAAGAAGTTGCATACAGATAAATGGTAATGAGACATGCAGCTAATGATGCTCGTCTTACCTGTTGTACTACATGCCACTTTTTGCTCTACTTTTTATTTACCTCTCAAGGCATGTGGTAGGTTTGCTCTTGTTGGCTTAAAATTAAATTGACTGCATAGGCTACAAGGATGTTAGTCATACGGGCATATTTATTTAGCTAGTCTAGCAACTTGCTTGTAGTTGGTGTGAGTTGAATTCTTTTGGGTGTATAATTTGGTGTTACTATAGCTAGAAATAAATATAAAGATGAGAGGTTTCAAGTTATAGTGTAGAAGTATGCTTTGGTAGATACGGTCAATTCTTCCAACCGTACTTTTATCAGCCTGAAATATTGGAAGTTAGAAGAATAAAGATTTTTTTTAATTGTCGTAACGTATTGCATATTGGATTAGTGTATAACTAAGAAATCTCAAGTGGAGGATATTTTGATACCTACGAACGGATGTAAGAAGTTGCTCTAGACAACGGACAGCAATGTCATTGTCCCCATGCCGTTGTGGCTTTAGTTACTATGCAATTTTTGCACCATTTGATAGCAACCAAGATTTGAAATACGTTGTCACCAAATGTGGAAAGAATGCCCAAATAGGTAAAATGTCCATATGGGTGGTTCTTTCTTTGGTAAATTATTTTTTCAGTTGAGTTCTTTATTTGGGAAAAAGTGCACATTGATTTCATTCTTACTCACTTGAACTTGGTAATCTCTCTATAAGCTTCTTCAATCTCTTAATTGCTGACGAGGATATGATTTGGAATGAAGCTGTAAATGCTCTGAGGACCGGTCACTTTATGTATGAGATATCTTGATTTTTCTATATGGATGGGTTAGCAAATGGATTATGTAACTCAAAAATGTCTTCGGCAAATAGGTATAAGATGTCTCTAAGTTTGAGTAATATAAACAGAACCTTACTCAGTGGTGGACAAACTTGGTCTTGAATGCTTGCTAATAAAGGAATCTACTACAGTGTACTACTTATCAGAAAGA
Organism: Iris pallida; assembly: GCA_029216955.1. Lineage (NCBI taxonomy): Eukaryota > Viridiplantae > Streptophyta > Magnoliopsida > Asparagales > Iridaceae > Iris > Iris pallida. The sequence goes on along the minus strand of JANAVB010035417.1, from coordinate 8,033,658 downwards.
TGTTTAAGGTGGAGCATTCTTGTTATGGCTCTCTTCTAATGCATATTTCTTCCCGTGTGATTTTAGAGTAGGCTACTTGCGTACATTCGGACAGCTTGATGGTTATATCATGAGTTGTATTTGGATCTCTCTACATGTTAAATGGTTAAGATTCTTTACTCAGTTGATAAGCTAGTCATCATTACTTAGTACTACTAGTTTATTTAAAATGTTTTTTGTCTTACGATGAACTTGAGTTACATCTCAATGTTCTCCCATTGTGAAGACCACATCTTTATTCTTTATAAAGAGGCTTGAAAACGGTTCAAAATGCCGTTTAAGCAGTATGTATATTCTCACATAATTAAAAATAGTAAATAAATAAATTATAACTAAGTGTTTAACTACCTAATATTATCTAACTATATCCAAACACCTCTAACTCATGTGGTTAAGGTGGGAGATATTCTCCATGGCTGGATGAGTTCGATCCCACGGGACAACATCATCTATAACAAATTCTAATTTAAATTATTTTTCAACAAAGGTGGGTTCGATCCCACAGGACAACGTTATCTATAAAAAAATTTCTAATTCTAATTATTTTTCAACAATTTTTTTTACGTGCGTGCAATGCATGTGCACGTTACTAGTCATATATAAGATTGCTTATCTGCATCCTGTTCTATTTGTGAAATTTTTTTTGCATCTCCAAAGTATGATCATTGATATGGTTGTTTTTTTTTTGCCTCAATAGTTACTTCTTGTTGTGAAGAAGTTGTATTAAAATCCAAATTAAAATGCACATCAGGAGATGCTTAGGGTCTGTTTGAATGTGTGTTTTTAACTCATGTTTTGAGTTTTAGCGTTGGAAAGGAATATAAATGTTGTTTGGCTCTCCCAACTCAAAACCGCTTGTTCCAAATTATTTTTCTTTCAAAAACTGATGTTTTATGTTGATTTGAGAGTGAAGGCAAAACTTGTTTTCCAAAAAAAAATTAACCCCCCAACATGGAGTCCTACCCAACGCCATTCATTCATTGCGGTTTCTCTCTCTATAATGGAGAAATTGACTTTTTTCTCTGCTTCTCTTCACCACCGTCGGCGTTATTTTCCTACTCTACTTCTTTTTCCGACGTCATCATCAAGGGTGGTTGCCGAGCGGCTCCGGGAGGCATGGATCTGCAAGTAGGCTGGAAGTCACTGGTCGGCACCAAGCACATGCGCTCGTCGTGCTGCTCGCTACCGCGACTGCGTGTGAGACGGTGGCGGTACTCGATCCAATCGGCATTGTCAGATCTGACCAGCGTCCGATGTTCTGTGGTCGGAGTAGTCACGACTTCGGAGCTGTCGGATGCATTGGATGGAAGAGAAACATCGGCCGGATCCGGGACACATGGAATAACACCAATTTCTGCTGGATTTTATTGTGTCCGATGTGAGGGCTTGTATTGTGTCCTCGGGGTCGGACCCGGGAACACGGGGAATAACGCTATTTTCTGCTGGATTTTTTGGTTGTATTTGTATCTGACACAGGAATGGGTGTGGACATGCCAGAGTCGGATCCGAGGCTGGACACGGCTGGCACGAAATTTATATATGGTGGACACATCAAAGATGCTGAATTTTTTTTTTTAACATAACTACAAATATTTCATAAAATTTTATTAAAAAAATATTTGCTAAAGATATTTTACCAAACACAATCTTTAACTTTTGTTTCTAAAATTATTTTTCAGATGAAAGTAACCAAACACAAACTCAGAATGTATATATTCAGAAAACAATTTTATAACTTACTTTCAGAAAACTATTCTCAGAACCAAATTTCAGAAAACATATCCAAGCAGACCCTTAATTCCTCTTGCTTTTGTTTGGCATTCTCATCATCATCTTCCAACCCTTCTATCAAAATGGTTTCGGCTATGGAGCATAAGAAGCTCCATAGAAATTTTTTTATGACCGGCTGTCAACTTACGTCAACCCTCTAGGTTGGTGCCAATTTTTCAGCCATGGTTGTTATGAGCATGACATGGCCATGCCATAAAACCTAAATAACTAGTTGGCATTTAGTAGACATCTTTTAGCTATAAAGTTTAAGATCGTGCAATAAATGAGCATCCTCTAAGTTCTCCTAAACTATAAAAAGTCTAGACGAAGAGGTATGATAATATAGTTTCTATAGAGAATTACGTTCCATCTCCATCACATATTAAGCCAAAGAGAAAATGAATCATTTGACATTCTAAAAAAAGGTTAAATCATAGGGAATCCCCTTGGACTTTTCCCATAACACAAGTAGGATTTCATCTGTGCATATAATTGAGAGGATAAAATGGTTTCCTTGAGGATACAATTTGTATATTCAGTTACATTGAGGACTATTGGGTATGTGATACTTCGCCTATAAATTGGCTAGCAAGAGCAAGAGAGCATTGATGTATATACTAGAAGGTTAATAGGGGATATGAAGACCTACCTTCTTTGTCATGCAGTTTAGGCTAAGGGTGACCATCAGATAGGTTAAATTTGGAGCTCAAACCAAAAACAAAGTTGTTTATGTATGGCCCATTTAGAGTATACCTTAACCTTAACCATTGAGAAAAAGGGTTGGCCCGACTCTTTGACCCACCGTTTAATTTTGGGAAAATTGGTCGTCCCTACCTCCTCGGTCGCTGTTGTGACCCATGACTGTTGCCTCACAGGCTCACACCACCTGATTTTCCATCGTTATCCTCCACAACGGGTCATATTGTCCTGGTGTTGTGGAGTTGCAATGGAGTATTCATCTCGAAAAGATAGAAGATATTGTTTCTCGTCCGGGAAGGAAGAGCAAAGAAAACAAAGGTGGAAGGTCAGAGACAAAGGAGCAGAAGAAGGAAAAGAAGAAAGAAGAAAGAAGAAAGGTAGAAGAGTGGATTTGGAGCTTTGACCCAACCCATTAGCAAGTCACACTCTTGACCCTCTAGGTTGGTGCCAATTTCCTAGCCAAGGTTGTTATGAGCATGACATGGCCATGCCCTAAAACCTAAATAACTAGTTGGCAGTTAGTAGACATACATACCTTTTGGCTATAAAGTTTTAGATCATGCAACAAATGGGCATCCTCTAAGTTCTTCTAAACTATAAAAAGTCTAGACATAGGAAATTACGTTCTATCTCCATGACATTAAGCCAAAGAGAAAAGGAGACGAAGAGGTATGATGATATAGTTTCTATAGGGAATTACGTTCTGTCTCCATGACATTAAGCCAAAGAAAAAAGGAATCATTTGACATTTAAAAAAAAGGTTAAATCATAGGGAATCCCCTTGGAAGTAGGGTTTTCATCTGCAGATAATTGAGAGGATAAAATGATTTCCTTGAGCATTCAATTTGTAAGTTCAGTTACATTGAGGACTATTGGGTATGTGATACTTCGCCTCTAAATTGGCTAGCAAGAGCAAGGGAGCATTGATGGTCGTTTTGTCAGTTATATATATATATATATATATATATATATATATATATTGTCAGTTTTTGTGACCCGCCTTGTAACCGATATTGGGTTCTTTCGATATATATGCATATATAAGGTCAATCAGGGGGTAGGAAAATCTACCTTCTTTGTCATGCAGTTTAGGCTAAGGGTGACAATCAGATAGGTTCAATTTGGCGCTCAACCCAAAAACATAGTTGTTTATGTATGACCCATTTAGAGTATACCTTAACATGAACCAATGAGAAAAATGGTTGACCTGACCTTTTGACCCGTTTAATTTTGGAAAAATTGGTCGTCTCTGCCTCCTCGGTCATCGCTGTTGTGACCCCTGGCTGTTGCCTCAGAGGCTCACACCACCCGATTTTCTATCGTGATCCTCCACAATGGTTCTCATTGTCCCGGCGTTGTAGCGTTGCAGTGGAGGATTCATCTCGAAAAGATGGAAGAGATTGTTCCTCATCCGGGAAGGAAGAGCAAAAGAAGAAAACAAATGTGGAAGATGAGAGACAAAGAAGAAAGAAGAAGCAAAAGAAGAAAGGCGAAAGGTAGAAGAGTATATCTAGAGCTTTGACCCAACCCATTATCAAGTCACACTCTTGACCTGGATCCGACCTTTTATTAATCAGGTTAGACAATCTGACCTGTTCATACTTCATACCTTACCGGAACCCCCCAAGAAGTCGGGTTGTGTCAAAATTGCCGCCCTCGTTTAAGCTCATGCAAACAAGGAGTATACTACAACCTTCACTTACTTCAAGAAGTGTACACGAAGAGATTAGAAGATACAGCTACATCTCTATGGTACAAGACAAAGAGCTAAAAGGAATTACATTCCCTGTTGGTTGAGATCTAGAAGTAATAAGGATTTTTATGAACCTCTAGATAGCATCAACATTACAATACATAGAGGAGAAAATCTTATGTCTTTGAATCCAAGTTCCGGAAAGGGCAAAGAGAAGCGTATTTTAATACAATTTAGGGACCTATTTGCAGAAAAGTGATTTTTGAAACAAGTATCTTCTCCAAAGAAGAGAAATGAAGTAAAAAAAAGGAAAATAAATCCTGCACTCTTTTAAATTTCATTGCTACTATTTTTTGCAACAGTGAAACAAATCTAGATCTTACTCACTTGGTTTAAGTGTAACTCTTTTGCTCATTGATTATTTTGCTTCTAGTGAAGGAATATCTGTTAAGCTTGTGCTTAATTGAGTAGAGTGTTTCACCATGATGAAATATTGTAGAAAACCATCTATTTTGGTTTCTTTGCTTGCTAGTTTTACTTTCATTGGTTTATTTCTTTCTGGATAGCGTTAACTAGTTATAACTATTAGCTTCTTGTGTTTTTTCTTCATTATATTTTATATAAGTGTCTTTTAAGTTCTTATACCATACTTTTCTTTTCTGTGCATCATTATCTCTCCCGTGGGAATATTGCAAAATCCAGCAAGAAATTGATCTACTAAAGGTACTCCTTTCATCTGCTGATTGAATCTGTAACCATGCTTAAACTTTTCATTTGTTGTGAGATGATATCTCACTTGTTAGTTCTGTTTAATTGATAAATCCATATTACTAGAGGAGTTCTAAGCACAACTACAAATGTTGGCTATTTGTGTTCAATACTTTCAGTAGTTACACAGCAGAAAAATGAATTACAGAACTTTTATAGCTGCTTCATGGAGCACTTCATAAATTGCCAATGCCAATGCCTCTGTCCATAATTCAGTTGTTCTTACTTATTTGACACTAAAAAATTAATTATTTGACACTGTTTTTGCAGTATGTTATTGGATGTTGATCTGAACAAATGGACTTGAACTCTTACCTGTTATAGTTAATTATTTGATCAGAAATGTGCTGCATTAAAAACTCATAAGCCAGAATCCAAACCTCATGATTATTACCTTAATGTTTTGAAATAGGAGGATATGACTAGGTTACAAAGACTAATAGTTAGTATTCTTTAATCAAATATCATTGAAACTCCAGGCACCTGTTCATTTTCGGAAGTACCAACTAACCAAGCCTTGGAGAATGAGATAATGGGATTCTGTAGAAAAATCAAGGTTTAGAACCTGGCTTTTCAATTGATAGCCAGACTGTTACTTTAATGTCTTAATCAAATTATGCCTCAAGCTTTCCGCATATATTACTACAGGCTTTTGTTATATGACAACTCATTTTCTTTGTGATGCACTTCAAGTCAACTTTAGTTACTTTGTTTCAGTTTTTACTTATCTTGGGGTTTCTTTATGTTTGTTAGTCTTTATTTTGGCTTTGTAAGAGGTTACTTACAAATTAGAAGTTTGGATAGTTTAGAATTATTAGATAAATGGTTTTAAATTTTATTGAAGTTAAATATGAGAAAAGCTAATTTGAGGAAGGTAAAGGGTTGTCTTAAATTGAAATTGGAAAATATAGAGAGAATATCCAAAGGAGTAATTTTTCTTGGGTATACTTCTTGTGAATAGTACTTGTGCTACATTTTTACATGAACAATAGTCCAGCTCTGGAAAATATTGTTTGTTCAGTTCTCTTTTTTCTAGCTTTTAAAAGGCCTTAAGGGGAGTTGTTTTAGGGGCGAAGATTTGGGGAGAGAATCTTGTTATTAGAAATTTCTATCGTCCTTTTGTCTTTCTGCCTTTACCTTTCAACTTTTACTTTGGAATCTGAAGAAAAATTTAAAGAAAATGTCAATCCCTTTTCACTAAAATATCCAACCACTGAAGGATCCTTTTGCCGTCTTGCATCACTTTTGGTACCAGGATCCCTAATTAGGTTCTTTTCCATCTCTTTCCTTTCCTACTCTTCATCTTGTTTGCTTGCTTGTAGTGGTTCGTCCAATTTGTTATTGATAGTTTTTTCTAATATATGTTAATGGAATCCTGTCTGGATTTTCTTGAAAAGAATTAGTTGGTCGGAGAATATTGTCAAGGGGATCAAGCAAAACTGGGAGAGTTCTTTCTTATTTTCTTACAAACTTTTAGAGATCTTGGTCGGCGATGCTTATGGAAGCCCTTAAGTGTAAACCTTGACTGCCATCGCTACGCTTGGAGTTGACTTTATCATTCACAACTGCATCCAAGACGATGCTATTGCACTTATTGCTACCATGTCTTCATGACTTTATGACATCTTGTTTCTCCACTATCTTATCTTCACAAGTCACCAACATGAGCCTGAGAGATTCTGAGAAGTTGCCTTCGAATCTGAAAGCCTGATTATAGCAGACATAGGTGGAAGTATACTTTTTAGATTGGATGGCACACCTTGAAGCCATTTTTTGTGGCATCTACTCGTTGGAGGAAAAAAGATGAGCCTGAGCATCATCCAAGCCTTCTTCCATTGGAATGGGGTTGGCTATGGAGCATAAGAACGCTCCACAAGAGAATTGCAAAGATTTTATGGCCAACTGCTGACTGAATGGAGACCCCCTATGTTATGAATAAATTATTGCTGATCACCCGAACAGCGCCCCCCCCCCCCCCCTCCCCCCCAAAAAAAATAAAAAAATAAATAAATAAATAAATAAATCCGAATTGAAGCAGATGGATGGCATTGAAGCATATGTATGACAAACTACCTTCAACCTAGTTATGTATTATCTGTTTTGTTCGTCTATATTATTTGACACAAGGGGACACCTTTGTGGATCTAGTTGGTAAGAAGAACACATGTTCACTGTACGTTGCCGAACAGCCTGAACCCAAAAGTCTTTCCATGATAATATGACTGTAGCTTGAGTCTCTACACTTTGGAACCTACTAAATTGCAAAAGAGATTAGAGGATAAATTTTGATTGGCGATTTCTGTAACGTTGACCCATACCAGAGCAACGTGGTGCACAATCAATATCTTCACTACTCCACTCCTTTGGCCCACGTTCGTTGTGGAACATATTTGTAAAACCACAAATATCCTTCAAGTGTGGGAGGAGGGATACCTTTCGTGGGCCCTCAGAAGGAAGCATCATACCTCACTAACAAAGTTATTTTTGAATGTGTTGAAGAAGACGGCCCCAAAAGTTTGGGATAAAGGCTTTGTTGTTGAATGAAGGTGTTGAAGAAGGAAATATGAGACTAAGGAGGTGAATAATGTTAGTGTTATTAAGCTAAATGGAGATATTGATAATGAGCTTTTGCGTGCTCCACTTGCTGTACGTGCAATAACCACCACCCAAAAGGAACCACACATACTATGTTAGAAGAGTTCCGACATTTTCATTTTCACGATGCAAGTAACTTCTAGTGGTCATCTTTGTAAGGGTTAAGAATTCAGCCTAATGTACACGTTTTGGCCCATCTTTTGACGAGAATTGGGGGGGTAGGATTCCAAACCAGGTTGAATCATTGGGTCTCAGTTCTCAATTCATGAAAGTATCGGCTACTCATGATAGATATTGGATAGTATCAGGCCAGTATTGGTCGGAATCGATACTTGCTGATATTATTCATAAAAAATAAAATAAATATGATAGGGAATAAAAAAAAAAACTACTTTACTTCTAGAAGTTGCTGCTAACATTGAAGTTGCGGGTGAGGATGTTGTTTTCGTCAATGATTGCACTCGTGTTATCATCGACCGAAGAGCTCAAAGTTGATATCCTCAATGTTGCCACCGTTTGTTGGCACCACTCAAAGACGAGATCCTCCAATTCAAATGTCTCCCTTGAAGTTGTCGATACCACCAAAGATATAGATGGAATGAGAGAGCGAAAGAGATGCTGCAACTCTCTTTAGTTGAGGCTTGTTATTTGATTTAGATTCATTTAGGCAATGACAAATTTGTACTAGTTTAACGAGTAAATTTTTGTTGTAGAAATTCCTTGAATTTTCCTATTCTTGGTTTGGTCCCATTAATAATTTAATCTTGTTAATTGTTATGTGTTTAGAATTCCCCTGAACACAAATATTGTGTTAAAAGCCCCTGGTTATGTTCACGTTCCCCCAATTTAAAATGCAAAATAATTCTGATTGTTTTCCTCGCTTAATCACTCCCTGATCCTCCCTGTCCTGGTCCTCTACTGAAGCAAGAACCAACAACCGAAAAAATTAAGAATTATCGAAATTGGAATTATCACACCCAAACTGAACCAAAATGATGAATTGGCTCAGTTCAGTTTGGTAATTGAGTTTTAGCTGAATAGGGCATGTCCTAGATTTTTGCCCTCCATTAATAAAATAATACAATTATGAATTGAAGAGCATTTAGTTTGACTATAAACATTGATTTAAGCGATTGGCCCATCATATAAAATTGAAAAAATAGACTGAATTTACATATAACAATCGTTCGAGCGCTTAAAGTGAATGAGACTCAACAAGGAGAACTAGTCAGAATTTATTCTTTAGTTTAGGTTAAGAGAATATTTCTTTCTTCCAGAAATCAACATGTTATAACTCACAATTTTGTATTTTGTGAGAATTTTAAGCAAATAAAATATTAAATGGGACCTAGGATTCTCTCGAGTTATTTATTAGAGTCAAATATTTAAAACTCGTTTATGTATTGAAGGCTAGAAGCACGAACACTCCAAAATTGATGCCGTATTTGTGCCGTGTCGGACATTTCACAAACACTCCGAAATACACTAGCACACCAAAATAGGTGCCGAATCCATGTCGTTGTGTCTGAAACACGTCGTGTCAAATCCATGTCTGCGCAACATAGATTGAAGGGTAAGGAAATATGTCAAAAGTTGGAAACTAACAGAATTTGTAAATAGGAGGAGGACGTTGTCACTTAGGAAAATCATATTGGTTTTTGCAGACCTAGAAAATGTTAAATGAGTTTCCTGTAATTTACCTTTATGTGTTTATGGGACGTTTAGTTCTTCCATTTCTTTCTTGTATTGTAAGCATGAGCCTTACAGGAAGTTTGTAATAGTAAAGAATTGTGGAAGAGACTATTGTTGAATTTTTTTACTTGTTTAAAAAGAGAAAAAGTAAAATGATAATCCCGTTCTGTTTAGAGTTTATTTTGTACCATGAGAAAGTCCTCTATGCATCACTTTCATAGGTGCATTCCTTATTACTAAAGCCAGTCTAGGATTGAACTCATGCACAAATCTAAACCAGAAACTTTGTTTCGTATTGGCTATGTATCAAATTCAGGAGATCTCCCCTTAGTGGTTTTTTTTTTTGGAATGATCTGTAGTAGGTATACATTCTGTTTTTGTGAAGTTCTATTAACAACAAGGTGATTGGATTAGTGGTATATTGTAATCCAGTAATGTATGATACCCCACTTTGTAGTTATGGACTTTACTTACAAATTCATCTTCTTACATTCTTTGCATCTGGCTGTGGATTTTACTTGCAGAATCTTAACCACAAAAACATTGTGAAGTATCTTGGATCGCTCAAGACGAAGACCCACCTTCACATCATTCTAGAGTAATGGATCTTTACCTGATCATTCTACCATGTGAATTTATTTCTCCAGTGTAGCACTACTGTTACATATTGGAATAAAGTGGATGATGCAAATTTGTCCTAGTAATCTGCATTTCAAACTTACTAACTGGAGCATATGTAGGTACGTGGAAAATGGTTCGCTCGCGAACATCATCAAGCCCAACAAGTTTGGGCCCTTCCCAGAGTCGTTGGTGGCTGTTTATATTGCTCAGGTACGTGCAAGATAACATTTTTTACACTTAATCGTTCATATTATTATCTGCTGGTTATTTTAACCATTTCACTTTTTTGTTCCCTTTTTGTTTGTTCATTAATTATCCTTGGTCAGGTTTTGGAAGGTTTGGTGTATCTTCATGAGCAAGGCGTTATTCATCGAGATATTAAGGGTGCAAATATTTTGACAACAAAAGAGGTCATTTTCAATATTTTTATATATAACTAGACAGTCCTAGAATACATATCCGCTGAATATTACTCTTTTCAGTCTGCAGAACTGTAGACAGTTGTAAGCAGTGATCCTCTATCTTTGATTTCTTCCTCTGGTAGCAAGATCATTCACAATTATGTTGAATAGCTAGTGTAGAGTCTAATTATCTTTACATGCCATATTGTGATTTGTTCATTTTTGTAGTGAATATGGAATTATAGACATTTCTTTGCAGTTTTTTATTGGTTATATAATAATGATCACAAGAGTTGAGACTTATTTTCATGTATTATGCTGGCCCCACGCCATCAAAGACAGCCTTACTAGTGAAGACCATCTGCACCATTGCCCAATTGACGATGCTGCAACTTCCATTTCTCAAAGTTTGATTAGTTCTACAACTCCAGATAAATGAGTCTTATATATTAGTTTCCAAACCTTTTTCTTTACTCTTTTGATATCAATTTCAGTTAGACTCATTGTTTGGAAAGCCTTATTTGTTTCTCGTTCCCCTCAACTCAAGGTGTGTTGTGAACCCGGGCGGCCCGCAAAGCTCGGGACCAGAGCCTCGGCTGGCCCGACCCACCATTTTCTTGGATCGCACTAGGTTTTCAAACCTCGTACCTGGCCCACCCAACAACCATAATATAAGGACAATTTGTTTTTTTAGGGGATATTTTGACCAAATACTCCCATAATCAGGGATATTTTGGTTATTTTGCTAAAAATGACAAAAAAAATCCTTATAACAACTATATTATAGTGATATTTGTGGTCATTTGACACCCGAAAAATTTCTATAAATTATGGATTAATTTATCCAAATTTACAAAAACAAAGTTTCTTTTCTCTCTTCTAATACTTTCAATAAATCTTGTGTTCTATTTTGTTAATTAGCTCCTTCTTCACTACACAATCTAAAGACTATGGATAGTGAACAACAACCACCGCAACAACCGTAAGGTCCGCAACCTCAACCAACCAATTACATGAGGTACAAGGCAACAGAGGAGGAGGGCCTCGTCACCGTATGGTCCAATATTTGGGAACACTTTAGCGGGATTTGTAACGACTATGTTACAAGTCCAGTAGTACTATAGTACTCAAGGGTGCAACTCATATCAAATGCATGAATTGTGGAATACAATTCAAATAGGTACCTAACAATGTCATGGGAACACTATATAGGCATCTAGATTGTTGTATTTAGTATCTACACTCCTGAGTAAGGCAATGACCATAGGACATTGAGGATGGAGAAAATTTGTAACTTGACGAAATGTTTATTCTAATTGATTTAACTATATGTACTAGGAACTCAGTCACAATTATCATGTTGAAAATTAGTTGTTTTACTTGTTATATTTTTCAATATGTCACATATGTTATTCTTGTTAGATTGATATTTGTTGATATGACTTGTGTTATGTGTTTTGATTTCCGCCTCTCTTCAAGCTTCCTTTGTGGTACTTGTTATTAGGTATTGACTCCACTGGTTATGTATGGACCATATATCATAATCGACCAGAAATTGTGCTAGATCTTCGGACTTGACTACGATATCTAGTCATACAAAATCAGATGGGTCAATCTCTAATAGCAAGTACCACAAAAGAATGTGGAAGAGAGGTTGAGAACCGAAACACAAAACACAAGTTATATCAACAAACATCTATCTAACAAGAATAACATATATTGTATCCGAAAATGATAAGTAAAACAATATGTACATTTTGTCTTTGTTATTGTAAAATTTCTCAATTACATAAAATTTATTTATTTATCTCAATGACTTATTTTATTTCTTCTTTAATATTTAAATCAATTTTTTTGGTTCTCTTTTTTTGCTTCATTTTTTAAGTAGTGGGCCAAGGCCCATGCCCAAGAGCCCTTTTTTTGGAAAAAAAAATTCAGTCTATTCAGACCGACTCAAACTGGGTTTTGTGTCAGACTAGGTTTGGGATTTTGGTTCACGGTAGGGGTGCAACTCAGGCGGGTTGGGTTGGGCTTGAGGTCAACCTGAGCCCAACCCGATGAATCACAAGCCTAGTCCGAGCCCAAGTCCGGCCCGACCTTAGGTTCAACATATGAAGCCTAAGCCCAAGCCCAAGCCCGAGCCCGGTGGGTCGGGTTTATCGGGCTCGGGCTGGGTCGGGTTTATCGGGCTCTAATATAATATTTGAAATAATTTTATCATAAGTCATATTAAACATATAATCAAGTAGCAATCAAGCCTTGATCATTACAAACTACAAACTGAAATAAGATTTAGGATAAGAAGTTGAAGAGTTTGGGTGGAAAAATTTAGGATTTGAACTTTTTATTTACAATATATATATATATATATATATATATATATATATATATAAGTCAGGTTTCGGGTTCTTCCGGTAACCCGACACATGAACCCGAGCCCAACCTGATTTTTGATTGGGTTCAAATATTTTAACCCAAATCCGAGTCCGAACCCGAGTATTTTCAACCCTAAATCAACCATTAACGGGTTTATCCGATCGGGCTCGGATTTAGCCCGCCCGAGTTGCACCCCTAGTTCACGGTCCAGCCCAGTTGGGGCTGGTGTTTTAGATCAGGTTGGCCCGGTCGGAACTGAACCTCATCAAGCCCGGTAAAAATTGGGCCCAGCCCGTCCCACACCCAACAACATGACCCTCAACTCACATATTAAGAGTTAGCTCTTTACAAATACCTTAAAGCCTATGGGTGAGGCATGCAAAGTTCGTAGCTTGTGCTACGTGCACATGCTTATGTGAGGTTTCATGCGAGCCTGCAACTTCGTGGGAAGCATATCTTATTTTTTCTACACTTCTAAGTTCTAATGTATGGCAAGGGATGTAATTTCAGCCTGAAAAGGAGAATCTTACACTGACATGTTTTTGTCATCATCTGCAAGATATTAGGATGTACAATCACATGAAAGTTGATAGACCAAAAGAGAATTCTACCAACAACAAATCCTTTGTATTCATATAATTTGAGGATTGTCTCCTTAGATTGCCAGCTGCCTGAATTCAAGTTAGTTTACCTTTTGTTACCATCTGTCTCCTTAAATAATATTTCGCTCAATTTAGAAACATGTCAAGAAATGAGTAGCTGAAATGTGAATGCTGAGATGTATGAGTGGCAAATGGCAATACATTAAAAAAAGGATAATTGCTAATGTACTCTTTAGATGTTTGTAGATGGTGCCACTTTAGGTAATTATCATCCTCCAAACCTTCTCTTAGAAGAATAAGGTCATGTATGGAACAAAGAAAGCTGTATAAGATAATTAACAAAGTTTTAAGGGCCGGAGTCACCTGATCCTTTGTGCTGGTACCAAATTCCTAGTCATGGTAACTATGACGAAGAGATGGCCTTGCCATAATACCTAGAAGGCCTGCTCAAATTTAGCTAGATTTACCTTTTTGGTTATACAATTTAAACTCATCCAACCAAGCCCTAGAATAGGAAAGAGTCTAGACGAGGAGATAAAATGATATGATTTGCTAAGGGAAATTACATTCATCTCGAAGACATGCCCAAGAGCAGGGAAAGCGAATTGAGGGTATGGTAAGAGAAAATAGTCTAAAGCTGTTTGGACATGTGCGATGGAAGGCCAATGGATTCATTAGGAAGAATATAGGATCTTAGTCAAAGAGGCTGCTTGAACTAGGTTACACCTAAATGAACTTGAATTGAGGAGTGTGAAAAAGGACATGCCATTTGCTCCCCTTAGCAAGTAAAGGTCCTTAAGAAGATTTTAAGTCTTTATTCTTGTTTTTTTGGAGATAGTCTTTATTGTCGTTAGGCTTGAGGATTTTCCAACTGACTTAGAAAGGTTATTATAGGACATGAAATCCAGATTCAGCCTCATTCTTGTAACCACTAATTATGATAACGTGGATAATCCACATGTCTAATGTTTAAAATAGCAAAACTAGCATACCAGGAACCTAGTTGCACGAACACGTACATGGATATAGATAAGGACACAATACAGATACGGCAGATATGGACATTTTCATATAGGTATTATAAGTAGTCACCTATGTTGTATGACACGGACACTGATATCAGTATGGACTATGGAGTCTATGGACATGAAACATCATCAGGAAGCAATTTAATTAGAAAATACATGATACATCAAATAAATCATTTGCTCCAACACAAGTCCAATATATCACACAGGAACCTGTAAATTACCTGCTATTTTGTTGGTAATATAATACTGAATTAGATTTTACTACTGAGTAATGCTTGAATTGATTTTCTTTTTAGTACCTGTATGTAGTCTCAGGGAAGCTTATTTTGAGGTCACAATATACTTGTGCACAGTTTTTTATATCTTAGTCTTAGTTCATAAGTCAAACATTATATTGCTTTTAGTTCCATATCTGATCTTTAAAGGAAAATCAGTGCCATCTTTCTCCAGGGTCTTGTTAAACTAGCTGACTTTGGAGTTGCCACAAAGTTAAATGAAGCAGATCTTAATACACATTCAGTAGTTGGGACACCATATTGGATGGCACCGGAGGTAAGTATCAGTTTTGATTGCATTAAATATTTTGTACAATTTAAAGGACTTCAGTTGTACAATGTCAATAATGACAAAGTTTATTCATGAATACTGGATAAGTGAAACTACCTGAGGCAGAATGCTGAAGTGATAACTAATCATAAATAAAGGAGACCGTTATTTATGATTTTCTCTATATGGTGGATTGTTTAAACCAAGCTATAGAAGCACCGCATGGTTCTTGAAGTAAATGATTCAAATAAAATAGGAAACTTAAAATCAAAGTTTCCTCATCAATGTGAATATCAGGTTCAAGTAAAAAATGATTACACGAGGTAAAAATGTGAAGAATGTGCTAGTACTGTTTAACCTTATATACAAAGCTACTTTTACTACTGAAATTATTTACTCTTTTAACATTAAGGTACTTCTAATAATGATTATATAGCTTATGATCATAGTTTGTATCATTCAATCGGGTTCTCTAGCTATAAGTTTACAACACAGTGGGATCAACCATGGAAACAATTTGCTAAGTTTTCATATTTATAGTTTGAGCTATATATGGCTATGTGGTATTGCATCATGATTGACATCTGTTCATTTTGGCTCTTTGGTTCATATCTTACCTTAAAAGTTGATTAGAATTTGCCCCATTCCAATTACCTTCCCCTCATCCAGTTATCTTCTCCTCATTTTAAGTAGATCATGAGCTTAATTGTGAGATCAATGGATACCTATGTGTCTTTGAGCTTCTGTGAACCCTTTGTACTCATAGATGACCCTGTTTCGAAACATAATAATAATGTTTCGAAACATAATAATAGTGACGTATGCTCCATAAATCATGACTCCTTAGGCCAACATACTCCACTATTATCATGTGCATTTTCTAGGTTAATTGCAAGGTTTATAATATGGGATATCGTTCCCATACCGGTTAGGGATTGTCACACCGAAACTGCAAACCGTGTGATATACGAGGCATATCGGACGATATGAACTCATAGTGTTCATATGACATGCATAACAAAATTGAAGCATTGATATAAATCTATCAAGTATTCTTAAATAATTCCCAATTATAAACAGCTTAATCTCTCAAACTAATAATTAAGCAAAAGTTTTCTATATAATATTTGCCAAACATTAAATTTAGAAGCATTTCCAAAAGAAACTCACAAAACATAAGCTACAAAGTTACATATGATTTGTCACCTCTTTATTCTCCAAAGCTAAGCTTTTTCCATCTCGCTCTAAGGCAAATATTCTTCTTCCTTCCAACTCTTTTCTTCTCCCCTCTTTCCTCATTCTCTACTTTTTCTGAGAGAGAGGGTTTTAGGGATGGGCAAAAAAAAATCTTATCAGTTTTTAAATTTGAAGCTTTAAACCTACAATTAAGGAGAATTGGATAATTTCCTATCGGGTTTGAACCCACAAACTTAAACATACAAATTATCCTTTATATCGGTCAAAACAACAAGTATACCGGTCAAATATACTGGTCAAACTGGTCTAGAAATATACCTGGAAGTAACTAGTGAACCTGATGCCATCCGTTTGACCGGTATTTGACGGGCCTCATTGGGCCAGGCCTGACTTTGTGACTAATTTGACCTTACTGCCAGCAAAAAAATGAAGTATATAAACAAATAAAAAGTAGTATAAGAAAACATAAGCAATATCACTAGCAATCGGGTAAACGTCATTTTGTGTTAAAAACATTTCTTGAGCATTTGGAAGATTCATGAACCAATCCAAGTAGTAAATTTACAATTAGTTGTCTCTTACAATGCACAGAGTAGTAAACATGAGGGTGCCAATAACCAAATTAAATAACAACTTACAACCACTAAATACATAGATTTGAAGGGACCCGGCTCATGTACTAATAGGCCTTGTATCATCGAACTGGTCACTTCCTTGAACCTGGACAATTCATTAATTGGGTTAGGCAGGTCAGGTAGTTTATTGCTGGACCCGTTTATACCATAACCAAACCCACATGAGGAGCCTCATTTGTTGGCCGGGTAAAGGGGTAT
Source organism: Iris pallida (assembly GCA_029216955.1). Lineage (NCBI taxonomy): Eukaryota > Viridiplantae > Streptophyta > Magnoliopsida > Asparagales > Iridaceae > Iris > Iris pallida. The sequence goes on along the minus strand of JANAVB010035417.1, from coordinate 8,016,795 downwards.
GGTCAAACTTGCCACCCTTAGTAACACTACGATACTCATCATCACCAACCTGGAACCAACTGTTTGTTCCGGTGCTACATTATTATGAAGCCTGAAACCCAGTTGGTAGGTCGTTAGACCAACCCTTTTAGTCATGTAGTTTAAACTCATACAACCAAGTTTCTCTAGCTTAGAAAATAGTCTAGAAAATGGATAAGATGATGTGATTTGCAGTAGGAAATTGTGATCAATAGCCCCCATAAAGCCCGTAAATTGCAGTATTAGGATGCTAATAACTTAAGTTATCAAGAGGGGTATCTTCTTTGGTAATGCAATTATTGTTGTTAAATGTTGTTTGGTGGCAAGGTTGGTGGAGGTTGGGTGAATTGTCCATTGGATATTGGTATAAACATTTTAGTGTAAAGATCCCATCCATGCTCCTAATTAAAGGCGTTGATTTAGGATGAAGCATGATGGTGATGATGATTGAAATGAGCAACTGGTTGCGCTTAATTGTGATGATATGATTGGAAAGAGATAATTGGAGTCTTAAACATTTCTTGTTCTTCTAGTGGGTGGAAAATTTGTATTTGAGCTTAAATTTTAGTGGGAATCCTTATCCCACATCTATGTTGCTATAATGATGAGGATTAAGGCTCCCAACTTAGTATTTATTGACTTTGTATACATAGCATGAGCAATTAGTCCTGAAAAATACTCGAGAGATTTGTGTTGAGACATGAATCCTTAATGGATTTATGTAAAACTCGAGTTGAATTTTTTAGGCAACGTCGGCCATTTTCAATATTTGCTTTTTTATCAAGCATGAAGGAAAACATTTGTGATTGGCCACACATTGAATTTCAGTTGGGTTTAGTGGCAACCTTTATTTGAACCAAAGCATTTGACAGACAATATCTAAACATACTATTATTATTATTATTATTATTATTACTATTACTATTACTATTATTAGTTGGGGGGCTCGAACCCTGCCGGCCCCGTCTGGTGTCCGCGTTTCTTTCCACATGAGCTACAAGCGATAGACAAACATACTATTATTTCGTTAACCTTAGTTTACTTTGTATAGTAACATCCATCCAGTGGGTAGATTAGTCCATACAGCCATTATCAGCAACTGATACTTCATCTGCTTATATAATGAATGTAAGCTTCTCTTCTTACAATTATCATGTGATGCTTTTATGGTGCGCTTCTTAAGTGTGAAAAATAGAAAAAGCGTTACCTGCTGTACCGAGTTCTATATTATGTAATTTCAGTGCCTCAGTTAATGAACTGTCACGGGTAGTAAGGCCACTTCTCCCAACTACCACAAATAAGTTCACATTTTATATGATAGAAAAGAAATGTTATATTAAGTAGTTCCATTAGGCGCTCAGTTCTGGGATGGTTACCTCTTAATTGAATTGCTTAGCCAAGTAACTGCATTTCACATGGCTTCTCGGGATTTGTGCTTAACCGGCTACTCGCGTAATCAGATTAAGTGACCAATTAACTGCAGAATAATCTTTTTAGAACATTGGATAGAAGTGCGTCTCGATCTTACATTGATCTTCAGCTTAGTTAAAACGGGTTTTAAGACTCACTTATGTGTTATGTTCTATTTGTGACCATTAGGGATCTATTCCTTGATTTATTGTAGTAGAGGAATAGTGGTTCTATTCTAAGCTAGAGTATCTCCAGAAATATGTTCATTCTCGTATCTTGATTAAATTATTTCTTACTAAATAATATTTTGAACATTTAATGTAATGATGATCAACTCATAATTAATATTCTATTTCTTCAATTTGGTTGGGTTGGGTTTGATCATGTATTGTTAATAAGCAAAGAGTTAAACTCAGATCCATTATTTCTAGGCTTGTATGTACCCATTTTAAGTAATGGTCAAGTTGGGTTGAGCTTAGCCTGCCTGGGTCCTCTGCTTAGACAGTGTGCCTGAACACCATAACATTCACGTCACATATAGATCTCTACATAGATGCCCTACATCTGTTCCACATCAATTTCGGTGTGCCCTGCTGCCTACATGGTGACCATACCTGATTCATTCACAATTAAAGTATGCTTCGGTTCATGTTTTCTCCAATTATTACTTATTATGTGGATGGACTAATTCCGGTTTGACTCTCGGGTTTTGCATTTGAGAATTGGACCGACATTCCCAAGTCAGGTTATGAGTAAGATTTGATTGATTCCTATCCGAGTCCAAATGACAACCCTAATAATCAATATAATCCAGTTCTTTCTCCCAATGTCTAATGACTCTAGTCAAATCTAGTCAAACACAACTTGGAGTTGATCTGCCAAATGGAGCCTAAGGTAACCCTAATGACAAAAACTTAGAAGAACAATTCTTAATTATATAATTTTTAAATGAAGTATGTTAATTTAGCATACTGATATAGCATTGGCATAGTGATAATGCCATAAATTGCAACTTGCAAGCCTTCAGGTTATTACTTATTACCTTATATTGCATCATAAGTAAACTGGGCCACTTGGTTGTAAGTTGTAACTGGTTTGGATAAATGAAGTATGTATTTGTGAAGCCAGGTCTTGTTGAATAGTTGATGAGCTTTTTAAGGGAAACATTTGTTGACACGACAACTTAAAATCCTTTCTCACAACTCCATATTGAGTCTTTCCCTCATCAATCCCTCGACATGAATTAACTCGTTGAGAAAGTAAGTCAAAAATAGAAAATCATCTTAAGATTATCAATACTAAAATATCCAAGCACCCTTGTTACTTTGAAGTTTAATCGAAGTCCATTCTGGAATCAGATTGATGTAGTCTTATTGCCTTGCTTACATCCATGGAATATATATAGTTTGTAAATATGCTTCAATTAGTGTATCTGGACAGGGAAGAACTACAGTATCATAACAAGCTCAGAACTATGGTTTCTGATTTGGCTTTGACTTCTATGTTTCCTACCAATATCCAATTTATGTATAATGTTTATTTAAATGACAAAATAACGTACTGAAAGTCTACCTATCGTCTCAGGTTATTGAAATGTCTGGGGTTTGTGCTGCATCAGACATTTGGAGTGTTGGTTGCACTGTCATTGAGCTGCTCACTTGTGTTCCCCCATATTATGATCTCCAACCTATGCCTGCGCTTTTCCGAATTGTTCAGGTTCCCCTCCGCCTAATACAGTTATATTGTAGTATCTCATGTGGAGATTATTATTTCATTTTCTTACATTACGTGATCTGTTCTTTGGCCCATGGTATTTATTTTTGTGATATTCCTGTTTCATGGTTTGCCTTAATGTGTGGTAGATTTAAGAGCTACTGAGATCATAGTGTTTTATCTATACATTTCACAGCATCAAATAATATGTTTCGTTAATTTGATGCCTCATACTGTCAGAAATAATATTTGAGGCCTGATGGTGTTAACTTGCAATCATAGAATTCTAATTCTTTCATCTTGCTGTGTTTTCTTATCTTCTTTTGTGCTGCAGAACCAATGAACCATTTAGGAAATATTTTATACTTGGATTTGAATATTGCTCGTGTACTATTTCCAAGATTCAGTATCTGCATTGTCGCTGACACCTTTAGTCTTTTATTATATTGATTGCCATATATTTTCCTTGGTGACATGCTTACATAAAAAGTATCATGCAGATATATATGAAAAAAAAGGCATTTTAAATAAAGGCCAACTTATTGAGAGGGTCTAACCTGTGTACTAGAAGGAAACAGTCATACTAATGGGACTGGAGAACTCTGCGATTTGATTGTGAATAAATTTTGTTTTTCTCAAAGTAGTTTCCTACGGTCCAGCGTAATGGTTTTACAAAAGTGATAATATGATTACTGTACAATAACAACATCGAAATATCTCAAACATGTCAAGTTTTCAAGTAGGACAAACATGATTTGCAGTGGCTGTGATGCCAATACTATGAATGGTTTGCAAGCCTTGTGGCTTTATCTTCTGTTTCAATTTATTGAAGGATGTCTTAAATTCTTATCTTAATCATATCTATATAGAAGTACTCACATTGCTCAAGTTTGGGATAAATCTACTGTAGAGTTTGTTACTTTATATTAGCATTAGTTAGTAGTTACTAACCCTCTGTACTGATAAACTTTGGTAGAGTATATTTTAGTATTTTGTTATAAAAATATTGTAATTGAGTTATCGATGGTTATATGTTTTTGAAAATTCATTTATTTTGTTTTCTTAGGATGTCCATCCTCCCATACCTGAAGGGCTATCACCTGATATTACTGATTTTCTCCGTCAGTGTTTCAAAAAGGTTAGAGTTAAATTTCTTCCCTGGGCCTTGTATATGATTTTAATGAACAAACCTTCTTTCTTTCACGGTAAAAGTAACACAAGCCTCTCACTACTCGCCAATGCACTAATATTGAAGGCACATGCAGGATGCTATGCAGAGACCAGATGCAAAAACTCTACTGCTGCATCCGTGGATTCGGAACTCAAGGCGGGCTTTGCAGTCGTCACTCCGACAAACAGGACGATCAATAAGGTACACAGTGATGGCTATCAGCTTTTTGTTATCACATCTTAGAGCGGTTTCAAGTTTAAGTTCTTTCTTTTATGTGCATCAAGCTTTAAGCATTTTCCTTTACACATTCCTTATCTTTTGGTCAAAGAGATGTTCACCCCAAGGAAACTAATTTGATGCATTTCCATAGAGAATAAGCATTTCAGTGAAAATTAATCATTTCCATTACAGTTCCCCTTTTCCTTGTGTTCTTTTATTTTTGGCTCTACTTTTGAATTAGGGTGATGACTTTGGAGGAAAGCTTTCGGATTTGTGGAGTAGTAAAAATGCCTTAATGATACACTCTTGGTTACTTGGTTTTACTTCCTAAATTGCAGACCATGATAAAGAAAAAAATGGCTATAATAACTGGATGAGGATAAAATATGGTTCTTGTTCAAACTTTTGGATAGTAGTCTGAAAAGTTACTGCATACACATGCATCGGATTTTGTGTATATTTGTTTGTAGTGTGCACATGCACCATGTATGCGTTTATACAACATCGAGCTTCACTAAGGCCCTGTCTAGTTGGATGCAACTAAAGCTGTACAGCAACTTTACTTACAGCCACGCTGAATGTTCCCGATCCCCTTTCTCCACTATGACCCCATACATAGACTAAAAATTCCTGCCTTTAAGTAAACAGCTCAGGCAACCTCACTTGGAGCAAATTTGCTGCACTAGATCTCTTCTTGCACTGCAACAACCGATACATCTTTCGAAACAGGCCATAAATTGCATAGGTTGCCACTTCCAGAAAGTATTTCTTTTTATACTAGGACGACTATATCAGACCACTCTTTATAGTTTATATTGTATGTAAGGCCAAATACATGGAAGTCATGTTGAAGTCCATACGATAGGAGGGCCATCCATTGAATGAAATGATGATAATGCACTTGCAGCACCAAGAGTGGCCCTGTTTACAGAAGTCTGGAAGGAAGTAAACTTGATTATCATATCCATTCACAGATTGGGTGGATAACAGGTAGGATGTGGTTGGATCTAACAATGGAGAATAGAAGAATTTGCGGATGGTGCTGCAATTGATGATGACATCACCTGGTGGCCCAGAAGGAAAGTACCATTGACAGACTTGACGGCTAGCGATGATAGTGGTTGAGGCAATTGGTTGGGAGTTGGCAGGTAGATGGTTAAATGCCATGAGAGGGGTTGGGATTGCAACAATTGCCTACGGTGGAGGTATAAAAGAGAGGATTTCATGATCATGCAAACAATACTTATGCTCATGAGATGGTTAAGAACCGTGAATGTGGACAATTCCTTTAAGAAGGATATGTAGTCAAAATTCAATCTCTCCATTTATAAACCAAGAAACAGAGATAACTTTCATTACACTCGCTCCTAGAAATGGAAAGAATGGAGAGAAATTAGAGGGGAGAGAAAAATCCAGACCTAAAACATCTGATTTAACATCTTTTCCTTTGTTGTCTTCAGTCACGACCACCGTTTACTTAGGCCCTGGGGATATATTAAGCTCTCCAGCATGATGTGGCATAGAAATACTTCAATGTGGTTGCCATACCGGCAATGGATAGGATCATGTAGTTTCTATGACCTGTAACTTCTTTTATGAATAACGCACAACCATTCTTAATTGATCTTTTGATAATTTTGAATTTACATATTACTTTCTTAAGGAATTCAAAAGAGAAGCCCACTCTATCTAGAGAAGCACAACAAATGAAACTGATCGATACCAATATTTTTTTAGGGGCAAAAATTGATAGCAGAAATAGGTGGCTCCACGATGGATGTTCAGAGCAGCTTGATCACCATCTTCACCTACCTTGGATCTGCTATCACCTCCATCCTCCCCCAGTCCACCCTTTAAATCCCATCTGACCCTCTCACCGTCACTGCCAATTCTAGCAAACTTTTACCCCCATGTTTCTCCTTTTTTTTTTTTTTTTTTTGGTTCTTGGCAAATCATAACATGTTGAGCATTAGAATGCACATTATATGCTTCCATCCTCTTTCACTTATTCGGTCAATGGTGAAAGCTGCCAGTTTTCACTAACTCTCCCCTGTGACCCCTTTCCTCGTCGTCATGCAAACTGATGGGGGATCAATGGAGATAAGGAGGGACCAATGCCCCATCTAGTTTATGTTGATAAGGCTGGTGGTCAGTTGCTACAACCTCATCTCCCTCTACTACAAATTTGAACTTGTTGAATCTGTTTCCAAATGCCAATTGAAATTCGAGTTTTGAACGGATCTAGGTACCCATTCAATGATGTGATTGTTGGAGATGCGTTCTCAGATGTGATGATTGTGTGGTATACATAGATGGGCAGCCTAGCAAAAATTCAAGGTGGCCAGGTAAATTGCAGTTAATCAGCAATCTAATACGATTAATTGATGACCTGATTATTGACCAAGCACATAGAAAATGGCCTAATATAAACACTGGATAGTAGCACGGTATGTATTTACAAGAAGGTGCTGAATGACGAGTATGAGCAGATTTATTATCTGAGGACTAATTCCTGCATGTTTGATAAATTTTCAAATGTGACATTCAGATAAGAACAAGGTGAAGAATTCCAAGGTTTGAAATCATTCTTTAGATTGTGCAATGCATATGCTGAGGATGGATGTGGGGTTGAGAACGTGACATTTTTTATTGTTGCGATTATCATTGCCCGCTAAAAGTGTTTGGAATTGGAAACAAAATGTTGAAGGAAAAGACTTGGTGAAATTTGGTTTGAACATTTTAGTCCCAAAGAACCTTATTTACATGTCCAAAGATGATAGTTTGGATTTTCAGATAGATAGTTGGTTTGGTTTCGTGCGCTACGATAATTCTGGGGACTAGGCAGAATGGGTAATAAGACTTTCCCTCTCCTCGATATGCTAGACTACTGTGAGGTTCCCAACTATTTTACATCGACAAACATCTATATTGCACGGACACACCCATGCTGGGATAATATCCGTGTTTAGTACGTATTATGTAAGAATATGGTCGAATACGACAAGATTCAGCTGGAAAAGGCAGAACCGGTTGGAATTCAGCTAAAATCAAATGCATTCTTTAAGATTGGTCCAAATTTGGGGCAGATTTTTATTCTAGCCCTTATTCTTCATTCATGGCCATGAGCGTCATACCCTATCCATATTTTATTGATGTCTTCCATATTCCACACCCTTGCATTAAAACTGTGTGTAATTAGGATGCCCTTGTTCTACTTGTTTCCTTTTGTGCTGGCAGATGAGTTGGTTGTTCCCTTCTTAATTCCCTTAAATCTTATTCTGTTATCTGTTTACTGACCTGTGTTATCTTCAGGAACATTGATGAAGATGCTACAGTGGTTGTTGGAAATTCACTTGGCCATGATCATGTTGGTGATGAAACTCCAGCAAGAGAGAAAATGAATGGTGCTGCTCCCATAATTGAACAAGTAGGTCATCTTGTTGGCAGTGTCATTTCTCAATGCATAATATCACCTTAATGTATCCACTTACTGTTTTTTAGGAACTTATTTTCTTATAGATATAGCCATTGAAACATAACTATTGAAGCACCTAGTTGGGTTTGATATTATTTAATTCTTCCAGTTATAGTTTAATTGACTCAGTGTGGTTATGATTCAGGAGAGATCTAGCGATACAGATGTTGAAAGGATTGCAACTAATGAAGATAAGAGCGAAAAACGTGACATTGTTCAGGATGTCTGCTCAGAGAGTGTTGATAACTTGAAAGATGATATGCTTTCTTCTAGAGATCCAACCTTAGTTTTTCATGGAAATCTGTCAATAAGCTCTTCTGATAGAGAAACAGAAAATGTCCATCCAACTACAGATGATCAGTCTTGTGGTGAGATGCATACAAATGGTGTCGTAAACTATCTAGAGTCTCGAAGGGATAATGTCAGTGAGGCAGAGCATGGTAATGAAAGAATTACAGGTCGTGATGAAAGCGCTTTGTTCTCCTTTGAACCTGGAATCCAGAAAGTTGGCTCTGAGAAGGTGACGTGCATTCTCTGGATAAAGTTTTATCATTGGTTTTCTTTACCATTTGTTTAACATGGTGTGATTTCTTCTGATAATCAAACTATATTAACTGTTTTTATTTTACTTTTTTGAATTTGCGTTTGAAGTGGAAATGCTGTTATATGATCTTTCTCACTATGTTTCTATGCGATATCATTTTCAGTCCTTGATGAAATAGATGATAGTTTCATAACTCAAGCTTATATTGTAAACCATGGGAGATTAGTTCAATTCTTAATTTGTCATGTCCTTGCAATTTCTGGCGTGGGTCCAGTAGTTTTTTGTCTCGACTTAGAAATGAGTTTAATGTAGATACTGCTGGTCTTCTGGTAGACAAGTAATTTTCTTAATGCATTTCGGTTTCTGATATATTCTCATTACGCTTGTGTTACTGATGCTTTTTACAATAACTTTTCCAAAGGTTGTTATCCCATCAGTTGTAACTGGAGGTCATGAGCTGAGTAGATTTAGTGACACACCAGGGGATGCCTCTCTGGATGATTTATTTCCACCCCTTGAAAGAGATTCTGGAGATCGAGGTGCGGAGGCTTCAACCTCTGCCCGAGCAGAAGGGAAAATAATCATGTTTGATGGGGGAAAGAATGACTTGGCGAAAGAGCTGAAAGCTAGGATGGTCCAGACACATATGGAGAATGGATCAGGACAAAGAAATGATGAAATGTTACTTGGAATTGTGAGGGATGCTATTAATGAGAATGTGATCGACAGTTCAGTATGTAATTTTGACCTTAAGGTGCTTCTGCTTAAATGAAAGTTTAGCACTCCACCTTTTTGACATTTTGTTTGCTAAACAGGTCTTTGACGAAAACTTGCATTCAGACAACATATTCCACCTGCAGGTATTCATTGTTTTATGCATTATTTCTGCAGTCTAATGAGTATGCAACATGATCCTTCATATGCTTTCCAGACATATGTTACTGTTCTCTTTGGATACAAAGTATTTGGATAATAGTTTGCAGTTTTGGCCGAAGCCGATACCGATACCGATACCGATACTTATCGTCCGTATCCTATTGTCCGAAACTGATCCTTACCAATAATGAGCGATACCAACGTACCGACATACCAACCGATACCGATATTGGCTTTGTTGTCTAAAAGCCAGGAACAAATAATAGTATAAATTACGGATAAATGATTCATCAATGTTGAATATTATTCCAATTTCCATTTAAAGCTAAAGAGAAACAACAATAACACAAAATTATACCTAAATGTATGAAATGTTTTTCTAAACTTGAATAATTTTAATTATTTTTTGGCTTTCCGAAACGAAGAACTCCAAATCTCCAATCCAAAACCTTAAACTACCTAAACCACTGATATTGATACTCATAAGAAATGCCCGAAACCGATAATGTGAACCTTTTGGATATGTGTAATTTTGTTATCTTTTCTTAAGGTTTTGTTCATCAAATGATGTTTGGGATTTGTAATCAAGCTATTATGAATGAGAACTTTGTTCATCAGTATTAAAAATAAATAAATATAAAAATTTCAAATATGTGCTTACCGAAGTTTGAGATGTTCTAAAGAGGAAATTTTCTATCTATATAATAAAGCAAAGTGGTATTTTCCGCAGAAGCATAAAAGGATAAAGAAGGGCCACGATTAAAAGATATGAGGTATATCAAATGGCTACGAATATGACACATGTATATGTCAATAAAAAACCTTAACACTAACAAAAATATTATTAAATTATTGGAATGAGTGCCGAGACGGGAATAACTAGTTCAATATAAAACAGTGGAGGGTAATTTTTGATTTAATTACCCTAGATATAGAAACGACTGATGTGTCTGTAGGTTCCCATACACAACAAAAACAACACCTATATCCGAAATTTTTGGGGTTGGCTGTTTGAATAATTTTCTCCCGTTCATCTGTGTTAAGGACCATGTCTTCTGTAACACTAACAAAAAGCAATTAACATGCTGTGATTTCTCTTGACAGTATTACCAACTTGATAACTGGCTTAGGTATCATGGGAGTTCTAAATTGGATATATGTGCTGGGAGCTATGTAGCCAAGACACCTAATCATAGATATTTCTCCATGTCTGTTATGATGTTCCTTTTATTCTTCTAGATCACATGTTAACTACTTATTTCTTATGTGCAATAGATTATTTCAGTTTGGAACTTTTTGTCCTCTTCCTCCCTACTTTTTATTACACTCTTCGATTCATAATCCACAGACCAAGGTAAGCTTCCTGAAGTTTATGATATAGTAAATGTGTAGGTGTATAGAGTTAGTAGGTGTATAGAGTTACCAGCGTTACCTTATGGGTGTATTTTAACTAGAGAATTAACACCTATCTATAATAATACGAAATATAAAATATTTACTGGTAATAATACTTCCTACCTATATATATATATATATATATATATATATATATATATATATATATATATTTTTTTTTTTTTTTTTTTTTTGAACCAGGTAAATTGTTTCTGAAATCGCTCCCACTGGGATTCGAACTCCTGACCACTTGGGCCGCATGCATCTCTCTTAACCACTAGGCTAGAGGTCATCTGCTATATATATATATATATATCTTTGTTTGCACGGATACTCTTCCAGAGTACTTTGTACGATGTATGACAGTGCTTTATTTAATTATCAAATAATAATATTCTGTGTACTAATTTAGTGTATATGTAAGACTAAAAACAACCAATAATAATATTATTTATATATTATACACATTAGAATTATTACTTTTTTGTTGTATATGTAGAATCTTTTACATATTTCATTGGAATACTATTATATAATAAAGACTTAGTATTATATATAATATTATATAGCCATATATAACTAATGAAGAGAGTTGCATGTCATGGGTGCTCATTCAAGAACTAGGGTGGAATGTGTTTGTGAATATCCAGGTGAATTCAGTAACGCAGGGTGTTTCTTCTAAAATGCCCTACCATGATGATGACGGTCTTTCAATATCCTTCGAACAACCCTATCCTAAGCATATATAACCCCCCCCCCCCCCCCCCCCTCCACCCCCAACCCCAACCCCAACCCCACCCACAACCCTCACACACACACACACAAAACAAAGGAAAACGTAGAGGGAAAAGGGAAAGACTGATAAAGGAAAGGGAGATACGGGATACTCTGACTAGAATCAGCAACCAATGTTTCTCCTTGATGATTCTAGAATCTAGATGCTGCCAACATCGGCTTTGCTGCAGCTACGCTTGACATCCTTATGCCTTATTCAATTCTGCCCTTAGATTTTGACTTGAGAGATCGGGCTGCGGTGAGTTGTGAACAATGACAGGTATAAGTTAAATATATCAAGCTTGAAAAAGTTAGAATTAGAAAAGATACACACTTTTTATACCTTTTAAGTTTTTCTTTTCTCACATGTCCAAACTCATTTTGTTTTACTCGTTCACACACTAGGAGATGATTGTACGTTGTAGTCCACACAATTTTCAGAATTATGAAATTGTAATCGAGCATTAATAACATATGCAAATAAAATTATTTATTCTTTACAAGTAATATGTTGTAAATTTGTAATTATAATATAATTAGATGAATGCTTTGCTCCAAATGTATAGTTAGACTGTATACTGACTATCAAGAGAGAATTAGGAAACAGACATTGATAAATGATCTTGCATATCGTTTCATATTTAACAGTCACAACTCACATGTAGTGTGCTTATGACATGGTTATTCCATAATTAGATGATTTATCACCCAGTTCAGGACGATTACTAATATTTTGATGTAGCACTGTTTATGCACTATGAGGGCGTCACCTGGTGCGACGGTATGGCTTGATGCTCGCCTTTTCATAATCTTAATGAATGATTGGTGCCCTTTGGCTAGCTGCCTTTCTGTCGAAAAGAAATTCCAATGTAGTTTGGAACCTATTTTTCAAACATTAATCATGTTATGTTGAGGATGAAAATGTAATGCGGAAGTTGTCTTTACTGTTGCAAGTGATTCTTCTTTGATCTTATTGCCTACTGTCCTAATGCATGATTATGAGCTTCTATAATCAGATGTCTTTGGTTCAATACGACAACAGACCATAGAATATATGGTACAAATTATGTCTATACTCTACAGCAGTCATGCATGGTACATCATATAGCCTGTTTGGTTGGTTATATGAATCCTATTCTTTGTTTCAACTTTGAGGTCATAGACATTTTCCCTCTTTATTGCACAAAATTCAGTCTTGTTTTGTCTCCTTATCCCAGTAACTAAAATTATGTAATATATCCTGATGTGCATCCTTCACTCTGCATTGCATTTGTTCAACTTAATTAGTTGCTCCATCATCTATTCCTTGGCCGATGCTATCTCCATATCTTTCCATGAATGCATTCATGTCTTATTTAAGTTAAATGCCAAACTTGATACTTATTGTGATATATCTTAATTGTCTGTGACAGTTTTTCAGTTTCCGTTGTACCCTAAAATTATTCATTTTTAGTGAGGTTTCTTGTTGTAAGTAGCACAAGCTTCTTGAACAGGGTACTTGTATCTTAATTTGTGGTGTTAGTCATTATGAAGTCTAGGAATTAAGAAAAGCAATTGCCCTCTGTATTTTTGAAGAAAGCTTCTCTGTCTGACTGTAGTTTTTGGGTTACACTTGCACCCTGAGGGTCTGAAATCATTTTGTTCACAAGTTTTTGTGTGTGTGTGTGTGTGGGGTGGGGGTGGGGGTGGGGGGGTGTGGTTTTTGGTGGGTTGAAGTGAACCTTGTTAGTAAGCTTATATAGTACAAAATATGGAACCAAAACTGTCGACTTACTATTCGCCTTGCTGCTGCTGCTTGCTGATCCCTCTTTATCCTAATTACCCACAAGATTGATAACTAAATATCTTTCTAGTCAACTTCGTTTTAAAAGTATTCAGACTGCTGGTTTAAATATGGTTGATGAGCATTTGATTTTCTGTTTACGAGACATTCACAAGTCACTAACACCATTCCCTTAATTATATTTAATTAATGTGTATGCAGTTCTATCTCCATTTGCATTCTCATATCCCTAACTAGAAGTAAGCACATATTCTTTGTTTTGAGTTTATATTCATCGTCTTCTGTTTTCCTCATTAGTCTGTAGAGTTCAGCAAATTAGTTTCTTTACTGAAGCCAGAGGAATCTGAAGACGTAATTTTGTCAGCGTGTCAGAAGCTTATCACATTTTTCTTCCAACGTCCTGAGCAAAAGCATGTATTTATGTCCCAGCATGGTTTTCTCCCACTGATGGAACTTCTAGAAGTTCCTAGGAACCGTGTATGTATTCTGACTCCGTCTTTTTTTTTAAACTTCTAGCACTAGTACTTGGAACCATCTGCTGAAATTCACTAGGAAATCAGAATTAATAGACCTATCTTATAGTGCTCAACTGTTTCGTATGTTCAATTTTATCCATATTATGAGTAGACATGAAAATGTTGATCTTTCTGCAGGTTATTTGTTCTGTGCTGCAATTTATCAATCAGATAGTCAAAGATAATGTCGGTTTCCAAGAAAATGCTTGTCTAGTTGGCCTTGTGAGATCACTCTTCCTTTTCATAATATCCCTCTAAAGTTACTACTACTGCTGATCTTGTTTGAACCTATTAATGAGATCACGTTTCTTGTAAACTTAAATTTCAGATTCCAGTTATAATGAACTTTGCAGTACCTGATCGCCCTCGTGAAGTTCGCATGCAAGCAGCTTCGTTTATTCAACAACTTTGTCAGTCCAGGTTTAGATTTTGTAGTGAATTTCTGTTTGAATTCTACATACTTTATATCCTTGTGACGAGAAACATTAGTTGGACTGATAAAGGTATTAATTATTTCTTCCATTCAGCACCCTGACATTGCAAATGTTCATTGCCTGCCGGGGGATACCAGTTCTGGTGGGGTTTATTGAGGCTGATTATGCAAAGTACAGGTTTGCACTTCACTTGTATTCTCTATCTTTATTTCCTTGAACTTGTACCTTTGCAACTGTTCTCTCTTATGTGCACCTTTATATCCATTTTTATGTTCCTCAATCACCTGTCGAGGATTATCTATATACATCTTGTACCAAATTTATGTGCACTGTACTTATCCACTGTACTTTGCAGGGAAATGGTTCATCTTGCTATAGATGGCATGTGGCAGGTCTTTAAACTTAAACATACAACTCCAAGAAATGACTTCTGCCGCATTGCTGCAAAAAATGGAATACTTCTTAGGCTTGTGAACACCCTCCACAGCTTAAATGAAGCAACTCGATTGGCCTCTATATCTGGTGGAGGTGGATCTCTTCCACAGAATGGTTCAACTCCACGGCATAGATCTGGTCCGTTAGATCCTCCTCGTCTTCTTTCTATGCAGTTTGAAACATTTGCATCTGGTATTGGAGAACTTGATCATTCCAAGGTTAGGCTTGACCATCCTATATCAGGGGCATTGTTAGAATCAACACATGCTTCAGCTTCACGTGCCCAGAGACCTGATGTGACCCATTGGGACTCTAGACAATCCTCTGGAGACATCGATAAGACTCAACAGGGCCATGCTTCTACACTGGAACAAATGCCATCTTCCAAGCTCTATGAGATTGTAAATGAAAATGGTGGGCAGTTGACAAACAGAGTTTCTTCAGCTACAGTTTCAAAGGAACAAGAACATATGGGCTCGTGGAAGCCTGATCAACAAAAAGTCACTAATTCTGCTAGTAGAATTTCTACTGATAAGCTTCAACATCATAACGAACTTTTATCAAATGGACATGGCGGTGCTGTGAATACATTCAGATCTCAACACGATCATATCAGGCCACTTCTGAGCTTGTTAGAGAAGGAACCCATTTCTCGGCATGTTTCTGGACAGCTTGATTATGCTCATCTTTCAGGACTGGAAAGACATGAAACCATACTACCTCTTCTGCATGCTTCTACCGAAAGAAAACCTAATGGGGAACTTGAATTTTTGATGGCAGAGTTCGCTGGTAAATCTTTCTTATCACTGTTATAACTATGTAGATCTTGAAGCTGACACATTTACATTTTATAGTTCTTCATATCGTAGTGAAGCATTTAGTATATACCAGATTTCACAAGCAGCCCTCCCTGTTATGATTAATCCCTCTAACCTGGAATAGTGAGGAGTGAAAGAGCTCAACTTTAAAATCGGTTAGAAAAATCTCATGCACTTTTAGTTCGATTGAAGGGAATGATTAACATGTTTTTTCATCTCCTGCTTTCGAAATACGATGAGCCGAGTACGTAACGAGCATTCCAGTCTATGCGAGATAGAAATATTCCTGTACCCATATGTGTCGCTCATGTAAGGTTCTAGGATAGGTTTACCAAGGTTCATCCAAGACTAAACTTGATTTAGTATTTCCAAAAGGGAAGGCTTCTAAATGTCAGTAATCAGGAAAAACTCACTACACTACCTAGTTGCAAGTTCTAACCAATAATACATATTAACATACAAGTATACCTTAAATGATACTGGATAAGGGGGACACCAGAAGTGCTCATCCAGCTACTCTACACCGTACAACACTAGCCTCTTTGATTCAACGTCCACACCTAGTGAACAAATAATAGAGTAGAATGACATACATGTCCCGGGCCAAGTAACGCTCGGGGCCTAACACTCAAGTGACACCACACCTAGTGAACACATATGAATGTGTACTAATCACGGATAAAGTTTTATTCGATAGATTTGGAGATAGAAAACCATCCTAATTTCTAAAGCATATAATTCCTAACATTCCAAGATATATCGTAAAATCAAGATTAGCAACCTAACTACCAAAGTCTACAAGTCCTAACGCTCCAAGTCACTTCACTTACAATTCATCAAACAACCAATCCACACTACATACACTTATATACGAAATGCAGTTTGGAGAACATTATGGGTCACACCTAGATATTTTCTTACTAATAATCCCATTTTTCGGGATCGGACTATTGCTAGGTTTGATACGGTGCTTAGGCCGGTCCTACGTAGATTATGGACAAATATATATGTTAATTTATTAATCTTAATCGATAGTAGATCAAGTTAAGAATCTTAATCGATAAGCGATCAAATTAAAAATTTTCCATGACATTCAAGATCGAAACCTAAGATTGGGTCAATCTACATAATTCTATGCTTCGTTTAAGTCAAAATACTTTATCGTAGCCCCGATACCACCTACGCTCGACACTAAGTGATACCGTATCGTGGTACACTTGTTTCTTGTTCCGTTCTACTCAATAACATCTAATACAAGTGCATACAGACTGGTCATGAGATTAAATGACCTCAAATGAGAAATGACAGTCCGGGGCCCGATTTGGTATAGACACGTCCGACATTCATATTGGAGGCCCCATGGTGTCCGTGAATTTAAATAACCCCAAATGGTCCCAATTCTTTTTTACTAAAAACAACCATTTAAACCCAATTTAATTTCTGGACAGTGGATATGCGTCCGAAATTAATTTGGAAGAATTCCATTTTCATGTTGTATGGTAATGTACACTATTTCAGGGAGATTACATAGGTTATGTGCACTTCTACTGGAGTTAATATTTTAATGAACATGATACATCATGCCTAATTTCTATAGTACATGCCGATACTTATTTATGTTGAATGATAATCATCCCATATTCAAAACCTAACCCTCACAATTTCATTTTTGTATATCAAATTTGACTAGATTCACAAGAGAATTGGAATTCCATCATATGAGTATTTTAATCAAACATCAAATAAAAGGGATTTAAACAATGGAACTCGAGTTTTCCAATAGTGGAGACCTGCCTTAATATAATTTCAAGATTTTAGGGTGTGAAGGAATTATGAAGTATGGAATTGAAATGATTTCAAACTAAAAGTTTGAACTAAAGTATTGAGATGGAATCAAATTTGGAATGTAAATGATAAAAGTTAGAGGGGCTTGCCTTGGTTGGATGAACACCCTTCCTACTCCTTCCTTCCTCTTCTTCTTTGCTTCTTCCCCTTTCCTTCCTCTTATTTTTTTTTTTCCTTTTCCTTCTTTCCACCTTTCCTTTCTCTTTCTTCCACCCTCCCTCTTCTTTCCTTTTCTTCCCCACATCCTCTCTTTCTCTCTCTCCTAGAATTTTGGGTAGCCGGACGGCCCCCTCCTTGCTGCCGCCAGCCGGGCCTCGTCGGGCTCCCCTCCGCTGGTGGTGGCTGGGAGATGGTGGTGGTGTGACCCTCTCCTCCTGCCCCTTCCTCTTTTCTTCTTCTTCTTGACTTCTCTTTCTTTCTTCTCATTTTGTCGTGACAAGAGAGTAGAAGAGAGGGTGACCCATGACAAGTGGGGTTGGGTGGATGAGTCACTAAGGGATGTGAGTCACGATGTTGAGCTAATGACACATGTCATGGAAAAAATGAAAATTTTGAGTTGCAAAGGAGTTTTGTGAAAATGAAACTAATAAAATTCTTAAAAATACGCAAATGATGATTAGAGAAGGGGATTAGGGGAGAGGGTTGGTGGATTTGATTAAGGAAATGAATTAGGGATTTGAAATTGGAAATTATGGAATGAATTAGGGAATGGAAATTAATGAAGAGTAAATTAAGAATAGAATTGATAGAGTTACTTCCAAAAATTATGATAAATAATAATTTATAAATTAACACGAAATTCAAGATGAATATTAAAATATTAATTCTCGGATTTGTGGCTATTACAGGTTTCTACATTTGGAACCTGCTATTAAATCTCATCCCCTCGGCCTAACTTGATAGTTGCTTCTTCTTTTTGTTTTCTTGATATTAATTGGTGCAGGGACAAAGATAAAGGACCTGCAAAATAATAAAAATCAAATGAAGCTAATGTCTTGATTTAATTCAAGAAGACGGGAAAGTATTCATGTCAAGGTCTTTATTAACCAAATAGACCATATCTAGTCCATCAATGGCGTTAATTTCTAAATATAATAGTGTTGACAATTAACACCACCATACACATTTTCTTATGTATGCACATTGGCGGATCCAAAAAATATTTCCATGAGGGGCGAAAATGCACTAAATTTTTTCGGGGGGGGGGGGGGGGATTGTATAGAATTTATATTGTAAGTTGAAAATAATATGACTAGCAAGGTTGGGACCCATCACTTCTTGAGGAAAGATTCATTACTTAACCAAATGAGCCAACCGATTATCTTGTATGTAAAGAAACAAAATTTAAATATATCATACTCAAAAGAGTACATATAGGAGATATATAGGGAAACGAAAAACTCAAGGGGAGCCGCAGCTCCCCCTCAACCTAGGGTAGATCCGCCCCTCTCATTGATAAGTATGTAACCTGGTAGTCAGACAATCGTGATAACCAATAGTAACTGAGACGTATTCAGCTTGGTGCAAAGTGCAAACAAACTCTCAGGTCGTCTCTGGCTTCGTCTTTGTAAGTTTTATGTATGATAATTGTTTGTTATAGGATGACTAATTTTCTAAGTTTATTATTTGATAATTTGACATAATTGTTATACATCTATCACATAATGCTAGATTGACATCTTCATTGTTTAGTATATTATTTTTAATTGTATGCAGAGGTCTCGAGACATGGACGGGAAAATGGAAACTTAGACACTATCATGAGTCTACAAAAAAAGACAAGTAAAAAGGTTTTACCACCATTTGTGGGGTCTGCAACATCTAATGAGGGAGCTTCAACGTCAGGAGTCGCATCTCAGACAGCTTCAGGTGTGCTATCTGGATCTGGTGTTTTAAATGCTAGACCAGGAAGTACAACGTCCTCTGGATTACTTTCCCAAATGGTATCTCCATTTACTGCAGATGCAGCAAGAGAATATCTTGAAAAAGTGGCAGATCTCTTGTTGGAATTTGCCCAAGCAGATTCCATTGTAAAATCTTACATGTGTAGCCAAAGTTTGCTTACTCGTCTTTTCCAAATGTTCAATAGGATAGAGCCCCCAATTCTTCTTAAGGTACGTTGATCATTGCTAAATTAGCTACATATCCATTGTTTATTATTCGGATTCTTTCTCCAATTTTCATTGTTGCATAATTACTGAAACAGCTATAGGTGTTCAAGCTTGCTTAACTTTCTCCTTTGAACTGTAGATTCTTAAGTGTATCAATCATTTGTCAACGGATCCGAATTGTTTAGAAAATCTTCAGCGCGCAGATGCAATCAAACATTTGATTCCAAATCTTGAACTTCATGAAGGTTCTCTAATCACTCAGATACATAATGAAGTGAGTATCCATGTTTGTGCATGATTAGTTTCTTTGTATTCTATGCTGAATTTAGTTTTTTTGCCACCCTAAATGATTACTCACTTCTTTAACATATCCATGTGCATGGTTATTGTGTGCACAATCAGATTGTCGATTTTCACTTCTTGCTTCTCATTGGGATTGTGTTCTAATTCCTAACCTTATTGCATGTGTGATATGATTCTGTAAAATAATGTTGAATCATCTCTCTTGCCTTAGGTCTTAAATGCACTATTCAACCTGTGCAAGATAAATAAGAGGAGACAGGAACAAGCTGCTGAGAATGGAATCATACCACACTTGATGAATTTTATCATGTCAGATTCTCCATTGAAGCAGTATGCCCTGCCTTTGCTTTGTGATATGGCCCATGCTTCCCGTAACTCTAGGGAGCAATTAAGGGCTCATGGTGGATTGGATGTTTACCTGAACCTTTTGGAGGACGAAGCTTGGGCTGGAACTGCATTAGATTCTCTTGCAGTATGTTTGGCTCATGATAATGACCACAGAAAAGTTGAACAAGCCTTGCTTAAGAAGGAAGCCATTCAGAAATTAGTCAAGTTCTTCCAGAGCTGCCCTGAACAATATTTTGTCAACATATTGGAGCCTTTCTTGAAAATAATTACGTACGTTAGCTTCCATCTTGAAATTTCATGTTTGATTTTCTTTTCTTCTCCTTTTCCTAATGGCTTCCAACTTAACATTGCAGGAAATCATCCCGAATAAACACAGCAATGGCTATAAATGGTCTGACTACTTTGCTCATTGCAAGACTTGACCATCAAGATGCTATTGCCCGCCTCAATCTGTTGAAACTAATAAAGGTTTGTTGGCAGTATTCCTGTGTTATATTCAAAGATTATTGATGTGATACTAGTCATCTCTATACTGCATTACTGCTGTGATACTAGTCATCTCTATTCCTGGGTATCATTGAAGACGAGGGAAGAGATCATCATTGAAAATACTGAAATATTCATATCCTGATAATTAGGAAGAAAGTGATGTCATGATTTATTTTATTTGAACTTCATTTACGTGCTTGCACCTTAAACAAGTTAAAGTAAGGTTTTAATCAACTTGTGAAAGTGGAAGTTTTTGTATTAATGGGCCTCCTGCAGGGGCATGATCTACATGGAAAGCAGGGGGGCTCCAGTCCGGAATTTTGAAAAAGAATGAAGTATAGAAACTTTTCTATTTTTTTTTTCCGAGTCCAACCATGACTACTATCATTGTCAAAGTCTATGTCAGTTGGTTAAGTAATTAAAAGTTGAAAGTTATATTTTGTTGGTCTTGAGTTCAAATCTCTCTACATTTGAAGTAGGTTTGTTTTTTCACTAGTCCACTCATTTTTTTTTCCAAAGCCACCTCTGACTTAATCCCTGGATCTGCCCCTGCCTCCAAGTGACTGATTGCAAAATATTTGTTTGTTTTTTATGTATCTAGTTTACGGTATGAATAATGTGAAAGGGCAAAAGTTATAGGACATTGTAGGAGTGATTGACAAAAGAGACGAGGTCCTGGAGTTTTTTAAACAGTTCTTCAGATAAGAGTAAGAGATTATTTGACATTCTTTCTGCTGCAGGCTGTATATGAGCACCACCCAAGGCCGAAGCAGCTGATAGTGGAGAACGACCTCCCACAGAAGCTCCAAATTTTGATTGAAGAACGGAGAGATGGGCAGAGGTCAGGGGGGCAGGTTTTGGTCAAACAAATGGCAACCGCCCTATTAAAAGCTCTTCATATCAATACTGTTCTGTAAATCCAAGTTTTTCCCTTTTTGCATCTCGACTGTTTGTGTTAGTGTATATTTAGTTCACAATGAAAATGTAATTAGCTTTTTACCATTTTGTTCCTTTTTTTTTCTCTTTCAATGTTTAGAAGGTTGTGGTTAGGTTGGTACCTTCGTATGCCCTTTGTTTTCTTGGGGAAGGTATCATCTCCAAACTTCTTTAAGATATATTCGGAAAAGTGGTATCAACTGGCTAATTGGCCATGCAGATCATGTGACATGTGAGAATTGGTGTTGTGCTAAAAAGTTGAGATCATGTAACCACCGGAAGTAATTCTGGAAGGTTTTTGTGCACAAGATGTGTTGTTTGAACCTCTAGTTCCCATAATTGCTGTTGTGCTAGTCAGTGTTGTTTAGTATCAGTCAGTACCAATAGTCCGATGGCCAAGGAGCTGTTTTGTTGCTTATATTTGGATTGCAACTCGAATCTACCTGCAATGTTTTTATCAAATTGTTTGGTTGCACTAATGTTAATGGAATGTCCCTTGTAGAAGGAAGGGTCGTGATAGCAAGCTTGTGTGTTTAGCCAATTACAAGTTGCTGGTATATGCAAGCTTTTGCTTGTCATGGTGTTCAGATCTAGTCAGACTTGTCTAAAAGCGTCCTGATTAACTGGATCTGGTAATTATGATGCCTAAAGTGGTCAATTTTGAAGCATGCTTCGGTTGATGGATGACATCCAACAAAACATTTCAGTCTAGTTCTTGTTCGTGGCCTCTTCGATGATCAAATTGGAAACAAATCAGAGTTAAATTTTTTGGTGAATTTCAGCAACCAGTGCAAGAGTTTACCAGTACATGCTAGACTATATGTTTCTCGATGAGAGTTGAGGAGCTTTGGGTCTCAAAGTTCTATTAGTAGATAGTCTTTGGAGCTCAGGTCAATTTTATTATTACTTCGATGTTATCTAATGGTTTGGGCTAAATTCTTATCGGGCTGCCCTCAGTGGGTTGGATTCACTCAGCTCTCCTGAAACGTACCTCCACAGCTGCACTACCAAGACCCAAGGCCAGAAGTGTCTTAATTCTGGGGGCTATTTTGGTTGCTTTTGGTGGATCGCTTGTTACTAGGTTGGGTTTAGGGATGGCAAAGTGTGGAGGCACCATTTGGTGCACAACATTTATTATGAGTACTGGTACTCCACCAAGGGTTCGAAGGGTACCAAAAAAAATTTCAGAGGAAGCAAAGGTCTCGAAGGGCCAAAAGTCCGAGAAAGACCGTTAGTGCTTTGCGTCATGATTGGATTTTTCTGTCTGGTGTACATGCTCGGTTCGTAAGATCAATTTGTAGAAACCCGTTTTTTTTTATTAGCATCGGTGCTGTCATGGTAGCGACCGGCCGAAATCCATCCACTTTCTAGAAACCCGTGTTTTTTTTTTTTTATGAAAAGTGGCAGCAGCTTAAGGATGTCCGGTGGATACATTGAACCATTCAAATACAATGTACGGTTGACCAATAAAAGGAAAAGAGATTGATGAATAAGAGTCTCGTCACAATATTGGATTATCGTATTTAAAAGTTCATATACCAAAAGTTACTATGTTGTTTCTTTTTTCCTTTTCCCAAAATGAAAAGAAAAGCGAGTACATTATGGATCCTGGAACTCTTATAAGAAATGCTAACACAAAAGTTCTTTTCTACTAGTTTTCTGTCCTGACTGGAAATCTTTTCAAAGAAGACAAAAATAAAGAAACTAGTAATCCCAGAATGAGCAACAGCATCCCGATTGATTATTTATTGATATCCACCCACCAACTACAAATACACAATGAAACAACAGTGCATAATACATGTTTAGTACTCTGCTAAGCAAAATTGAACTACATCAATGGTTCTTGATTCAATTGTACCCCAAATATTAAAGTCCGTCAAAGAACTTCATATAGTCGTCAAATGTCTCGCCATGCCTAATTTTGACCAGAGATCCATCATCATCCACCTGTTAGTAAGCAGTTAAAAGAAGTTAACAGCATTCCCAACGCACTCCCCACTTGATTATTGGCTTTGCAATTCCACTGGACTTGTGGATATAAGCAATAGTTTCCTCTCATTAAAAAGGCTTGTGCCTCGGATTAAAAGGTGGTGTTTCAGCTACATAGACTAAAAAGACGATAACTAAAGAACAGAGTGAAAGTGTGATTCTCAACCTTCATTAGCATGGAGAGGAGAAGTTTCGGGCCTTACAATAGTATTATTTCATCCCAGTTCTTTTCTCACTTCCTTTCAGAAGTCGCGTAAAGACAGAAATTTTATGAATGTGTGATCAACTTTTGACGGATATAGCATAAGGATCGGTATATTGGCTGGTGCACATAGCTGCTTAGAACGCAAAACTAATCATCAAAGTCAGGTAAAAGAAACTAGCAGAGGGCTCCAGGAATAGGAGGTGCTCAGAATCAAGTTGAAAAGGCAAAAGGCCAAAGGTCAACATAGAAACAAGCAGTATAAAGAATATGAACAAGTCTAGCTCTCCTAGAAAGCCAACCTAAGAACATGATGCAACATAAGTCTCTCAATAGAAGGGGCTTAGGACAGATTTGTAAAGTCGAGCTAAAAATATAGTCAGGTTAAGACTTCAGTTCTGGCTTTTCTATATCAATTATTTGAAAAAGTAATATGATGTTTTAGCGAAATACAATTAGTGAGTGAAAGAGGGAGAATACATACCCAATATTCAGGTGGCCTCATTTTCAGGTTATATGTTGACGCCATGCTCATGCAATAAGCACCAGCATCATGAACAACCAACCCAGCTCCCTGGAGAAATAACATCAAACTTAGCAACAGTTTACATAAACTAATTTACTTGGATAAGCAGCAGTAAGGGAATAAACCTTAGGGGGCGTTGGTAGCTCTCTATCTTTTCCTAAGAAGTCAGCTGACTCACAGACAGGTCCTACCACGTCGAATGTCGAAATCTCTGCATCATGAGGCGGCGGGGAAACAAGCTCTATGTGCTGCAACAAAAGACCAGGGTTTATTTTGTTTTTTGGGACGTTTTACGTTAACTACCTCTATGTTTCATACTTATTATACAAGCCATCCCAACTTTGAAACTAATTAGACGGACCACCCCCTATGTTTTATATTTTCTATAGAATATTATAACACTAACTACCCCTATGTTTAATTTGTTTATAAAAGGAGAGTAGTAGCCCGCGTAATTAGTTTCAAAATGGGGGGTAGTCCATATAATACTCATGAAACATAAGGGGGTTAATGTATTTATTTCTAGTTTTTTCCATTCTGCAATGAACAGCAACTCTGATGGTAATCACATCCAACTTAAAAGAGGTCCCACAAATTTTGTTTTGCATAACCATATTAGAGAATACGACATAAACTTATTATTTTTCATTATAATTGACAAGTACTTTAAAAAAAGTTTTTGCAAACATGCGTAAAGCCAAACCAATAAATGAGGTAACTGAACATAAGATAGAAAAAATTCAATAAATATTATGGTTTTGGGGTAACCATATCCAGGAAATAATAGTCTGATAAATATCCACCCACCGAGCAATTTCCATGACCCCCATCCTCTATATATATATATATATATATATATATATATATATATATGGAA
>JANAVB010035417.1:7923500-7991573 GCA_029216955.1 Iris pallida | reverse complement strand
CTTTGCTTCTTCCCCTTTCCTTCCTCTTATTTTTTTTTTTTCCTTTTCCTTCTTTCCACCTTCCTTTCTCTTTCTTCCACCCCCCTCTTCTTTCCTTTTCTTCCCCACATCCTCTCTGCTTCTCTCCCTCCTAGAATGTTTGGGTAGCCGGACGGCCCCCTCCTTGCTGCCGCCAGCCGGGCCTCGTCGGCTCCCCTCCGCTGGTGGTGGCTGGGAGATGGTGGTGTGTGACCCTCTCCTCCTGCCCCTTCCTCTTCTTCTTCTTCTTGACCTCTTTCTTTCTTCTCATTTGTCGTGACAAAGAGTAGAAGAGGGTGACCCATGACAAGTGGGTTGGGTGATGAGTCACAAGGATTGAGTCACGATGTTGAGCTAATGACACATGCCATGGAAAAAAGAAAATTTTAGTTGCAAGGAGTTTTGTGAAAATGAAACTAATAAAATTCTTAAAAATACGCAATGATGATTAAGAAGGGGATTAGGGGAGGGTTGGGGATTTGATTAAGGAAATGAATTAGGGATTGAAATTGAAATTTGGATGATTAGGGAATGAAATTATGAAGAGTCATTAGAATAGAAGTTGATAGAGTTACTTCCAAAAATTATGATAAATAATTTTATTAACACGAAATTCAAGATGAATATTAAAATATTATTCTCGGATTTGTGGCTATTACAGGTTTCTACATTGGAACCTGCTATTAAATCTCATCCCCTCGGCCTAACTTGATAGTTGCTTCTTCTTTTTGTTTTCTTGTATTAATTTGTGCAGGGACAAAGAGGACCTGCAAATAATAAAAATCAAATGAAGCTAATGTCTTGATTTAATTCAGAAGACGGGAAAGTATTCATCAAGGTCTTTATTACCAAATAGACCTATCTAGTCCATCAATGGCGTTAATTCTAAATATAATAGTGTTGACAATTAACACCACCATACACATTTTCTTATGTATGCACATTGGCGGATCCAAAAAATATTCCATGAGGGGCGAAAATGCACTAAATTTTTCGGGGGGGGGGGGGGGATTGTATAGAATTTATATTGTAAGTTGAAAATAATATGACTAGCAAGGTTGGGACCCATCACTTCTTGAGGAAAGATTCATTACTTAACCAAATGAGCCAACCGATTATCTTGTATGTAAAGAAACAAAATTTAAATATATCATACTCAAAAGAGTACATATAGGAGATATATAGGGAAACGAAAAACTCAAGGGGAGCCGCAGCTCCCCCTCAACCTAGGGTAGATCCGCCCCTCTCATTGATAAGTATGTAACCTGGTAGTCAGACAATCGTGATAACCAATAGTAACTGAGACGTATTCAGCTTGGTGCAAAGTGCAAACAAACTCTCAGGTCGTCTCTGGCTTCGTCTTTGTAAGTTTTATGTATGATAATTGTTTGTTATAGGATGACTAATTTTCTAAGTTTATTATTTGATAATTTGACATAATTGTTATACATCTATCACATAATGCTAGATTGACATCTTCATTGTTTAGTATATTATTTTTAATTGTATGCAGAGGTCTCGAGACATGGACGGGAAAATGGAAACTTAGACACTATCATGAGTCTACAAAAAAAGACAAGTAAAAGGTTTTACCACCATTTGTGGGGTCTGCAACATCTAATGAGGGAGCTTCAACGTCAGGAGTCGCATCTCAGACAGCTTCAGGTGTGCTATCTGGATCTGGTGTTTTAAATGCTAGACCAGGAAGTACAACGTCCTCTGGATTACTTTCCCAAATGGTATCTCCATTTACTGCAGATGCAGCAAGAGAATATCTTGAAAAAGTGGCAGATCTCTTGTTGGAATTTGCCCAAGCAGATTCCATTGTAAAATCTTACATGTGTAGCCAAAGTTTGCTTACTCGTCTTTTCCAAATGTTCAATAGGATAGAGCCCCCAATTCTTCTTAAGGTACGTTGATCATTGCTAAATTAGCTACATATCCATTGTTTTATTCGGATTCTTTCTCCAATTTTCATTGTTGCATAATTACTGAAACAGCTATAGGTGTTCAAGCTTGCTTAACTTTCTCCTTTGAACTGTAGATTCTTAAGTGTATCAATCATTTGTCAACGGATCCGAATTGTTTAGAAAATCTTCAGCGCGCAGATGCAATCAAACATTTGATTCCAAATCTTGAACTTCATGAAGGTTCTCTAATCACTCAGATACATAATGAAGTGAGTATCCATGTTTGTGCATGATTAGTTTCTTTGTATTCTATGCTGAATTTAGTTTTTTGCCACCCTAAATGATTACTCACTTCTTTAACATATCCATGTGCATGGTTATTGTGTGCACAATCAGATTGTCGATTTTCACTTCTTGCTTCTCATTGGGATTGTGTTCTAATTCCTAACCTTATTGCATGTGTGATATGATTCTGTAAAATAATGTTGAATCATCTCTCTTGCCTTAGGTCTTAAATGCACTATTCAACCTGTGCAAGATAAATAAGAGGAGACAGGAACAAGCTGCTGAGAATGGAATCATACCACACTTGATGAATTTTATCATGTCAGATTCTCCATTGAAGCAGTATGCCCTGCCTTTGCTTTGTGATATGGCCCATGCTTCCCGTAACTCTAGGGAGCAATTAAGGGCTCATGGTGGATTGGATGTTTACCTGAACCTTTTGGAGGACGAAGCTTGGGCTGGAACTGCATTAGATTCTCTTGCAGTATGTTTGGCTCATGATAATGACCACAGAAAAGTTGAACAAGCCTTGCTTAAGAAGGAAGCCATTCAGAAATTAGTCAAGTTCTTCCAGAGCTGCCCTGAACAATATTTTGTCAACATATTGGAGCCTTTCTTGAAAATAATACGTCGTTAGCTTCCATCTTGAAATTTCATGTTTGATTTTTTTCTTCTCCTTTTCCTAATGGCTTCCAACTTAACATTGCAGGAAATCATCCCGAATAAACACAGCAATGGCTATAAATGGTCTGACTACTTTGCTCATTGCAAGACTTGACCATCAAGATGCTATTGCCCGCCTCAATCTGTTGAAACTAATAAAGGTTTGTTGGCAGTATTCCTGTGTTATATTCAAAGATTATTGATGTGATACTAGTCATCTCTATACTGCATTACTGCTGTGATACTAGTCATCTCTATTCCTGGGTATCATTGAAGACGAGGGAAGAGATCATCATTGAAAATACTGAAATATTCATATCCTGATAATTAGGAAGAAAGTGATGTCATGATTTATTTTATTTGAACTTCATTTACGTGCTTGCACCTTAAACAAGTTAAAGTAAGGTTTTAATCAACTTGTGAAAGTGGAAGTTTTTGTATTAATGGGCCTCCTGCAGGGGCATGATCTACATGGAAAGCAGGGGGGCTCCAGTCCGGAATTTTGAAAAAGAATGAAGTATAGAAACTTTTCTATTTTTTTTTCCGAGTCCAACCATGACTACTATCATTGTCAAAGTCTATGTCAGTTGGTTAAGTAATTAAAAGTTGAAAGTTATATTTTGTTGGTCTTGAGTTCAAATCTCTCTACATTTGAAGTAGGTTTGTTTTTTCACTAGTCCACTCATTTTTTTTTCCAAAGCCACCTCTGACTTAATCCCTGGATCTGCCCCTGCCTCCAAGTGACTGATTGCAAAATATTTGTTTGTTTTTTATGTATCTAGTTTACGGTATGAATAATGTGAAAGGGCAAAAGTTATAGGACATTGTAGGAGTGATTGACAAAAGAGACGAGGTCCTGGAGTTTTTTAAACAGTTCTTCAGATAAGAGTAAGATTATTTGACATTCTTTCTGCTGCAGGCTGTATATGAGCACCACCCAAGGCCGAAGCAGCTGATAGTGGAGAACGACCTCCCACAGAAGCTCCAAATTTTGATTGAAGAACGGAGAGATGGGCAGAGGTCAGGGGGGCAGGTTTTGGTCAAACAAATGGCAACCGCCCTATTAAAAGCTCTTCATATCAATACTGTTCTGTAAATCCAAGTTTTTCCTTTTTGCATCTCGACTGTTTGTGTTAGTGTATATTTAGTTCACAATGAAAATGTAATTAGCTTTTTACCATTTTGTTCCTTTTTTTTTCTCTTTCAATGTTTAGAAGGTTGTGGTTAGGTTGGTACCTTCGTATGCCCTTTGTTTTCTTGGGGAAGGTATCATCTCCAAACTTCTTTAAGATATATTCGGAAAAGTGGTATCAACTGGCTAATTGGCCATGCAGATCATGTGACATGTGAGAATTGGTGTTGTGCTAAAAAGTTGAGATCATGTAACCACCGGAAGTAATTCTGGAAGGTTTTTGTGCACAAGATGTGTTGTTTGAACCTCTAGTTCCCATAATTGCTGTTGTGCTAGTCAGTGTTGTTTAGTATCAGTCAGTACCAATAGTCCGATGGCCAAGGAGCTGTTTTGTTGCTTATATTTGGATTGCAACTCGAATCTACCTGCAATGTTTTTATCAAATTGTTTGGTTGCACTAATGTTAATGGAATGTCCCTTGTAGAAGGAAGGGTCGTGATAGCAAGCTTGTGTGTTTAGCCAATTACAAGTTGCTGGTATATGCAAGCTTTTGCTTGTCATGGTGTTCAGATCTAGTCAGACTTGTCTAAAAGCGTCCTGATTAACTGGATCTGGTAATTATGATGCCTAAAGTGGTCAATTTTGAAGCATGCTTCGGTTGATGGATGACATCCAACAAAACATTTCAGTCTAGTTCTTGTTCGTGGCCTCTTCGATGATCAAATTGGAAACAAATCAGAGTTAAATTTTTTGGTGAATTTCAGCAACCAGTGCAAGAGTTTACCAGTACATGCTAGACTATATGTTTCTCGATGAGAGTTGAGGAGCTTTGGGTCTCAAAGTTCTATTAGTAGATAGTCTTTGGAGCTCAGGTCAATTTTATTATTACTTCGATGTTATCTAATGGTTTGGGCTAAATTCTTATCGGGCTGCCCTCAGTGGGTTGGATTCACTCAGCTCTCCTGAAACGTACCTCCACAGCTGCACTACCAAGACCCAAGGCCAGAAGTGTCTTAATTCTGGGGGCTATTTTGGTTGCTTTTGGTGGATCGCTTGTTACTAGGTTGGGTTTAGGGATGGCAAAGTGTGGAGGCACCATTTGGTGCACAACATTTATTATGAGTACTGGTACTCCACCAAGGGTTCGAAGGGTACCAAAAAAAATTTCAGAGGAAGCAAAGGTCTCGAAGGGCCAAAAGTCCGAGAAAGACCGTTAGTGCTTTGCGTCATGATTGGATTTTTCTGTCTGGTGTACATGCTCGGTTCGTAAGATCAATTTGTAGAAACCCGTTTTTTTTTATTAGCATCGGTGCTGTCATGGTAGCGACCGGCCGAAATCCATCCACTTTCTAGAAACCCGTGTTTTTTTTTTTTTATGAAAAGTGGCAGCAGCTTAAGGATGTCCGGTGGATACATTGAACCATTCAAATACAATGTACGGTTGACCAATAAAAGGAAAAGAGATTGATGAATAAGAGTCTCGTCACAATATTGGATTATCGTATTTAAAAGTTCATATACCAAAAGTTACTATGTTGTTTCTTTTTTCCTTTTCCCAAAATGAAAAGAAAAGCGAGTACATTATGGATCCTGGAACTCTTATAAGAAATGCTAACACAAAAGTTCTTTTCTACTAGTTTTCTGTCCTGACTGGAAATCTTTTCAAAGAAGACAAAATAAAGAAACTAGTAATCCCAGAATGAGCAACAGCATCCCGATTGATTATTTATTGATATCCACCCACCAACTACAAATACACAATGAAACAACAGTGCATAATACATGTTTAGTACTC
This sequence comes from Iris pallida, assembly GCA_029216955.1. Taxonomy (NCBI): domain Eukaryota; kingdom Viridiplantae; phylum Streptophyta; class Magnoliopsida; order Asparagales; family Iridaceae; genus Iris; species Iris pallida. Next base: position 7,985,770 of record JANAVB010035417.1, on the reverse strand, counting down.
TGCTAAGCAAAATTGAACTACATCAATGGTTCTTGATTCAATTGTACCCCAAATATTAAAGTCCGTCAAAGAACTTCATATAGTCGTCAAATGTCTCGCCATGCCTAATTTTGACCAGAGATCCATCATCATCCACCTGTTAGTAAGCAGTTAAAAGAAGTTAACAGCATTCCCAACGCACTCCCCACTTGATTATTGGCTTTGCAATTCCACTGGACTTGTGGATATAAGCAATAGTTTCCTCTCATTAAAAAGGCTTGTGCCTCGGATTAAAAGGTGGTGTTTCAGCTACATAGACTAAAAAGACGATAACTAAAGAACAGAGTGAAAGTGTGATTCTCAACCTTCATTAGCATGGAGAGGAGAAGTTTCGGGCCTTACAATAGTATTATTTCATCCCAGTTCTTTTCTCACTTCCTTTCAGAAGTCGCGTAAAGACAGAAATTTTATGAATGTGTGATCAACTTTTGACGGATATAGCATAAGGATCGGTATATTGGCTGGTGCACATAGCTGCTTAGAACGCAAAACTAATCATCAAAGTCAGGTAAAAGAAACTAGCAGAGGGCTCCAGGAATAGGAGGTGCTCAGAATCAAGTTGAAAAGGCAAAAGGCCAAAGGTCAACATAGAAACAAGCAGTATAAAGAATATGAACAAGTCTAGCTCTCCTAGAAAGCCAACCTAAGAACATGATGCAACATAAGTCTCTCAATAGAAGGGGCTTAGGACAGATTTGTAAAGTCGAGCTAAAAATATAGTCAGGTTAAGACTTCAGTTCTGGCTTTTCTATATCAATTATTTGAAAAAGTAATATGATGTTTTAGCGAAATACAATTAGTGAGTGAAAGAGGGAGAATACATACCCAATATTCAGGTGGCCTCATTTTCAGGTTATATGTTGACGCCATGCTCATGCAATAAGCACCAGCATCATGAACAACCAACCCAGCTCCCTGGAGAAATAACATCAAACTTAGCAACAGTTTACATAAACTAATTTACTTGGATAAGCAGCAGTAAGGGAATAAACCTTAGGGGGCGTTGGTAGCTCTCTATCTTTTCCTAAGAAGTCAGCTGACTCACAGACAGGTCCTACCACGTCGAATGTCGAAATCTCTGCATCATGAGGCGGCGGGGAAACAAGCTCTATGTGCTGCAACAAAAGACCAGGGTTTATTTTGTTTTTTGGGACGTTTTACGTTAACTACCTCTATGTTTCATACTTATTATACAAGCCATCCCAACTTTGAAACTAATTAGACGGACCACCCCCTATGTTTTATATTTTCTATAGAATATTATAACACTAACTACCCCTATGTTTAATTTGTTTATAAAAGGAGAGTAGTAGCCCGCGTAATTAGTTTCAAAATGGGGGGTAGTCCATATAATACTCATGAAACATAAAGGGGGTTAATGTATTTATTTCTAGTTTTTTTCCATTCTGCAATGAACAGCAACTCTGATGGTAATCACATCCAACTTAAAAGAGGTCCCACAAATTTTGTTTTGCATAACCATATTAGAGAATACGACATAAACTTATTATTTTTCATTATAATTGACAAGTACTTTAAAAAAAGTTTTTGCAAACATGCGTAAAGCCAAACCAATAAATGAGGTAACTGAACATAAGATAGAAAAAATTCAATAAATATTATGGTTTTGGGGTAACCATATCCAGGAAATAATAGTCTGATAAATATCCACCCACCGAGCAATTTCCATGACCCCCATCCTCTATATATATATATATATATATATATATATATATATATATATATGGAATAAGGGTAAATTTTATTCCACGCAGAGCTCAGTAAAAGTATTACAGTACACAATCTCACACCTCCCCCACCCCGGTTAAGGGGCCACTACAGATACATCGAATTCTAAATTATTTAGAATGCCAACGGGAGGGGTAATCAGCCTCTCAAATATACGTCTGTTACGCTCCCTCCAGACGTGCCAAACTGATGCTGCAAGTCGAACTCTGGCCATCCTAGCCCAACCAAGCTCCATACCTCGACGATCCCTAATCCAAGTGAGGATCCCCCGTATATCTCTAGCCCTGCCAACACCTCCCAGCGACCTCGTGCATTGCTCTGACCAGATATGCCAAGTCACCGGACACTCAAAGAATAAGTGGCCAATAGATTCCGCCTCCGATGAACATATAACACACTCCGGGTCTGGAATCTGCACCCCAAACCTGATGAGCATGTCCCTCGTCATCAACCTGCCAAACAGCAGCTTGTATGCACATAGCTGTATTTTTCGGACAATCCCCTTTCTCCAGATAAAATCGAACTCCGCAATCCTGTCATGAGGGGTCCTGACCAGATTGTAACAACTCTTGAAGTGGAAGGGACCTGCCCCACCATCCACCCCAGGAGCAGCCCAACTCCAGGAATCTGCATGCTGACTAGCATCAATGATGATCCGACGAATCTCCTCTCCAAACTGAGCAGTGTACCGATAATCCTCAGGCCTCTAGATTCCATCCCTGATAATCAAATTGCACTTCAGCCCTCTACCCGCTTCTCTGTCCATCTTTGCTCCCAAGGTCTCCAGGAGGGAACCATTACCCATCCACGGGTCGAGCCAAAGATCGGTGTTAGCCCCATCTTTCATGATCCTGCATATAGCGGTGTCACGCCCCAGAACCAGAATACTGGAGAGCGGGGGAGTGACTCAGCCAGCTACGTATTACGGGTAGATGAATACCGTATAATACGATCAATGCTGTCTAAAAGACAAGGGGGTGCATACTACATGAAAGTCTCGCTATGGTCACTTCACATCTATTGTCTCAATCATTCAAACAAGAAACAGTAATATAGAACATATAAGGTAAAGCAGTAAGGCGTCCCAAACGCTTAGTCAAAATGTTCTTGATATCTGGCTTTACTAAACATAGCCAGATGATATAGCAACATATACACAATTGTTATCAGCTGCAGTCTGACTTAATTACAATTATGTAAAAGTAAGTGCAAGACTATCCGACTAACATGTCGGTGCCAAGCGGCAAAATGTAAAGTAATTAACAAAAACGAGCGGGGAAGTAAGGAACCCACTCGAGTCCTCCTGCGATCATTCCTCTAGTATTGACCATCTTGGAGGTGGACGTAAGCTGAGTCATCGGGGACTGGCTCTAAATCTGGCCATGCAAAACCAGAGAGGTTAGACCTCTAATAGCAAGTACCGCAAGGAAGCACGATATGAGGATTTAAACCAGTGAATAAGCGAATATAATAATAGATCTCTGCTTGCTACTGGGATTCACGTAACATCACGACACTTCGAACCAACTTCCCAACCAAACAAGGACAGAAGTTGGCCCGTCATGTCCTGACGCTCTGATCATCTCAGTTGGGTAACAGAGTAGGTATAGTACACAAACAAATCAACTTAAACGGCCATCCAACTCCTACGGCTTACTACTGTGAGTCCCAAGTTATCCTGGAATTATGCAATGAGGATTTCTCAGTTCTTACTATGGACAAGCAAGGCTAGTCTATCCAATCAATCAATTGCGCCAATCATGAATTTAGACGAGTCCCAGCGGGACGCCCGTCGTTAATATACCATGTACAATTTAATAATATAAGCAGATACCGTTCCCTGCTTGTGTGGCAAATTTACGGTATCTGTAGGAACCAGCCGGCCTGTCGGGCACTTAATAGTCCCAAGAGGGCTGCCATGTAAGAACTCGGAAATCCGTTCTCTCCATGCAATCATTATTTTATTTAACTTAGTAGCCTCTATGTTAAGCGAAATCTCATGCCGTGGATCATGGTCATTCAGAATGAGTACTTTCGTACAAGTACGATATACGCAACTCTACAATGATGCCCGTGCGGTTAGGTTGTAGGTTTTACATAGCGTAATGCAACAATTAAAACTAACCACGGAATAATCATGCCTTGACAATAAAGTACACATGCTGCTTTCGTAAAAATAAATAAATTGTAGCCTGCATGTATCCATATGCCAATATTCGGGATCCATGCGGCTGAGAAATGAGATTCCCATACGGCTGTGAAATGAGATTGGGAAATAAATAATCCATGCGGCTGAGAAATGAGATTCTCATGCTGCTGTGAAATGAGATTGGAAAATAATTAATCCATGCGGCTGTGAAATGAGATTGGGAAATAATTAATTCATGCGGCTGAGAAATGAGATTGGGAAATAAATAAATCTATGCGGCTGTGAAATGAGATTGGAAAATAATAAATACATGCGGCTGAGAAATAAGATTGGAAAATAATAAATCCATGCGCCTGTGAAATGAGATTGGAAAATAATTAATCCATGCGGCTGAGAAATGAGATTGGAAAATAAATAAATCTATGCGGCTGAGAAATGAGATTCTCATGCGGCTGAGGAATGAGATTGGAAAATAAATAAATCTATGCGGCTGTGAAATGAGATTCTCATGCGGCTGAGAAATGAGGGACCCATCTTCTCAGAAAATCTGAGAAGGATGGTCATGAAACCCTTGGCGTCCAAGCTCCATAAAACTTTCATCGTAAGTCCAAATTTGGACTTCCATAGGTCAAAATGGGGTAGAACGAAATTCTCTACAACATGGAACCATCAAAACTTGGAAATAACAATGTTGAATAGATCAAAACCCAAGAAATCCGAAAATACTATAAACTTAGATCTAGAAGAATTTAGCCATAGAAATAGAAAATGTCAAGCACTAAAGTGTCTTAGAATATTGAGAGGAAGACAATGGAACAACAAAAATGGAGATCCATCAAGAAGCAAGTTGGCACTTGCCTATCTCTTCTAGGTTGGTGGGAGAGTTATGAGGAAGAAGAAGAGTAATGGTGAAGTAATGAAGAGAGAGAAAGGGGATGGGCTTTAAATGGAAGGGGTGGTGGTAGGTGGGGGTTTATTTCGGTTCATGATGAACCAACATAATTAAACCAATTTGAGTCGAACCCATAGCAAAGCTAAAGCAGAGTATAAAAGTAGAAAGTAAAGTACAGAAATAAAATTGCAGAAAATTAATTAACATGAAATTTTAAATACAGAATAATACATGATAAATATTAAATAAATACGTTTAAACAGTACATGCATTGTAGAAATACGTATTCTGGGAATGGGAAGTGACATCTCTACCCTCCTTAGAAAAATTCCGTCCTCGAAATTTCAAATCCAAGCAGGATAGAAACATCAGAGCTGGACTACTCAAGGTATAAGCAATTTAAGTAAGCAATCATTCTACAATGTTAATAGTAAGTAACATATCTATATTGAACATTCTACGATAGCAAGCAATTCTACTTATAAGGTGGCAAGCACAAGGAGTTTAAAACAATCAAGGTATACAGAGAAGGATATACCTTGTGAGTCAAACAGGTGCGGATACCGTGATCGGATATCATCCTCACGTTCCCACGTTGACTCCCCTAAAGAGTGATGACCCCAAGCAACCCGGACAAGGCTAATTGTTCGGTTCTTGAGTATCTTCTCTCTTCGGTCCAAAATAGACACAGGCTGTTCCTCGTAAGACAGGTTGGTACCAACAACCAGCTCAGAATGACCAAGGATATGGCTTGGGTCCGATACATACCTTCGCAACTGAGATACATGAAATACGTCATGCACCTCTCGTAACGAAGGTGGAAGGGATAAACGATAAGCAACATTGCCTATCCTATCAAGGATAACAAATGGGCCCACGTACCGCGCACTCAACTTCCCGCGAACGCCAAACCTAACGACCCCACGGGTAAGTGAGATCCGCAAGAACACGTGGTCCCCAACAGAAAACTCTAGCGGCCTACGATGCTGGTCCGCCCAATGACGATGCCGATCTTGTGCAACTCGAAGTCGCTCTCTAATTCCCTTAACCACTTCAACGGTCTGGACAATCATTTCTGGGCCTAGCATCTTCCTTTCCCCGATATCATCCCATGCTAGTGGCGACCTACACTTCTTACCATATAGTGCTTCAAATGGCGCCATCCGGATACTGGCTTGATAACTGTTGTTGTATGAGAACTCAACTAAGTGCAGGTGGCTTTCCCAAGATCCTCCAAAATCCAGAGTGCAAGCTCGCAACATGTCTTCCAAAGTCTGAATTATTATTTCTGATTGCCCGTCTGTCTGGGGATGGTAAGCCGTGCTAAATCTTAACTTGGTACCCAGGCTATGATGTAAGCTCTTCAAAAAATGTGATGTAAAATGGGTATCTCTGTCTGACACAATACTGACTGGGACCCCATGCTGCCTGACTATCTGCTGCATATACAATTTTGCCAACTTTTTCGTAGATTGTCCTACTCTGAAAGGAAGAAAGTGCGCTACCTTTGTAAGCCGATCTACTATCACCCAAATAGCATTTTTACCACTTGGTGATCTCGGTAAACCGGTCACAAAGTCCATTATAATATGGTCTCACTTCCATTCTGGGATAGGAAGCGGTTGCAATAACCCAGCTGGCCTCTGCTGTTCTGCCTTCACTTGCTGACATACCAAGCAACGGGAAACAAATCTAGCTATCTCCCTCTTCATCCCGTTCCACCAGAAGTGCTGCTTGATATCTTGGTACATCTTGGTCCCTCCAGGGTGTATGGAATACTGAGAGCTGTGAGCTTCTGCCATAACCTCCAGTCTGATATCTCCACTAGGCACACATAGACGTGACCCAAACCTAAGGGTACCATCTTCATGAATTTGCATCTCCTTTCTGAGTCCTGACTCACATTCTGCTCTAAGCTTCTGAATCCTTGGATCTTGTGCCTGAGCTGCCTTGATCCTGTCTACCAAGTCGGATTGAACTTGTAGACTCGCCAGAACTCCTACATCACAAGGAAGTATAACCTCATGCCCATCTCCTGAAGGTCTTCTAAGATATGCCTCTGTGTTGTTAACATAAATGCACCGCCTCTCCTGCTGAGAGCATCTGCTACCACATTAGCCTTGCCTGGATGATACTGAAGCTCCACGTCGTAATCCTTGATCAATCAACTCTAACCATCTTCTCTGCCTCATGTTCAGCTCCTTCTGAGTAAAGATGTACTTCAGACTTTTGTGGTCTGTGTACATGTCCACTCGATCACCATATAAGTAATGCCTCCATAGCTTCAAAGCAAATACTACTGCCGCCAACTCCAAAGCATGAGTTGGGTAATTCTTCTCGTGGTCTCGGAGCTGCCTAGATGCGTACGCTATCACCTTCCCATGCTGCATGAGGACACATCCAAGTCCTTTTCCTGACGCATCACAATATACTGTAAAACCTCCGGGTCCAACTGGCAATGTAAGAATAGGCGCTGATATCAACTTCTGCTTCAGATTCTCAAATAATGCCTGGCATTCTGCCGATCAGACGAATGGTACATCCTTCCGTGTCAAGCGGGTCATGGGTGCTGAAAGCCTTGCAAAGTCTGATACGAACCTTCTGTAATATCCTGCCAATCCCAACAAACTCCGCACATCAGCTACGGTCTTGGGTACTGGCCAACTCTCTACTGCTTCTACCTTCTTGGGGTCCACTGCTACTCCAGCTCCTGATATGATATGACCCAAAAATGAAATGTGATTCGTCCAGAACTCACACTTGCTGAGCTTGGCATACAACTGGTTCTCTCTCAGAACCTATAATACTTTTCTGAGGTGGTCTTCATGCTCCTCTTCACTAGCAGAGTATACAAGAATGTCGTCGAGAAACACAACGACAAATTGATCCAAGTACGACATAAAGATGCGATTCATCAAATCCATAAAGATTGCTGGAGCATTGGTCAAACCAAACGGCATTACTAAGAATTCATAATGCCCATACTTCGACCTGAATGCAGTCTTGGGAATGTCCTCCTTTCGAACCCTCACTTGGTGATACCCTGAACGAAGATCTATCTTGGAGAAAACTCTAGCTCTGCTCAACTGATCAAACAAGTCGTCGATCCTGGGTAGTGGGTACTTGTTCTTTACTGTTGCCGCGTTAAGCTTCCTGTAATCGATGCACAATCTGGATGATCCATCCTTCTTCTCCACAAGTACTACTGGTGCTGCCCATGGTGATATGCTAGCTTGGATAAACTTCTTCTCCTTCAGTTCCTCTATGTGCTGGTATACCTTGGCCTGCTCTGAATCCGCCATTCTGTAAACTCGATCTGATATCGATTTAGTTCCAGGTGCCAATTCTATACTGAACTCAATATCTCTAACCGGTGGTAGACCTGGAAGTTCTTCAGGAAATACGTCTAGAAACTCTTCAACTACCTTCGGAACTTGAACTTCTTCCATTGCCGTCACTACTCCCTGCTCTTGTTGAGTTGCCACTGATCTGACTAAGGTGAACCGCTTCATGCCTGGAATATCAAAAGATACACTTCCTCTACGACAATCTATTGTCGCATGACTGTCTTTCAGCCAGTCCATGCCTAAGATAACGTCGAAATTTCCAACAGAAAATTCTATCAACCGGGCGGGTAAGGAATACTCGCAAACTATAACGCTACATGCTAGAATAACTCTACTAACTCCTACGAGCCCATTACCAGTGAGTATATTCAACCTCCCTGGCAATGCCTCGAATTCCATTCCTAGCCGTGTTGCAAATTGTGCAGATATAAATGTGTGATGCTCCCGAATCAAACAATACTACTGCGGGATAAGAGGCGACGAGAATGTTACCTGCCACAACATCTCTCGATGCCAATGCCTCTTCCAAGGACAGAGTGAATGCATGCCCTCGACCTCCTTGCTGGTTCCCATGCTGCGGCCTAGCCTGGTGCTGCCGCTGGCCCCTGCCTTGGTGATGCTGGGGTGGTCTATGCTGGTGTTGCTGCATCGGCGGTCCCTGCTGCCGAAACATCTGAGCCTGTGGCATTAACAGACGCTGGGCCAATGGTCTCACTGCCACTGCGGGTCCTCGATACTGCCCTGTCCCTGGTGCTGGCAGAGCAGGAAACTGCTGCACTGGTCCTCCTGACCTCGAATTTATGGAACATGTGGTAACCCGATGATTTGGATTCCCACATATCAAACACTGCCCATTCAATGTCCGACACACATCTCTAGTGTGCCCTATCTTCCCGCAATAAGTGCAGCCCGCTGGGGGTTGCTGGTTCTTCCTCTGTTGCTGTTGCTGCTGCCTGGGTGGTGGTGCTGGCCCTCGCACTGCTACATCGTGAATGCGAATGCCAAGGGATGGTGCTGTTGTTCGGGGCGCTGCTCCCCCTCCTCCTTCAATCTGACTGTGGGATCTCTTCTGACCTCCAGTCCTTGCCGTGATCCTCTGAATGGTTATCTCATGCCTTCGAGTCGCCGTCAATACTTCATCAAAAGTCTGGTAATTGTGCCCCTCTATCAATTGCAAGAGCTCAAGATGAAACCCTTGCTGGAATCTCATAGCCCTGTGGCTCTCCGTTGCTACCATCTCTGGGGCGAACCTACTCAATCTGCAGAACTCCGCTGCGTAAGCATCTACCGTCTTGCCGGCCTGCTTGAGGTTGATAAACTTCTGTTGCAGCTCAAACTGCGCCACAACTCCATAGTACTTTGTCTTGAACCTTGCAGTAAAATCGTCCCAAGCAACAGGACGTCTGATGCCTACTTCCTCTGATTCCCACCAATCACGTACGAGATCCTGAAGTAACAACTTCACTTGATCCACACGTTCTTCCGCCGGTACCTTAGCTGCCGTCAGAATAGCCTTAAGCCATGCATCTGCTGAGATGGCATCCTCCGTGCCTTCGAAACGGCGGAGGTTGTACTTGCAAAACCTGGCTGACGCTCCTGAATCTGTCCTTGCCCCTCTTTCCAAAGCTGTCTGCAATCCTTGGTTGAGCAACACATTCTGCTCTTGCAACTGAGCGTGCATGCGCTGCTGGGCTAACATCTGATGTTGCTGAGTAGCCATCATCCCTCTCATGATCTCCAGAAGGGCTGGTGTATCTACTTCCACAGGGGTAGGTGGAACTGTTGGTTGTGGTGGAACATCCGGATACTGTGATCCAGCTGCTGCTTCCACTATCACTTTTTCTTGGATAGCCTCTTGAGTTAGTACCGGCCCTTGTTGCTGACCAACATGGTCAGGTTGTCCGTGTTGCTCTTGTTGTTGTCCAGTCCTGGCAGATGCGGACGAAGTGCCCCTAAGAAAACGGACAAAAGAACAATCAAACGATCGGACAGAAAAGATCAATGAAGTCAAAGGATACCGGAATGTCAAGTTAGAGTCGAGAGTAACGAATCATGAGATCAAGGGGGAACATGTGTGATTGAGACATCCTATAAATTAAAACACCCCACAAGTCTGAAATCAGACCTGCATGAGCCACCACTAAAACCTTGTCACGCCCCAGAACCAGAATACTGGAGAGCGGGGGAGTGACTCAGCCAGCTACGTATTACGGGTAGATGAATACCGTATAATACGATCAATGCTGTCTAAAAGACAAGGGGGTGCATACTACATGAAAGTCTCACTATGGTCACTTCACATCTATTGTCTCAATCATTCAAACAAGAAACAGTAATATAGAACATATAAGGTAAAGCAGTAAGGCGTCCCAAACGCTTAGTCAAAATGTTCTTGATATCTGGCTTTACTAAACATAGCCAGATGATATAGCAACATATACACAATTGTTATCAGCTGCAGTCTGACTTAATTACAATTATGTAAAAGTAAGTGCAAGACTATCCGACTAACATGTCGGTGCCAAGCGGCAAAATGTAAAGTAATTAACAAAAACGAGCGGGGAAGTAAGGAACCCACTCGAGTCCTCCTGCGATCATTCCTCTAGTATTGACCATCTTGGAGGTGGAAGTAAGCTGAGTCATCGGGGACTGACTCTAAATCTGGCCATGCAAAACCAGAGAGGTTAGACCTCTAATAGCAAGTACCGCAAGGAAGCACGATATGAGGATTTAAACCAGTGAATAAGCGAATATAATAATAGATCTCTGCTTGCTACTGGGATTCACGTAACATCACGACACTTCGAACCAACTTCCCAACCAAACAAGGACAGAAGTTGGCCCGTCATGTCCTGACGCTCTGATCATCTCAGTTAGGTAACAGAGTAGGTACAGTACACAAACAAATCAACTTAAACGGCCATCCAACTCCTACGGCTTACTACTGTGAGTCCCAAGTTATCCTGGAATTATGCAATGAGGATTTCTCAGTTCTTACTATGGGCAAGCAAGGCTAGTCTATCCAATCAATCAATTGCGCCAATCATGAATTTAGACGAGTCCCAGCGGGACGCCCGTCGTTAATATACCATGTACAATTTAATAATATAAGCAGATACCGTTCCCTGCTTGTGTGGCAAATTTACGGTATCTGTGGGAACCAGCCGGCCTGTCGGGCACTTAATAGTCCCAAGAGGGCTGCCATGTAAGAACTCGGAAATCCGTTCTCTCCATGCAATCATTATTTTATTTAACTTAGTAGCCTCTATGTTAAGCAAAATCTCATGCCGTGGATCATGGTCATTCAGAATGAGTACTTTCGTACAAGTACGATATGCGCAACTCTACAATGATGCCCGTGCGGTTAGGTTGTAGGTTTTACATAGCGTAATGCAACAATTAAAACTAACCACGGAATAATCATGCCTTGACAATAAAGTACACATGCTGCTTTCGTAAAAATAAATAAATTGTAGCCTGCATGTATCCATATGCCAATATTCGGGATTGGCCAATCGATTGCAATAGTTCATAGTTAATATAAACGTGTCTTATTCCATTTAATTCAATAAGACGACTAGCCAGTCTCTTAGTTCCACCTAGGAACGCATGTCAATTATAAATTAAGATAACAATCAATGTTAATTAATGTCAAATTCGGAAAATAAATCCATCACATGCGGTTGGGAAATAAAAATCTCATGCGGCTGTGAAATGAGATTGGGAAATAAATAATCCATGCGACTGAGAAATAAGATTGGAAAATAATAAATCCATGCGGCTGTGAAATGAGATTGGAAAATAATAAATCCATGCGGCTGAGAAATAAGATTCTCATGCGGCTGTGAAATGAGATTGGAAAATAAATAATCCATGCGGCTGAGGAATGAGATTGGAAAATAATTAATCCATGCGGCTGTGAAATGAGATTGGAAAATAATTAATCCATGCGGCTGTGAAATGAGATTGGAAAATAAATAAATCTATGCGGCTGTGAAATGAGATTGGGAAATAATAAATCCAAGATTGTCATGCGGCTGTGAAATGAGATTGGGAAATAAATAATCCATGCGGCTGAGGAATGAGATTGGGAAATAAATAATCCATGCGGCTGAGAAATGAGATTCTCATGCGGCTGTGAAATGAGATTGAAAAATAAATAATCCATGCGGCTGAGAAATGAGATTCCATGCGGCTGAGAAATGAGATTGGGAAATAAATAATTCATGCGGCTATGAAATGAGATTGGGAAATAATAAATCCATGCGGCTGAGAAATAAGATTGTGTGAAATGAGATTGGAAAATAATTAATCCATGCGGCTGAGAAATGAGATTGGGAAATAAATAAATCTATGCGGCTGAGAAATGAGATTCTCATGCGGCTGGGGAATGAGATTGGAAAATAAATAAATCTATGCGGCTGTGAAATGAGATTCTCATGCGGCTGAGAAATGAGGGACCCATCTTTTCAGAAAATCTGAGAAGGATGGTCATGGAACCCTTGGCTTCCAAGCTCCATAAAACTTTCATCGTAAGTCCAAATTTGGACTTCCATAGGTCAAAATGGGGTAGAACGAAATTCTCTACAACATGGAACCATCAAAACTTGGAAATAACAATGTTGAATAGATCAAAACCCAAGAAATCCGAAAATACTATAAACTTAGATCTAGAACAATTTAGCCATAGAAATTGAAAATGTCAAGCACTAAAGTGTCTTAGAATATTGAGAGAAAGACAATGGAACAACAAAAATGGAGATCCATCAAGAAGCAAGTTGGCACTTGCCTATCTCTTCTAGGTTGGTGGGAGAGTTATGAGGAAGAAGAAGAGTAATGGTGAAGTAATGAAGAGAGAGAAAGGGGATGGACGGGGTGGTGGTAGGTGGGGGTTTATTTCGGTTCATGATGAACCAACATAATTAAACCAATTTGAGCCGAACCCATAGTAAAGCTAAAGCAGAGTATAAAAGTAGAAAGTAAAGTACATAAATAAAATTGCAGAAAATTAATTAACATAAAATTTTAAATACAGAATAATACATGATAAATATTAAATAAATACGTTTAAACAGTACATGCATTGTAGAAATACGTATTCTGGGAATGGGAAGTGACAAGCGGACTGAAGTACCGATCGGCAGCGGAGAATAGCCTTAAAAGGAACAAAAAAATTGTTATCAATCCTACAGGTCCAAAAATTAGTCCGCCTCAAGTATCTGCTAGCCATCCAATCTGCCCAAAGAGAGCCGCCTTTGACGAACTGCCAGGCCATCTTCACCCCAGAGGCCTCCCTAACCGCAAGAAGTGGTCTCAACCCCACTCCTTCCTCCCTAGGTCGGCAGAGTTGCTCCCAGGCTATCGCATGCATAACTCCCCGCTAGATGAAGTTGGCGCATACGCTCTCCACCTTCCGGATGGTGGCCACCGGAATCTTTATCGATTGCAACCAGAACATAGCAATGCCCGAGATGACCGACCTCACTAGCTCAATGCGACCCCCAAAAGATAGTCCAGCTGCCTGCCAGCCTTCCACTCTCCTTTGGGCAAACTCCACCAGGCTATGGCAATCTTGGTCCCTAGCATAATTCACCGTCAGAGGTACCCCCAGATACTTAACCGGAAGCTCACCTTTCTCCACTCCCAGCGCAAATATATATATATATATATATATATATATATATATATATATATATATATATATATATATCGTTGCCGCCAGTCTGATCCGAGCCTCAGAGTACCATCCTATATATATATATATATATATATATATATATATATATATATATATATATATATATATATATAACCCAGGTCCCATTGCCTCTAGCACTCACACACAATCATTTCAAGTTTTTTTGTAATCCTCTTACCAAATTTATTTAGCTTCTAAGCAGACTACTAATGCTTTTGGCACTAGGGATGAGCATTATTCGGTTTTGGACCAAGAATTCTGTTTGAAAAAAATCCGGTTCGGATTCAGTTTTGAAATAGTAAAATTCCTTATTCGGTTTCGGGTTTCGGACCAAAACCGACTAAGACTTGAGCAATTATATAATAACCCTCGATTTTATTCATATTTTATGATTAAAAATGTGTATATTTTTGTGTATATTTTGAAAATAACAATTGTATGTATGTGTTTTAAAGCCCAACTTTGGTAGTTTAATAACTAGTCCAACTTTGGGCTCAATTTTGAAATACAACAAACACAAGTATAAAAATTGTATTTTTAAATATAATTTAATCACAATTCCAACTTTGGGTCCAGCTCATTAAATAATAAAAGTAACCCAACCGAATAAACCAAACAAACCGAATTGATTATTGGTTCCGTTCGGTTTTGGTTATGGCTAATTTGGGTTCGGTTTTGGATTTTAAGAGTTCGGTTTATATGGTTTGGCTATTTCGGTTCACTTGAAACCAAATAAACAGAACGGTAACCCCTATCTGGGAGCACCATCAATTTCAAAGGTAAACAAAGAGAGTTACATAACAAAGATAAATCAGTACAAAATAACCATAATAAACGTTGATATGATATCCATACTTGTATACGATATTGTCTTCCATTACTTTTACCACATCGACCATGATTCTCCGCACTACAGGGTTATTCATGAGAAAATTTTGCATTGAATAACTTAAGTTACCAGGTTAAGTTAATCTTGTATACATATTAACTAGTTTTTCTGAGAATATAATTACAAAATTCTCTTGGTGAAAACAATCAAACACAGTAGTAATAGTAGCCACATCACCCTACTTACCTGGTATGCTCCATAGAGACTAGGTCTTATAAGCTCTGCCATGCTGCCATCAATTACAATAAAATTTTTCGTACCATTTGTCTTGACACCAGTCACCCGATTAACAAAGCAGCAAGTATTTGCAACAAGTGACCTTCCGGGTTCAATGATCAGTTTTAAATTTCGAGAAAGAACCAACTCGCGCACCTACAAGGAGACAGAAAGATATCATCACTTGGTGGACTGAGGGCTCAATATTTGTTTGCTTTTTTAGTCTGATATGTGTTAGTACAATAGAAAGCATGGTGAGTACACAGCCTAAGTGAAAAGTAGCCATATAAGAAATGAATGATTAACGCATGTCTACGTGTGTGAATTGTGCCAACGCTAATCACTTTCTTATGGCCACAACTCATGGTGGTTTTTTTAACGTACTAGTCAGCAGCAGTGCTGCAAGTGGGCAAGCACAATTGTTTTGCTGAACTTGTGGAGCATGTACTAGACAGACCCAAACCCTGGTAGAGAACAAAAATCATCTTCAGGCTAATGAAGGTTTCCTCCACTAGTCACAAATGACAGTATAAGTCAGGCCAGAAAAGGAACACCTGAACACCACGGAAACATATTAAAACGGTGTAGAGTATATTGAGCTTACAGTGTTGATGAGATCCATAGGTGTTGGGAGGACCGCTCCTGCATGGTAGTAATCTATCCCTAAACCACCTCCAATGTTTAGGTACTCCAATTCAAAACCTTCTGCTCGTATTTTGTCAATATAATTCACCATAAGAACCGCAGCATCTCTGAAAATATCCACCTGAACATAGACAATTGAACCAAAAATAAAAAATCAGAAATCACAATGATCTTGTAGGTGATCTTTCATGTCTTTGTCTATGATTTGTCAATTAAACGACGGTTTATACTATGTTCTGCTCTTGTTGCTTCACCTATTTGGCATGATCAACTTGCCCATCACATCAGGAGAAATTCTTGTATTTTCAAGAGAATATGCTCTAATAATACTTCTTCATCAAAGATAAAAAAATAGTGGTTGAGTATACATATGACAAGATGAAGATAGTGAATTTGGTACCATTTAGGCATATGAAAAGGTCCATGCCAACAAAAATGTAACGAGAAGAAAAGTGTAAAGTAATTACTAATTAGACATGCCCTCGAAGAATTTCCAGTTAGGAAATGCAGACCACAGAGGTACATTAATGAGAGCCCCTAAAAAATACTTTAGAAAATAGAAATTAAAACATAACGAGGAAGTCCAGTCTACATTTCTCCAACTGCAGCTTTTACTTGCATATAAATTTAGATATGATAAACGAATACAAAAAATATAAACAACGATATGCACATAAACAAGAAAGTTAAATTTATTTGGTAATAATTAATATGTTATACAAATAGTTGGAAGAAGCTAAAAGATACATTCAAAGATTTGAGTTCTCCCAAAAGGGCAGGACATGATCACATGCCTAAAGTTAGTATATAATCCTGTAGCCTAACTGGGTACATGATCTTGTAGCAGAACACAATTATTTCCGAGCGTACACACACACACACACACAAATACACCTTATGCAGCTGCCTCATATAGTATCCTTTGGAATATTATATACGAAACTTATATGGAAATATATTATGATCAAACATCTACTTTAAGGTCACATTTGACTAATTTCAATACCATCTTAGATAGTTCCCTCAAGTGTCCTTGGGACCATGCATATAGTAGAGAGCTGAATGAAAAAACTTAAAAGCCAGGGGCATCGGTACCTCCTAGAACCCCTAACTTCACCTTTGTTTATAACCACATTCTGGTCCACTACTTTTTCTTGTTTAGTACTTAATCTGGAAAAGACTCTTAGTGTAGGCGAGAACTTGGAGGATGCTCCTTGCTTCCATGAGTTTAAACAGCATGATCAAAGAGGTAGGTCTACCAACCGACCACCTAGCCTTGTAGCTTTCATGGCAAGGTCCTCTCTTGCTCCTAGCTGCCACGGCTAGGGATTCCATAGATTAAACGGCCATAAAAAGTTTTCTGGTGCTCCATAGCCGGCTCCTTCTGATGGAAGGCTTAGATAATAAAAATGATGATTGCTTGGACAAAATACCTAGATTATCAACAGTTTTTCTTTTGCCTCAGCTCTGAATAATCTTATCTTGCAGTATTTAAGATTTCATAAAGCCACATGCCTAGATTTTTGGTCTATCATGCAAGCATATTTTCATTAAATTTGGTGAAAATGTTCATCAAGTAAAATCTATACTAGGTTCTAAATGGTGCCCTATAGCTGGTCAGATGGTTAAAGAACTTTGATTTTGGATATGAACGGAAAACTGACCAGATTTCTGCTTGAGTTATATACGACGGCATCCTAACCCAGTAAACATGTATGCACATATACACAAGCATCAATCATGATGGCCTCAAGGTTGTCTATATAAGTATATATAGTACTTAGACTGCATGCTTTTTGTGAAGATTCTTATCTCTCTCATCATATTTAGATAAACCACCAAAT
Organism: Iris pallida; assembly: GCA_029216955.1. Taxonomy (NCBI): domain Eukaryota; kingdom Viridiplantae; phylum Streptophyta; class Magnoliopsida; order Asparagales; family Iridaceae; genus Iris; species Iris pallida. The sequence continues at coordinate 7,968,302 of JANAVB010035417.1, read as the reverse complement.
TCCACACAACTCAGACATATAAATGATTCATATGATCACAATTAGTAATTAATATTGGATAGGATTATTTGATTATGTGCAAAAATACTGAGAAGATGATGATAATATCTACTAATAAACTGCCATCAAGTTGTTCATATCAATTATAGTAGCTAAATATTCTTTACACAGATGTTAAACGAAGCAAAGGTTACTGACAAAGATGGTTCTTAGTAAAATTATCTAAGAAATTATCAGGAAATAATATGTACAGAACCCACAAAAAAGTAGTGGACTACGCATTTGTCACCATCCGGTAGTAGATACTAAAGAACACCTTATATGTCAATTATTGTCGCAACAAGTTCAGAGAATATATTTTAAGTTTAGATACTGCACCTATAACATAAAAACTACGAAAAGATGTGTGATATTTATCAATAACCGCAAATAGGTACCTTCGTAATGGTTGAGCCCAGGTGGCAATGAGCTCCTACGAGCTTAAGCTCATTTGGATGTGACTTAACTGCATCCAGAAACCACTGCAATTTCTCATTTCTAATACCAAATTTGGAATTCTTGTTTCCTGTGGCAACATAAGCATGGACCTGAAAGATATCGTAAGAATGACAATCAATAATTACTGTGTTAATGAAAACTACCACTAGAAACTAATCATACTTGTACACCCAAAGCTTAAACCTTCTTTCAAGATAGCCAAAGACTAAATTGGACAAGAACATGACCAGTTAAAGTATAAACTGTTAAAAATAGATGAAGCTCGAATTTTTTTTTTCATAATGTACTTGGTTTTAGTTAACTAGTTTATCTAGTTAAATAGGTGTTAGATAGGTTATCGATACTATTTTCACATCAGATCCATTTCCCCGGCCAACCATGATCTAATTAGCTAACTGAAGGTAACGGCTAACAAATCCACATCTTTGATGTTTCCAAGAAATTAAGGCCAGTATTGCACAAAGCCTAAAGGAAGATCATTGAGAATACTAGACATACCATGAGATGCATTGGGAGATATTAGCAGGAAGGGCTGAGTTTTTACCAAATTATATCGAAGATATGATAAAGGAGACAACATGTGTAACAATTTGATATTTTAAGGTTGGGCCATTTACAACTCCAGTCATTATGTTGTAAGGATGTTATCATCTTATAAGGCCATCGCCAATGGGGGTTTCTATCTCCCCTATTTCTATGGTAGAAATCCATTTTAGAAAAAAGCTTCTCCCAACCATGGTTTCTATTCCAATTTCTATCCTAGGTGGCGGTGATGTAGGATGAAGAGTTTCTACGAGGGTTTCTACATGTAGAAACCCTCGTAGAAATTCTCCCTCTCATACCAATAATATTGGGCCCCGCGTCATTAAATTGATCCTTTCATTTGTTGCCACGTAGGATAGTAATGGAGAATCATTGGAGAGTGTTTTTGTGTGTGTGCAATTTCTATGTAGAAACTCTACCAACTAGGATAGAAATTTCCTTAAAGTGAAATGCCAAGTAGGATAGAAACTCTATTTTAGAAATCCCCATTGGAGACGGCCTAAGAGTATGCTACGAACTCTTACATGTGTCCATATACTACTAGATGAAACAATTTTTTTAAAGATAATGGTACTTCTAGAAGCACCCAAACCCCACACTTTAAGTATGGGAAAATAAATATATGAAAAGAATACATTTATAGCCTTCAAAACATGCAAGGATGACTCACACTTATAAATAAGATCAATATTTCTTGGATATGAAAATGGTCCGATAAGAAATTCAGTGAAGTGATTACGGCTTCTTACAAAAATTTGGTCGACTATACAGATACTTCCCGCTAGGTATATATGTTACTGTCTGTCTGAGGTTGTATGTGTGCACCAGTATATATACACACAATAGACAGTCCTACTAGACATGTACAGACCTACATATGGACATACAAAACATAAATAGTATGATAGCTGTGTTCTAAAAGATTGAGAATTAATAGGTCAAGTACCTGACTAGTTCCAGTAAACCAGGTGCTGCATTAAGTAAGATTTCCACACGGTCTCAAAATTGCAGTTAACAGATGTATAACCTGCCTAATTACCTGGGAAGTTCTGATTAACCAGGTGGCCTATTAAGTAAAACATCCTCATGTCATCGTAATTGAAGTAAAACATCCTCTAGGTATCGTAATTGTGATAACAGCTAAAGAATCCGACTAATCAGTAGCCGGCCCTTGACCAAGAGCATAATCAAATTGCTAAAAGAAAGTATATGATACTACAATATTCAGACAAGAGGATATACATAGTATGTCCCACTTGGTACTAAACCAATTATAGTGCCCTTTTCAATCCCTGAATAGTTCCAAAATAAATCCGATCCGCAGGGCATTTCAAGCACCCAACGAAACCAAAACTATGTCAGAAACCTTCTCAAGACCAACTCAAATTGAAAAAGCCAATCCAGTGAAATAAAGAGATGAATTGACACTTCCTGATAGAGATGGAGACGAGCCTCATCCGCTCTGGAACAATTAGCCATTCTCCTCGCTCTCCTATAATGGCCACTTAACCATCAAGTCCATCAACATAACCCTCAAGAATTCTTTGACCAAATATCCAAACTCAGCTATATTGTCGCTATTGACAAACCCCTCCTCGCTCTCCTATAGGGGCTTCCATTTACATAAAGGAGTCTAAGAAACTGAAGTTACAAGTGCAATACACCGTGGTATATGGAAATAATCATAAGAAATTTTAAAAAAAAAATTTAAGAGGGGGGAACTAATTTTCAACACCAAAAGCAAAGTATATTTACCGGTAATCACAATTATAAAAGGTAAAGTGTGTTAAAGGCATTTTAAGGCTTTCCGCGTTTACCCATACACAACTACATATGATGGATCCGTTTAACGTTACATTATTTAAAAATATTGTTCATCTTATCTGTACAATCCTACCCAAAAAAAAAAATTCATACCTGCGGATCCACATCTGGATTTATTCGGAGTAACACGGAAATTTTCTTTCCAGCAACTCTTGCAGCAGTCACAATGTTCTCCAAATCAAATTCACTATCTATGTTGACAAAAACTCCTGCTTTGGCAGCTAGAATTAGATCCTCCAATAGCTTCCCATTTCCATTAAATATACACCTGGTCTTCAAAAGGTCACAAACATACGCATTAATTGGACGTCTTCGTAAAGTTGAAGGTGCCCATAAAGGAATTAGGGTAGTGAAATAGGCTCAGCATTTGACATAATCACAGCATTTAACATATTACTATAGATTTTGGGTTTCGTAGCAACGCAACAAACGATCAAACCGGTACAATTTACTTTCACTGAAAAAATAAAAAAAAAAATCAGTTTTTTTCACGTTAACTAGATGGTCTAACCAACTGAAATCCCTAATCATCAAGTTCTCGAGTCGGGTATATTTGATCTCATCAAAGAGCTCCAAAAAAAAACAGTTCTTTAATTGACAGCATGAAGCATAACATTTTGGATCACCGGAAAATATTAATATCAGTAGGCGATCACAAGTATATAAATTCAGGTTTATTTGGTATCACTGACAACTAGTTTTTTCTTCTAATCAAGAGCATGTGTGACAAACTAGCATATCAACAAATACAAAAATACACTAGAATGGCACAATCCGTACAACCTCTTGGGATCGAAGCCGGCACGGAGGGCGAGGCGGAGCTCGTTGCCGCTGACGAGAACCGCGCCGGAGCCCAGCGAGCGCAGGTGCTCCAGTATCCTGAGATTGTTGTTGGCCTTGACGGCGTAGCCGACGACGGAGTCGAGCCCCCGCAGGGCCTCGCGGTACGCCTCGAAGTTCCTGGTGATCTGGGGCTTGCTGTAGAGGTAGAAAGGGGTCCTCTCGGCCTTCGCCATGGCCTCCTCCACCCTGACACCCTCGACGGAGAGGTGGCCATCGGAGGAGCGACTGAAGCAGTGGTTGGTGGCGGCGGCGGTGGTGGTGGGTTCGGGGGATTCAGAGAGGACTGCTTTTAGGGTTAGGGCTAGGGTTTTCCTTCTGGGGACGGAGAGGGAGAATGAGGAATTAGGGTTAGGGTTAGGGTTTAGGAATGGATTAGGGTTTCGGAAGGATTTTAGGGAGAGGAGGTTGGTGGTGGCTGACATTGGAGCTCTGTGGGGAGAAAGAAAATGGGAGGGTTTTGTTTGGCAAATGTTAAAAGGCCACCCCCAAATTACTAAGGTACCGTTTGGGAAGGGTGGAAAATGGGAGGAAGGAAAAAGTTGAGGGAAAAGTGAGAGAAAAATTTTAAATGATGGTGTTTGGAAAGGGGGAGAGAACATGGGGGAAGAAAATTTGAGAGGAAAAAGTAGGTGGGTCCCACCCAAAAATTTTCCTCCGTGGGAGGAAAATGGAGAGAGATGAGAGGAATTTGAGTGAATTTACCCCACCACCCCTCAAAAAGTTAAAATTAAATCATCATTTGAGAATACCAAGGAGGAAATAGTAATTATACCTATATCCATAAACAAATAAAAAATTGTTTTTAAACTTTTCCTTCCCCTACTTTTTGTCCATCCAAACAAAGGAAGGAAAAATTAACTTTCCTCCATTTTCCTTCCCCTCCATTTTCCTTCCCCTCAAATTTTCCTCTCCCTCCCCTCAAATGTTTCCAAACACAGTGTAAGGGCCACCAACTTAAATTTTTTTTTTTAAATTACAAGTTTGCCATTTTCAAAACACTAAGGCCTCGTTTGGTTCGCGGAATCTCCCGGTTGGGAAAGGAAAATGATTACTTTTCTATGTTTGGGTGCCCAAGGAATTGAGGAGGAAAGGAAAGTGATTCCCAATGGAAGAAAAATTAGGAGGGAAAGTGATTCCATCAATCCAAGGAAGGAATCATTTTCCCACATTGAAGTATTCACTTTCCTTTCCAAATTCCTTGGCATTGCCAAACATCGGAAAGGAAAATCAATAGGAATTAAAGTTTCCCAAAGGAAAGGAAATGACAAGGAATTGATTTCCTTTCCCTTCCATTCCGCGAACCAAACGAGGCCTAAGGGCCACCATATTCTTCCTTTGTCTTCTTCCTCTTGTCCTAGTTTCGTTGAGGACTGTGCAGCCTAGGCTGCAGTCCAATGTCGACAGAAGCTAAATGTGGGCTCATTCTACCCAAAAAAAGAGGCTACAGTGACTGCAGGCTTGGCCTGCAGTCCTAGTTTCGTTGAGGACTGCAGCCTAGGCTGCAGTCCAATGTCGACAGAAGCTAAATGGGGACTCATTCTACCCAAAAAAAAGGAGGCTACAGTGACTGCAGGCTTGGCCTGCAGTCCTAGTTTCGTTGAGGACTGCAGCTTAGACTGCAGTCCAATGTTGACAAATTAAATTTAAGCAAACATGTCTTGGATGTAGTTGAGACTTGAGATATGCTCCAAAGTTATGTTTCAGACAATTATTCCACTACCAGCATGATATAAATGTTGGAAATTTCGTACCTCTACTAATGTATTAATCTGTCTTCACTGTCTCAACGACAAGCTCAGGCAACATCATCAGCCCAGTCGAAGGAACAAAAAATTACATGAGTTCACAAAACTTTTATACCCTAAAATGCCTGACATCACATCCGAATATTAGTTCTTTATTGAACAAAACATGCACAATATATAAGATTTATATTACACCATACTCAATGATTAAGTCAGTTATTAACTTTGAAATACACCCCTTAATCAGAAAGAGTAATAGATTACATCAAAATGTTATATAGGAAATTCAGGTACGATGATCAACAGAACCTATAGCATAACTTCAAAGAAGATAGGTTCCAACCAACATGCCTGCTTGAGTTGGAAACATGAATTATTCAGTTCCCATATTTTTCGCAAGTTCATTATAAAACATGAATTATTCAGTATCCACATCATAACATGACAGTCGGGTGGGTCTGAAGATAAAATATGGGGCGGAAACAGAAATTATTCAGTATCCACATCATAACAGGACAGTCGGGTGGATCTGAATTATTTAGTATCCACATCATAACATGAATTATTCAGTATCCACATATTAACTTTGAAATACACCCCTTAATCAATGGAATAGCTTTTACGAACTGTTGTTCTAGTAGGGGCGGGAACGGGACAGTCGGGTGGGTCTGAAGATAAAATATGGCATGAATCGAATTCTCGCAACCAAAACTAAACCCGCAACCCATACAGTGACTGCAGGCCAAGCCTGCAGTCATAGTTTCGTTGAGGACTGCAGCCTAGGCTGCAGTCCAATGTTAACAGAAGATAAATGAGTATCATTCTACCAAAAAAGAAAAAGGCTACAGTGACTGCAGGCTTGGCCTGCAGTCCCAGTTTCGTTGAGGACTGCAGCCTAGGCTGCAGTCCAATGTTGACAGAAGCTAAACCAGTGGTGTCACATGATAGGGGTGCAACTCGGGCGGGCTAAACCCGAGCCCGATCAGGTAAACCCATTAATGGGTTGGGTTAGGGTTGAAGATACTCGGGTTCGGGCTCGAATTTGGGTTAAAATATTTGAACCCGAACAAAAATCGGATTGGGCTTGGATTCATGTGTTGGGTTACCCGAAGAACCCGAAATATATATATATATATATATATATATATATATATATATATATATATATATATATATATATATATATATATATATATATATATATATATATATAAGTCGGGTTTCATACTTTTTAAATAAAAAGTTTAAATCCTAAATTTATCCACTCAAAAACTCTTTATCCTAAATCTTACCGTTTGCATCTTGTAATGATTAAGACTTGATTGCTATTTGATTATGTGTCTAATATTAGTTTTGTTTAAAATTATTTCAAATATTATATTAGAGCCCGATAAACCCTATGGATCCGACCCAACCCGAGTTCAATCCGATCCTCCGGGCTCGGTCTTGGGCTTCATATGTTGAACCCGAGGTCGGGCCGGGCTTGGGTTCGGACTAGGCTTATGATTCATCGGGTTGGGCTCGGGTTGAGCTCAAGCCCGACCCAACCCGCCCGAGTTGCACCCTTATTACATGATCACATGATGAAATCCTTTGTTTCAAACCTGAATAAAATCCTTTGTTTCAACTGAATGTAATATGAATGAAATCCTTTGTTTCAACTGAATGTAATATGAATGAAATCCTTTGTTTCAAACCATGAGCTAAGCCTAGGCTGCAGTCAAAAAACTCAAACTGTAAGTCCTTTGTTTCGTGGAGGAGGGAAGGGGGGCTGTCGGAAAGGGGGAGGGGGCTTCGTGGAGGAGGGGGGAAGGGAGGCTGTCGGAGGGGGGAGGGAATTTCGTGGAGGAGGGGGGAAGGGGGGGCTGTCGAAGGAGGGGGGAGGGAATTTCGTGGAGGAGGGGGAAGGGAATTTCGTGGAGGAGAGTGGAGGAGGGGGGAATGAACAGGAGGGGGGTTGGGTTTTGTGTTTGTGTTTGTGTTTTGTTTTTGTTTTGTTTTTTTGTTTTGTTTTTTTTTTTGGGTAGCCCTTAGTAGAATGAATCATTTTAGGTTGCCCTTAGTAAAAATATAAGTGTATGATGGTTGCCCTTAGTAGGTTGGTGGCCCTTAGTAATTTAGGGGTGACCTTTAACATTTGCCTTTTGTTTCTTTGTTTTAGGCTAATTATAAGGGCACAACCTTTTTTGATCAGGGCTGTCCAAGTGACAGTTTTCCATTATTTACAAGTTTGCCACCGAAAAAATTACTCAGGACTATCCAAGTGGTAGGTATAAAAGTTAACTCTTAAATTTTTTTTCCTTCTTCCTCACTCTCCATTCTCTCTCCCTCTTTCTTCTCCAAACCCTAAGTCTGGTCCCCACACTTTTTTCAACCCTACATTTGTCCAAACCCTAGAAGATTTCCCAAGGAAGATTCTTAGAATATTCGGTACGACAACGTCCGCTAAACGACAAAATTTCTGAGGTTATTTTTTTTAAGTAATCTTATATTTTGTCCCAATGTAGAAATTATGGAAGAAAGTGGATCATCACGTCTATCAATCGAGGAACTCGGATCTTCCGAACAACACGACAAAACACCCGAAGAACTCTCGGTAAATTTCCGACCGACTGCTACGCATTCGACTGTACAACAGGACTGCCAGACTTTCTGGCAGTCCATAGAACACGAATGACTGCCATATTACGCGGCAGCCTATTTGTAGAACTAGTGTAAAATAGGACTGCCGCAAAACATGGCAGTCCAAGAAGTAACAAGGACTGCCAGATTATGCGGCAGTCTATATGTAGAAATACTGTACAGTTGGACTGCCAGACTTTTCGGCAGTCCATAAAACACGTAGGTCTGCCACATAACTCGACAGTCTATGTGTAGAACTAGTGTTAAATAGGGCTGCCAGACTTTCTGGCAGTCTATAAAACACGAAGGACTGCCACAAAACTCGGCAGTCTATGTGTAGAACTAGTGTAAAACAGGACTGCCAGACTTTCTGGCAGTCTATAAAACACGATGGACTGCTAGAATGTCTGGCAGTCCTGTTGTACAGTCCTGAAGGAATGGCAATTTTTCTTGACAGTCTTGAAGTTGTTGATATTGTAATTTTGGTTGTAATTGTGATAGGCAATTTTTTTTTGAAATTAAATGTAGGGCCTACCACCTCCTATTTCCATTGACTTGAGTAATATATTCTCAACGGATGTCACATTTGAATCTTATGAAGAAGCATTAGAATGGTGCAGACAAGTTGGAAAGCAAGCAAACACAGTCCTTGTCATTTCAAGGTCATTACGAGGCCCGTCGTGTCGTAAAACTGCTGATCTTGGATGCGAAAGAGGTGGGACATTTAGGCTTCATCGAAGGAAAGAAGAATGTGCCTGAAAAAAAGTCCCGGAGAAGGTGGTAGGGTCCAGAAAGTACAATTGTCCTTTCAAGATTGTGCTTGTCTCAAGAAATGATGGAAAGTGGACAGTTGATGTCAGAAATGGGATGCAAAATCATACGGTGGCGGAGACACTTACCGGTCATCCTTATGCCGGAAGGTTGAACGAACAGGAGAAGAAGTTAGTTGAAGAATTATCCTGCTCCGGAGTTGGCCCGAAGCAAATTTATTCCGCGGTACGCCAGAAGAATGAACAGAACAAGTCAACAATGAGGACAATCTACAATGCACTCTCGAGATCGAGGACAAATACCCTAAGAGGAAGAATGGCGATGCAACAAGTTTTGAAGTTACTTGCCGACAATCACTATGTGGAGTACCATAGAAGACATCTGCCGTCCAATAAAATTACCTCTATGTTTTGGGCGCATCCGGAGTGTACACATTTGGCACGGTCCTTTGCCGATGTCTTGGTGGCTGATTGCACGTACAAGACTAACAAATTCAAGATGCCACTCTTCCACATTGTCGGCTTCACGTCAACGGGTAAATCATTTTCAGTTGCATTTTGTTTCTTGAAGAATGAAACAGTAGATGACTATACATGGGCATTGAACAAATTGAAGACACTTTACACTGGACACAAAGAACCGTCTGTTTTTGTCACCGATCGAGAATATGCATTGATGAATGCTATAGATATCGTATTTTTCCATGCTCGTAGACTACTATGTACATGGCATATTAATCGAAATATTCAAGCACAATGCAAGAGCAGGTTTGAAAAAGTAGACGGCAAACTTGATATTGACCGCTTCACAGAATTCTACGACGATTGGGGCCTTGTTTGGCGAACAAGTACTGTAGACGCTTTTGACAAAGCGTGGTTGGAGTTCAAAGAGAAGTGGGAAAGTAGCAACAAGCCATGTATATCTTATATCAAAGACACATGGGTTGATCCATTTAAAGAAGATTTCGTCTTAGCATGGACGAATAAGGTGAAGCATTACGGCACGACCACTACAAACCGTGCCGAAGGTTCACACTCAAAAATGAAGAAATATATACGTTCATCGGTCGGCGGTTTTGTGTCAGTTTGGCAGTCGATTAATCTAATGACCAACTCGACGGTGAACGAGATCAAGGCTTCATTTCAGATGAGCCTGAATATTGTAAAGCACGAACATAGGAAAGAGAAGCTTTTGTCTGATTTAATCCATGTATTGTCTCACTATGCTTTGGGGTTTATATTTGATGAGATTGCTCGGGCAAATTCAGTTGGTGTTGATACCGAAGAATGTGGTTGTACACATCGACATTCTCTCGGCCTTCCTTGTGCTCATGAGACCAACGAATATCGACGTCAAGGCAGACCTATTCCAGTAGTGGTCGTTGATCAACGTTGGAGACAATTGTCAGTTATGCCTATGGTAGAGAGTCACGACGATTTCTTTTCCTTGCCAGAAGTTAAACTTCTTCATGCAAGATGGTGTGCTGCACTAGAACCTGAGAGGAAGTCTATTGAACGTAAAATTCAAGAACTTGTCCACCCGGCAAGCAGTCATGTGCATGAGCTATCTGTTGTCGTTGCCCCGAAGGGTAGACCACCAAGAAGACTTACAAGAACACAGAAGAAGAAGCTCGAGTCTACTAGAAGAGAACTATCATTATTTGAGCATATTGAAAGAAGCATGGAAAGGTTCGTTTGTCCAAAGAGGAATGACAAGCTTCCTATTCAACGGAAGAAACAGAAAACAAGAGTTGGTGTCACATTCGACATGTACATTCATATATTTAATCCTGCGATACGGGAGTACATTTGGTCTATTGAAGATGTGCCTAAAGATGGACATTGTGGGTACCACGCCCATGCAAGACATCTAGGCTACTCCGTTAAAGACGGATGGAGGCAGGTTAGAGCAGAGCTGTACGAGGAGTTTGAGTCTCATCTTCCCTTCTACAGCAAATTACTAAGCCCAGATACAGTTGGAGAATTATTGACAAGCATTCCGTGCGCCGATCAGACTACTAGAGAGGAACATTACATGGATACTCCTTTTGCTGCATATCTATTCGCTAACAGGTATAATATACCGACACATTCTTACTAACGTAAAAAGTTTGATAAATACTTATACTGCATTTGTATTCGCTTACAGGTACAAGATCCCAATTATCGTTCTGTTGAAGAGAAGTAACAACACTTTCTTCCCAATGACCACTCCTCCGGCAGACTACACTATGTCCACTCTACATGCCATTGGACTTGATTATAATCACTTCGTCATCCCGCGATTGATCGGGCACAGTCCTATTCCCCCCTGATCCAGTCTGGTATAAACATGCTCCGGAAGAATCGATCGCTTGGACGACGCTCTACACCGATGCGATCAATGCCTACAAAAAGAAAATAAACTACGTGCAACCTATGTAGGAACCCTAGAGGGGGGGGTGAATAGGGTCAAGCTAACTAATCAAGCACTTAGCACAGGCAAATTGGCAATTTAAAAATATAAGTGCAAGAGAAGAAGCAAACACAATACCGACACCCGATATATCCTGGTATCCTCCTAAGAGGCAGTCCAGTCCCGGAACTCTCTCCGGCTTTAATCCACTATTTGAGCAAATAGTTACACACGAGTTTGGATCCGAAGAACTCGCCAACTTCTTACACAAGAGCTTTAATCCGAAGGGCTCTCCGACTTCAACCGAGAGTTTGGATACGAAGACTCCCCAACTTCAACCGAGAGTTTGGATACGAAGACTCTCCAACTTCAACCTTTCACAATAGGTTTTGATCTCCTTATACAATAGGATGAAGATCTCACTTTTCAACTCAATAACTCTAACACAATTTGTAGATGGCAAATGAAGGCTTTGTAGAGTTGTATGTGGATAAGCTTTGGTGGTTTGGAAATTTTTAGGCTCAAAGCATCAACCTTGAATGAAGGGGTTCAAGGCTATTTATAACCAAAGCAAAGGAAAGTGCAATAATGCAACTTTCACAGGCTGACGGATCATCCGTCGGATTTCCGCGAAAATCCGCCGGATCATCCGCCTGTATAGTCCAACGGCTACAAATAGAGCCGTTCGGATCAATCCTTCGTAAAATCCGACCGTTGGAATACAAACGGTCATATGGCGGAAAATCCGCCGGATTTCAGCGGAAGTCCGCCGGATAATCCGAACACTCACAGAAGGTATTCTGTGAGACCATTCGGATCTTCCGTCGGATTTCCGCGGAGATCCGCCGGATCATCCGCCAGGATTCCGAAGATTGTCCTGGGTTATTATCTACCCTAGCTTTCGATTTTGCCATCCATTTCTTGTGTTTACAATTATTCCTAAGACTCATTACAGACTCCAGATATATTATAGCAGGTGCAGGCTTCTTCAGAGTCTTGAAATGATGATGGCATGGCTTGGCTTCTTCCTTTAATAGGTGCTGGCTTTTTCCCTTGGCGGCAGCTGTCCAAAGATATCCAGTTTGTGAAAACTGAATACCTTTCGGGGGCTTCGCCCCCAAACCCCCGACGAGGGGCGCTGCCCCCTCGACCCCCGTCCGCTGACCGGGCAGCGGAACCCCCGGTGCGTGGCTCCCGAGATGTCGTCGGGTGGTTCAGAAAAATCTTGTGGGATCCATCGTCTTTGGCCCACCATAATTTCTTCATTGCATATGTCCACATTGATCTTGCTTATTGCTTTTCTGCATGTACATGTTAGACGAACAAAGCAATATACATAGTAGCAAGTATGATAAGTTTAATGCTCATTAGGACAATGATGAGTTTAAGTATAAGTGCTAAGGTGATAGCATAAAAGTTAGTGATATCATAATGATTAAACTTAATTGAATAACCACAATCAAAAATATAGTTTTGATTTTGGCAACCCGATTAAATTTAAGATAGAAAGCTCATATCACTAATATGTAAATCAATAGGCACATATCACCAAAGGTATAAGTATAAGTAGAAATGCTATAGCGATAGTATAAAGATTAGTGATAATGAAATGCTAAACTTAACATATTAACCATATTCAAAAATATGATACAATCATTGGGCCAACAATCTCCCCCTTTTTGATTATGGCAAATCGGTTAAGTTTAGTATAGACATAATAGATGCATGTATCACTAATATACAAAGGACATTAGCAATATCACTAAAAGCATACTACTTAGATTACTTATAAAAGCATACTTAAACTTACTTCTCTCCCTTTGACATGATCAAAAATAGGCTCCCCCGTACTAAGAGATAAAATAAAATCAATCTCAAGCATAGAAATCAGAGCATGGGGAACTTATAGACAATCATGATTAAGATATACTAATGAAAAACAATGGGAGAAGTGTGTAAAGACAAGTGTATAGAACTACATTCCAAATGTAGAGTTACTAAATAGAAAATTGCTTGTCAAAACACAATATGGTTGGTAAAACTAAAAGTATTTGAAAAACAAGAATTAAGTAGTTTACCAACTTGAAATCCAAGGAATAAATCCAAAACACAATAGGATATGAAATATTGTTCCAGTTTTGGAAGAGAACTATGAAATAAGGGATTTCAAACAAAAGCCATGAGGAATAGATAATTACAAATAATAGATACTAATTGAGATATGAAATTAAATAAACTTGATACCAATTGAAAAGATGTAAACTTGAAACATTGATCAAAGAAACCATTAATAATCATAATTGTCCACAAATAAATAGTGGAACAAAATAAAAGAATGATCAATGTAAAATATTGCAATTGATATAAAGTAATCTCATTATTTGCAAGATCTATATGCTTATCCAAGTTCATGCATTTGAACTCAATTACCTCATCATGCTATATGAATACCCTTTAGATAAACATGAAGGTAAAGGAGAAAAATACTTGAGAAGGAGAAATTCAGTCGACTTGAATGCTCCCCCTCAAAGTACTACCAAAGTAGATAAAAATCATGAATTTTGGATAAGTCCTCAACAAGGAAAGCCAAATCAATTAAGCATATAAGAAACGCCAAACCAATGAAAGCACAATAGTCATCAAGATAAGATATGAAAGTTAATTTTTAAGAAGATGACTTATTTAATCCATATAAAAGAGAGATAAATGATAAAGACAATAGCATATACTCTCATAAACCCTTCACAAATAAAAGTATCATGACCTCATTCACTAAGATATGAAAAAGAAGAAAGTATGGGTCCATGATGAACTAGGTATACGACATATTTAAGGGTATAAATGAATTGAATCAATTAATTTGCTCCCCCTCAAAATATGCGTATCTAGTTCCAAAGCACTTATAGCATAAAAAGATAACTACAAGATCTAGGGGTAAATCAACCATGGATTTCTCCCCCTTGCTCGATGCATATAAGGCTACAATATCGTCAAAAGACGAAAAAATATCATCTTTAGTCAAGAAGAGATAACAAATTAATAGCCACTAAAGATGAGAAATCAAAAGAATATTCCAATAAAGCACATATAATCAAAAGATGGCATACATTAGTCTATATAGAAGAATCTCATATTTAAATATGATAGATCAATGTATGTAATCCTTTGAGAAAATATCATCATGAAAAAGAATAAAGTCAATTAAGAACAAACATGATGATAGACATAATATAGCTCAAAAATAAAATAAAAATAAAACTCAAACATCATGTCCATGATTATCTAATTAAGAAATAAACAACCAATTTATTGCTTTGCATGGACTAGGTATATTTTATCACATATGTACCCATCAACCGGGTAATATCCAAACTTTGCTACTTCTAAATGAAAGACCAATAAAGTTCAAATAGCAAAGGTCATATGTGATAAACCATGAGTAGTCAAAGTAGAGTAATAAATTAACTTGACATTTACAAAATTAGATAGTTTAGGACTACTCAATCATTAGGATCATTCATAAAGGAAACAAATGAATAAATATGATCTAATGAATCTCATCAAGAGAAAATTACAAGTCCAAAAAAAATCTCACACATTAACATGGGAAAGAGTCAATCTCATTTAAATAATTACAAACATAATAAAGAAGAGATGTAAATGATAATACGATGAAAACATGACTCAAAAAGTGAGAGGAATTTAAGAGAGACTTGCTAATGACTAGTTATGGAAGAGAGTTAAAAACAGGGAATCACAAACCTCTAAGAGAAAACAAGATTTAATAAAGAATTTGTAAAACTAGTTTTAGAGATTAAGCATATCACAAATCTTGTTTTTGTAAACTAGCATATCATATATAGATTGAAGTATAGGAATATAGCTAGATGTGTGAAAGTGAGCCAAAATTATATAGCTTAATAATATATCACAAATAAGCAAACTATATAATCCAAATAAGATTAATGAGAGAAGCCATTAACAAGATAAATGTGCTCATTAATTCTTAAGTCACTAACACACAAAAAAAATACTTGCTTAAACATAGAGTTCACAATTAAGGGAATACATTTTGAATGATCAAAATGATTTAGAGACTCTTTACTAAGCAAGGATAAGAGCATAAGATGATAAATAAATGAATTAGACTCTTATCAAATAAAGGACAAAAGAGATGTTCATGAAAACATAATAAAATAAATCTCTTTGCCAAGTATTGAGATTAACCCAAGATAATGAAATGATAGATCAATCTAGAGAATGCAAAATACTATAGCCACATTAAAATAAGTGTATTCTCTAGAAGTGGAAAAATCTCAACACAAATGCTCAAACCATAGTAGCTAAATTCATGAGAAATATGATGTAACAATTACAAGTATTCTCATGTGCTACAAAAACATCATTGGGCAACAATAATTCAAAAGAAAGCATAACCCAAGGAATGAGCAAAGAAAGATCATTAAGATCAAGAAAGCTAAATGCTAAGGATAGTAAAAATCATTTTCAAAAACTTTCATAGTGCACAATAGAAATATATAGATGATATAGATTTAAAAATGTGCACTAAAAATGGAGGTTAATTATAAAAACAAGACAAAACACAAAACCTTGTGATTCTTAAAAGAACTTCCATAAATAGTCAAGTGCAATACATAAACAAATATTTTCTCTCAACATCCTAACTTAAATGTATAAAACAAATAAATATCAAAAGTTAGGAATCACTAATATATATTGCGAATAGGCATACATGAAAAGATCAAAAACTAATTAAGAACATGTATCCATAATGCCAACCAAAAAGGTAAAAAGACATCATTAAAGAAAGCTTTAAGGAAGAAGCATATTGATTCAAAAAGAGATACACAAATTTTGGTCAAAAGAATCAATAGCTAAAGAATATGAGATAGGCACAGGTTTGAAAGTAACAAGTGTAATTAAATACTCTTCAAATCAAAATAAAACTTTAGCTTAACTCATATGCCTACATAAAGGTATTTATACAAAAATAGATATCAATATAAGAGATACATGAACTATATGTAAAAGAAAATTTTAATAAATATAGTCATGTATCCTTAATGAATATTTGAGAAACCATCACAAATTCAAAAGCATGTATAAATAAATTTTATTAGGCAAAGACGTAATTAATTCTCAAGAAGATAATCAAGATAAAGTATGAGAATCAATAATGAATATATTATGTAAACACAAGGTTAAAAAGGAAGTATAAGTGTATACTTGTCAAGTGATAAGAAGCTTGTGCTAAACATATATATTCACAAATACCGATTTAAAGTAAATATTACATATTAAGGAGAAATCGGTAAGAAGTAACTATTCTCAAAAACTTTAAAGACGGAGAGTTAAAATCATATTAACTCAAATCAAAATCAAGCTCCTATGGACTAGAGTGATATGCATGCTTCATAATATAGAGATTAAGAATAACAAGCATGCATAAATTAAATGTGTCACACTTAATAGAAAAAGAGTGATAAACTACAAGTGTGAACTAAACATTTAAGCTAAGTAACTAGTCATGCTAGAAAAAAAAAATAATAAAAAAATTAACTAAGCATGCTAGTATTATATCTCACATTGATTTATACAATAAGCAACTAAGGATATCAATGTGAGCTAGTAGCAAAACATCAAGAGAAACATGCTAGATTCTACTAATATAAACCATTTAAAGAGAATCGTTTAGCATGTTACCAAAGTGGCTCTAGTGGTCACACTTGTGTTGGTACAATTGCTTGAAAGATGACCTTTGAGCTTCGCAACCACCAACACGCTCCTTGGTGCTATGTCCCGATAAAAGAAGCTCCATCTACAACATTAGGCGAAGACTTTGGTATCCAAATGAACTTGGATCCACATTTGTTAGCTTTAGGGACCCATATACTATTTACTCTAGCATTGGTAGAAAAACTCCTACGAATAGGACAAGTTAAGCTCATGTGTCCAATGCGAGAGCAATAGAAGCACCTAATACTAGTGTGTGCACATGTATCCGAATGAGCAGGGTTATGAACATGTGACATACTAGAATGATGAGTATCTCTAGAGTGAGCATGAGAAGATTTGGTTTTAAGAATATTATGTTCTAATATCAAATCATCATGCATACAAGTAAGAGAATCAAATTTAACAATTAAAGCATTATTCTCTTTTTCAAATAAAGCAATTCTAGAAATAAAATCATCATTTTGTTTCTTTAAAGTGTCAATAGAAGAATCATGCAAATGATTTAGCTCATGAGTTTGCCTCTTAAGATCTCCTATTGATGAGGAAAGAGATTTGATTTTAAAAATTAAAGTCTCATTCAAACTCTTTAAAGAAACACAAGATAAGTTTTGAGAATCAAGTCTAGATAATAAAACATTGTTTTCATTTCTCAAAAACTCATTTGCTTCTTCTAAATGAATAACCTTTTCAGAAAGTTCTTCATTTGTAGAATGAAGGTTGTCAAGAATCTCTAAGGATTGTTTAGCCATGGCTTTCCACTTAGAGCATTTCTTGCATTTAGAAGAAACATGATTGTCTATGCTACTAGAAATAAAACCCTTTTTATCGGAGGATGAGGAATAGGTTGCCATAGAAAAATAACAAGGATCTACTCTAAGGATGTTAAGCCTAACAATAGAGTCCTTGCTCTGATACCAATTGTAGGAACCCTAGAGGGGGGGTGAATAGGGTCAAGCTAACTAATCAAGCACTTAGCACAGGCAAATTGGCAATTTAAAAATATAAGTGCAAGAGAAGAAGCAAACACAATACCGACACCCGATATATCCTGGTATCCTCCTAAGAGGCAGTCCAGTCCCGGAACTCTCTCCGGCTTTAATCCACTATTTGAGCAAATAGTTACACACGAGTTTGGATTCGAAGAACTCGCCAACTTCTTACACAAGAGCTTTAATCCGAAGGGCTCTCCGACTTCAACCGAGAGTTTGGATACGAAGACTTCCCAACTTCAATCGAGAGTTTGGATACGAAGACTCTCCAACTTCAACCTTTCACAATAGGTTTTGATCTCCTTATACAATAGGATGAAGATCTCACTTTTCAACTCAATAACTCTAACACAATTTGTAGATGGCAAATGAAGGCTTTGTAGAGTTGTATGTGGATAAGCTTTGGTGGTTTGGAAATTTTTAGGCTCAAAGCATCAACCTTGAATGAAGGGGTTCAAGGCTATTTATAACCAAAGCAAAGGAAAGTGCAATAATGCAACTTTCACAGGCTGACGGATCATCCGTCGGATTTCCGCAAAAATTCGCCGGATCATCCGCCTGTATAGTCCAACGGCTACAAATAGAGCCGTTCGGATCAATCCTTCGTAAAATCCGACCGTTGGAATACAAACGGTCATATGGCGGAAAATCCGCCGGATTTCAGCGGAAGTTCGCCGGATAATCCGAACACTCACAGAAGGTATTCTGTGAGACCATTCGGATCTTCCGCCGGATTTCCGCGGAGATCCGCCGGATCATCCGCCAGGATTCCGAAGATTGTCCTGGGTTATTATCTACCCTAGCTTTCGATTTTGCCATCCATTTCTTGTGTTTACAATTATTCCTAAGACTCATTACAGACTCCAGATATATTATAGCAGGTGCAGGCTTCTTCAGAGTCTTAAAATAATGATGGCATGGCTTGGCTTCTTCCTTTAATAGGTGCTGGCTTTTTTTCTTGGCGGCAGCTGTCCAAAGATATCCAGTTTGTGAAAACTGAATACCTTTCGGGGGCTTCGCCCCCGAACCCCCGACGAGGGGCGCTGCCCCCTCGACCCCCGTCCGCTGACCGGGCAGCGGAACCCCCGGTACGTGGCTCCAGAGATGTCGTCGGGTGGTTCAGAAAAATCTTGTGGGATCCATCGTCTTTGGCCCACCATAATTTTTTCATTGCATATGTCCACATTGATCTTGCTTATTGCTTTTCTGTATGTACATGTTAGACGAACAAAGCAATATACATAGTAGCAAGTATGATAAGTTTAATGCTCATTAGGACAATGATGAGTTTAAGTATAAGTGCTAAGGTGATAGCATAAAAGTTAATGATATCATAATGATAAACTTAATTGAATAACCACAATCAAAAACATAGTTTTGATTTTGGCAACCCGATTAAATTTAAGATAGAAAGCTCATATCACTAATATGTAAACCAATAGGCACATATCACCAAAGGTATAAGTATAAGTAGAAATGCTATAGCGATAGTATAAAGATTACTGATAATGAAATGTTAAACTTAACATATTAACCATATTCAAAAACATGATACTATCATTGGGCCAACAACCTATACCAATGCCGAAAGACCACTACGATGTATTGATTGACTGATAGTAGGGAGCATCACCGATAGTTTTGTCACATTTTGTAACTAGAAAGAAGGATAAACATTTCTTTGGTCCTACACCGATAGTTTTGTTACATTTTGTAACTAGAAACAAGGATAAACATTTATGTCTATACCGAAGAATGTGGTTGTAAAAAGAAATATAAATATTTGGTCCTATGCCGATGTTTATATCTTTGGACCTACTCAGATACACTATTTTACATCATTTTGTAAAGAAGAAGAAGGAAGTTTATTTTGGTATGACATTTGAGTATCACATTTACAGTTGAGTATCACATTTATATTTGAGTATGACTACTTATTGCTGTGAACAAGGACTGCCCAGGAAACTGGGCAGTCCTTGTTCACAGCAAGTTCTTACCAGGACTGCCCAGAACTCTGGCAGTCCATCATGAATGAAGGACTACCAGAGAACTGGGCAGTCCAGGTTTAAACTTGCTGTGAACAAGGACTGCCCAGTTTCCTGGGCAGTCCTTGTTCACAGCAAGTTCTAACTTTGACTGCCCAGAACTCTGGCAGTCCATCGTGAATGAAGGACTGCCAGGGAACTGGACAGTCCTAGTTAGAACTTGCTGTGAACAAGGACTGCCCAGTTTTCTGGGCAGTCCTTGTTCACAGCAAGTTCTAACTTGGACTGTCGAGTTCTCTGGCAGTCCTTCATTCACGATGGACTGCCAGATTTTTGGGCAGTCCTACTTAGAACTTGCAATGTTCAGGAAACATCTGTAGGTGTTCGACATTACGTAATCAAAACCTATTACAACAAAAGCATATTACAACAAAATGATACGAGAGTTCGACATTAAGTATTCAAAACATATTACAACAAAAGCATAATACAACAAAATGATACGGGAGTTCGACATTAAGTATTCAAAACATATTACAACCAAGACGTCAACAAGTATTCGAAACACAGTTCAACAAAAGCGGCACACAAATTGTTCAAACAAGTACAACCAAGTCATTTTTTCTCATGACGTATCTTAGTCCGTCGCTCGTTTTCGAGAAACGGATAGTCCGATGCGATGTTCTGCATCTGGTTAGCAACGTCGACGTAGTTCTCTCCCTTGCACAGCACGAGACTTTTCCCCAAGTTTCTTACTTTCAAAGCCTGAAGGAAAAATTAAGGGTCCAAATTAGCCAGGTTACTATACTGGTAAACATTAATTCGAAAAACTACTACTTGCCATCTTTTGCAGTGCGTCAAGCAGGCCTGCCCTGTTTGGTAGAGGAGCAGCTACCGGCACTTCATCACCTCGCGTATCTGGATTCAACATCATACCATGTCCGGCCTCTACATAATAATTCATATATTCATCAGTACAATTCCACATCTGCTCCACCGGACGTCGTAAAGTTTCACCAACTACGTGACGTTGCCACTCAGTGAAGAAGTAAGAGCCCCAACGGTAGTCCGGCAGGATATAGGTTGATGCTTTGTTCCCTTTTGAAGAAGTCCTTAAATTCAAAGTGCCCGGTATAGTTTACACGTAGCCAAACTGACGAAGCACTCTGTCTGGCATATGAGGCTCCTCAATTTCTTGACAGGATATCAGACCTTAAAATAGTGAAACTCCTTGCAACGGACGAGAACTATTTCGAAGATCCTTATATGGATGCCAAATAATCTACATCATAGTATATGTAATCAAGACCAAAGAAGTTACTATTTTACACTAGAATGAAATCCTAAGTAAATGAAAATTTAAGTTAGCATTGTCTCACCTCCTTTTTGTTCATATCTTCAAGTGCGATATGCAGGGAAGCTAAAGTATGCAGATGTCTGCTATTTATCTTAACTGGATTCCACTTGCACACCCTAGGTAGCTGCTCATCATAGTCTTTGTTAAGAGTAGCCCTCTTTAGCGTCAAGAAATGTTCGTATATCCATGCCTGTACATAAAATGTAGATGACACACATATTAATCGAACAATTTTATTTAAACTATAAACAAAGTACGATTTACTTGACTCACATGGAGCAGAGTTTGACAACCAGCTATAGTCTTCGATCCGACTCTAGATGCAGCGCCAAGTTCGCGGTAGAGATAAGCTAGTATACCGTTTCCAAAGGATATTTGATCCACAGTGCCTAAGTTCATAAAATTGTTCACATATTTGGCGTGAATAGAGGTTCCGGACTTGTCCGGAATGCAGACGGCTCCCAAGATGAAATACATGTATGCCCGGGCCACTACATCGTCGTTGGCATCGTCCTCATTGTCATCTTCATCGTCCTCATCGTCATCATCATCAATGTGTGTATTCCTAAGAAAACTCAAAGGAACTCCGTACATCTAAGGTAATGAACTTGCCAGATCCTTCCAAATTTGGTAAGATATGAGGTTAGGCAAATACGTCAATAGTGAGCAACCGATTGGGCTCACTTCCCGACCAGCTCTATCAGAAACGGCCTTCGCGTGAGAAGGTCCGGAACCATCGTCCCTCCCTCTATGAACAATGGGCAAATCATCATCGGAGGAGGGAGAATCAGGACGAGTCTTCTGTTGCTTCGATTTACTTGCAACGCGTTTGGTTCGACGTGGTGTAGTCTGAGAGGATACCGCCGGTTCTCTTATCGTTTTTGGTTTTTCGCGAACTCGCTCAGCTTCACGTGCCTTCCGCTTCGATGCGGTAGGACGTTTTCTTTCACCCTCGACGTCAACGTCCTTCGTCTTCGGAGTCGGGTCGTGACTACGAGTATTTAATATCAATCGATTAATACTTAGCAAACATCAAACAAGACTCCCAATTCAGAACTGCCGCTCTTTCTGGCAGTCCTATGTACTGTTAGGACTGCCAGAAAGAGAGGCAGTCCACTTGTACAGCAAGTATTACACAGGACTGCCGTACTTTGTGGCAGTCCTTTATGCATAAAGGACTGCCACAAAGTACGGCAGTCCTGTGTTATACTTGCTGTACAAGTGGACTGCCTCACTTTCAGACAGTCATAACAGTACATAGGACTGCCAGAAAGAGAGGCAGTCCATTTGTACAACAAGTATAACACAGGACTGTCGTACTTAGTGGCAGTCCTTTATGTATAAAGGACTGCCACTATGTGCGGCAGTCCTGTGTAATACTTGTTGTACAAGTGGACTGCCTCTCTTTCTGGCAGTCCTAACAGTACATAGGACTGCCAGAAACATGGGCAGTCGTCGTCGACTCGAGAGGTCTAACTATCATTCCATACTTGGATTTTTTGAACTAAATTAATAGGATTTGGGGGGGGGGAATTGACAACTTTAAGTATTAGGTTTCTTACCTTGATTGAGAGGAACGTTTGCGTGCCATCGTAGGGAGAGATCGTTGGAAAATGGTGAAGAAGGTTGGGAAATGGTGGAGATGAGGATCGAAACCCTAACCCTGACAACTGCGTAAAACAAATGGAGAGAGAGGAGTGGGAAATGGTGGAGAAGAAGAAGAAGAGGAGGAGGTGTAGTGTCCCGTCCCGCAAAGTCAATCGGAGGAATCGAAATGCCGACGGCGTTCGGCCTTAGCCTTGCAACGGCTTGCTCGGAGACATCGCTCAGGTGGGGTAGTTTCGGTGAACTCTCCTCATCCTTGCCTTCACATAATAAATCGTGTTTTCAACTTGCACAAGTTAGGCTTGATAATAAAAGCTACGCATCCACATAGCTAAGGGAATAATCCCGACGGTTTGAATCGAGTTAGAACATGGAAAACGTCCCACGGTCGGCTTAGAGTTGGTGCACGTCGTGCTTTGAAAATGACACTCGATCCTTCGTCCCATAGTTTGGGAGAAGAAAAGTTGGTCTTCGGTACAAAAGCTGAGAGTTAGCCTAAGTCATAGGCGTCGCCCACACAAATGCTTGCTAAAGCATGCACGATCCTGTCCCGCAAGGCTTGGCGTAGCCTTTGCTCGTCCCTTGGGTTAAGTTGTAGGCTTGAGTGAGTTAGGCAAAGTTATGCCAGTCGACCTAAGTCATTCTAAGTGCTGTCCCGCTCATTCTGCGGTTGTCAAGTTAAATAGTCCCACGATCCCAAGGCCCGTCATATGAAGTATGACTTGGGCGACAGCGTTGTGTCGAACACGAGTCGGTTTAGAGGCACGAGCCACGGTTGGTTCAAGTTAAGTTGGAGGGCTATGCAGTAGCCGTTCCCTGAGTTCAAAGAAGGATAAGTCTAAGCGATGGTTAGTCGCCGAGAGAAAATATGTCGGGACTGTGGTTCAGTCGCCGAGGCAACCCTGGTTTGGGCTCTGCGAATGAAGTGAAAAGTGGAAAGAGTAAAGCAAAGGAACGGTGATAATAATGAGACCATGCATTACGTTAAGTCTAGAAGTTAGCGTAGGCGCGTGGTCATGGACAACTTGTCGACAAGGGCGATGGTTCTTCGGATCGGAAACCTTGGGCCAGGGACCGATCCGGCCTAGGAAGAACAAAATTATAGCCGAGCTGGGTATGAAGCAACCGGTATGTCGGGGACTTGCATCGAGGATCGCAACCGGCGGTACAAGGGTCCCGAGTACCAGGCTATGTCCACTATGGCTAGTCAATGCCAGTGACCTTTCATATAGATGTGTCGGCACGGGCGGCAATCCGCGTAGGTGCCTTTGGATTGAGTTGAATATGTATGAGTTAAAAAGACACAATGTCTGAGCCTAAGATTTGGCTACAGCGAGAAGGCGGCGTGCTTCGGCACTAGATGTGGCGTCGAGTGTTAAGTTGATGGCATAGAGTTGCATGAGTTAGGCTTGAGCTGTTGCGAGTTAAGTCAAAAAGGGCCGTAGGGCAAGTTGTGTGAAGTTACGTTGAGTTATTGGGCATGGCCTCGAAATATGAGGCACGGCCGCGTTGTTACGACACAAGTGTAGCCGAGACTAAGCAAGGAGGCACTGCCTCGGAGGTATTGAAGCACGAATCGAGTTGTGGCACGACCGAGTCATTACGTCCCAGAGTTTGGCACGAAAGATAAGTATAAGTCGGTGCGTCGACAATGCAAGCACGAGAAAGGTCTAGAGGCAAGGAAATGGAGTCTTTCGTGTAGTTGCGTCTCTGATTATGGCCGTAAGGCGAACACGACTTGATAGGTTAACGTTGTTGGCACGAGGAGTGGTCTAGCGACAAGTATGAGCGAACGTTGACATGGCAAACACGGGATGGTTCCGATACACAAGTTGCGCTAAGGCGCCGGTCCTAAAACTGATCCTAAGGCAAGAATAGAAAGACAATCGAAAGAGGGTTTATGTTACACAAAGTAAATGAAACGTGTAGGTTTTGTATGGGTGGGCGAGAAGCTCACTCCACCAGTACAGTGGTACTGACACCCACACAGTATTTCATGTGCAGGCACAGGTAGAAGCTCGTGGCGCGGAGCTCGCTTGGATGCGTCGAGGCACGGAGTTCCTTGGCGATTCGAAGCGTGCGACCGCGTGGATTGAAGACTTATACAGGACATAATGTATGGACATCGCCTTCCGAAGCTTCCGCTGGATGCAAGTATTGTATCGAGAGAAGAGAGAGAGCAGAGTGACTTGTAAACGAGAGAAAAGTGAGCCTGAGAGACTTGTAATTCGGCCTTGCGCCCACAGATGTAATCTTGTATTCAATATCAATAAAAGATATTCTTTTGAATGGCATGTGTTCATGTGTTCTTCTTTAATTCCGCTGCTATAAATCAATGTCTCTGCACGGGACTTCTGTGCGACGACCCCGTCGCAGCCGCTGTAATCGGCCGTTATGGAATTGCCTTGCACGAGCGCAATCTAGGCTCGTACGGCATCACGCCTTAGCGAGGACGATCGCTCCTACGGGAGCGGGGCGTGACATAGTGGTATCAGAGCACGGCTTTACGTCCTTGGACCGTCGATTGAATTCTTTAACTTCGATGTTTTCGCAAAACTCTGTTGCTTCCGCAAGTTGTTATCGTTAGTGCGCTCTCTCTCTCGATTGTCCCTCGGCATGTCCATACAATAAGTCTAAATATTTTCGAAAGCTCGTACAAGCGTTCACTCAAACGCATCGATAGGCAAGGCCTTTGTGCCAAACATTGCAAACTTGACTCGATAGAAAACATGTGCTAATATTAGCAAAGTCACAGGTGTGCCCGAATAGTCATACGTCGACTTTAGTAATTGAGCGTACAAACTCGGAATATAGTCCGTACGGGATGGCTATGCACACGGCCTTTTGGCTAAGTTGTGTTTCGTGTCGCGCACCTCGACCTTTTGGTGCAAACGAGTCGCGAGCGATATTAAGTATCGTTCGGTCGGGAACGGAGATGCACTTAGAGTGCCTATCGATAGGAACGCTATCGGACTAACGCTTAGGCGTACACGAAAGATTGATTTGGATTTCGAAGAAATAGTACGAACGACTTAGTGCGTCGGTACGACGCGAGCGACTGCGCTAGCGATTCGTCGAACAAATCTGAAGGATGTCTTAGCGAACGATGCGAACGTGATTGAGGACTAGATCGTATGGCTTGAATCCGAGTGGTGTATGTGATAGGTTCGGAGAAGAATAAGAATGAGTGTCGACGACTAGTCGAGTGGCTCGAGTCCGAGTGGCGTATGGTTCGTCTTGGAAATTGTTCGAGTGAATATTGAGGATTACGAGTATGTCGACGAGGCGATGCGATCGCGCAAAGCCTTAGAACGCGTCACGCTTAGTTGGTCGTAACTTCGAATGTCCCAAACGAGCATCTCGTTCGGACAACTTGTCAATGAGCAACGCGAGTTAGAAAACGATTCGAAACGATGAATGAAAATGAATGGCCTGGATCGAGGAAACTTAGGGGATCGCGCGTACGATTTCGGATTAATTCAAATGAATTGTGACTTGAGTTTGAACAACGATCTTGAAACTAGCTTGAGGAATAGCAATCGAACTTGATCTTGAATATCGAGGAAATTGTGGAATATCTAACTCGGACAATAACATCAGTCGCACGACTCAAAATTTGTTGCAAAGGAAGATCGTCAAGTTACGCATATCGTCGATGGTATTGAGGCGTATCAAAGATCGATATGCGATAACTCGGGGGCACTCTGACTCGGCGAATGACGGTCGTGCAAATGTCATTGTTCCGTTGGATGCTATACTTGGGATATTAAAAATGTGTCAAAGAAACGATAGACTTGGCTTAAGGATTTTCTAAGTTGAACGAATGACGATCGAACTATCGAACTTCGGGTGGATGAAAAATAGAATGTTTGGATTTGCTTCGTCGATAACCACAACGTTGACGTTCTTGTCTTATGCGAGTGCTACTCCAGCCTCGCACATGCATCACGCCGATTAGGGCGATCACTCTGCGTGAGCGCTGGTATGGTGATTCATACAGCGGGAGTGGTCGAACTTGCACGGTGCGACAATGTGTGCTTCGACTTGTGGTTTGACACGAAGATAGACTCGAGATTGAATTGGTGTGCTTGTCGATTAAACTTGAGGATTGAATAGGCCCAATCCGCGTATCGAGAATGAATGAGTCTAAACTCAAACAAGAGTTACGCCCCGATGAGAATGATTATTCCGCGGGAGCATTGCGTGGTGATTCACGAACCGCCGTGGATAATCGAACTCGCGTGAGATTGGGGCGCAACGTATTGTCAAGCTAGATGACCTCATGATCGAATACATGAATTGGTTAGAATTGGTGATTTGAATAGATTCGAATACGCGCAACGAATGCGCATTGATGCGAATAGGTGATCGTGCTCGATGTTTAGAAATCTGAGTGACGCGAGCTTGGGTAAAAAACCTCGTATGATCGACTTTGGTTTGACCCTAGGATTGGGGTCAGTGTTGGCATTATTGTTGGGGAACTATGATTCCAATCCTGACATTGACTTAGCATCGAAAAGAAATAGCCTAGCGGTTAGGCGAGACGCCCTGTTTCAAGTGTTTACAATCGGAATGATTGATCTTGAGGATTGGCATGGATGGATAGCGTGAATCACGAATATAGGAAACCCTGCTCACGAGATTCGGTTGACATGCATATATTTCAGGGACGCTTGGGTATGTGCACGATGCGACTCGAGTGAGAATGACAAATTCTCTATCATGCGGCTTGGCTGAATGCATGTATTTTGGGGACGCTTGGAATGCGTGCACGATCCAGCCAAGTGATACGACGAGTTCAAGCAAGGCTTGAAAGATGGGAGTGTGTCGAGATCTTGAAACCGTGTTAAAGGAAAAATTGATAGTCGTGCGAGCGTGGCTCGCAATCGAAGAAACGCATAGGCAGTGTGCGTACGATTAAGTCTTGGCCATAGAAATGGTAGGATAGCTTGCCTTCAGGAAAGTCTCGAGGACGAGACTTGTTCTGAGTGGTGTATGATGTAGTGTCCCGTCCCGCAAAGTCAATCGGAGGAATCGAAATGTCGACGGCGTTCGGCCTTAGCCTTGCAACGGCTTGCTCGGAGACATCGCTCAGGTGGGGTAGTTTCGGTGAACTCTCCTCATCTTTGCCTTCACATAATAAATCGTGTTTTCAACTTGCACAAGTTAGGCTTGATAATAAAAGCTACGCATCCACATAGCTAAGGGAATAATCCCGACGGTTTGAATCGAGTTAGAACATGGAAAATGTCCCACGGTCGGCTTAGAGTTGGTGCACGTCGTGCTTTGAAAATGACACTCGATCCTTCGTCCCATGGTTTGGGAGAAGGAAAGTTGGTCTTCGGTACAAAAGCTGAGAGTTAGCCTAAGTCATAGGCGTCGCCCACACAAATGCTTGCTAAAGCATGCACGATCCTGTCCCGCAAGGCTTGGCGTAGCCTTTGCTCGTCCCTTGGGTTAAGTTGTAGGCTTGAGTGAGTTAGGCAAAGTTATGCCAGTCGACCTAAGTCATTCTAAGTGCTGTCCCGCTCATTCTGCGGTTGTCAAGTTAAATAGTCCCACGATCCCAAGGCCCGTCATATGAAGTATGACTTGGGCGACAGCGTTGCGTCGAACACGAGTCGGTTTAGAGGCACGAGCCACGGTTGGTTCAAGTTAAGTTGGAGGGCTATGCAGTAGCCGTTCCCTGAGTTCAAAGAAGGATAAGTCTAAGCGATGGTTAGTCGCCGAGAGAAAATATGTCGGGACTGTGGTTCAGTCGCCGAGGCAACCCTGGTTTGGGCTCTGCGAATGAAGTGAAAAGTGGAAAGAGTAAAGCAAAGGAACGGTGATAATAATGAGACCATGCATTACGTTAAGTCTAGAAGTTAGCGTAGGCGCGTGGTCATGGACAACTTGTCGACAAGGGCGATGGTTCTTCGGATCGGAAACCTTGGGCCAGGGACCGATCCGGCCTAGGAAGAACAAAATTATAGCCGAGCTGGGTATGAAGCAACCGGTATGTCGGGGACTTGCATCGAGGATCGCAACCGGCGGTGCAAGGGTCCCGAGTACCAGGCTATGTCCACTATGGCTAGTCAATGCCAGTGACCTTTCATATAGATGTGTCGGCACGGGCGGCAATCCGCGTAGGTGCCTTTGGATTGAGTTGAATATGTATGAGTTAAAAAGACACAATGTCTGAGCCTAAGATTTGGCTACAGCGAGAAGGCGGCGTGCTTCGGCACTAGATGTGGCGTCGAGTGTTAAGTTGATGGCATAGAGTTGCATGAGTTAGGCTTGAGCTGTTGCGAGTTAAGTCAAAAAGGGCCGTAGGGCAAGTTGTGTGAAGTTACGTTGAGTTATTGGGCATGGCCTCGAAATATGAGGCACGGCCGCGTTGTTACGACACAAGTGTAGCCGAGACTAAGCAAGGAGGCACTGCCTCGGAGGTATTGAAGCACGAATCGAGTTGTGGCACGACCGAGTCATTACGTCCCAGAGTTTGGCACGAAAGATAAGTATAAGTCGGTGCGTCGACAATGCAAGCACGAGAAAAGTCTAGAGGCAAGGAAATGGAGTCTTTCGTGTAGTTGCGTCTCTGATTATGGCCGTAAGGCAAACACGACTTGATAGGTTAACGTTGTTGGCACGAGGAGTGGTCTAGCGACAAGTATGAGCGAACGTTGACATGGCAAACACGGGATGGTTCCGATACACAAGTTGCGCTAAGGCGCCGGTCCTAAAACTGATCCTAAGGCAAGAATAGAAAGACAATCGAAAGAGGGTTTATGTTACACAAAGTAAATGAAACGTGTAGGTTTTGTATGGGTGGGCGAGAAGCTCACTCCACCAGTACAGTGGTACTGACACCCACACAGTGTTTCATGTGCAGGCACAGGTAGAAGCTCGTGGCGCGGAGCTCGCTTGGATGCGTCGAGGCACGGAGTTCCTTGGCGATTCGAAGCGTGCGACCGCGTGGATTGAAGACTTATACAGGACATAATGTATGGACATCGCCTTCCGAAGCTTCCGCTGGATGCAAGTATTGTATCGAGAGAAGAGAGAGAGCAGAGTGACTTGTAAACGAGAGAAAAGTGAGCCTGAGAGACTTGTAATTCGGCCTTGCGCCCACAGATGTAATCTTGTATTCAATATCAATAAAAGATATTCTTTTGAATGGCATGTGTTCATGTGTTCTTCTTTAATTCCGCTGCTATAAATCAATGTCTCTGTACGGGACTTCTGTGCGACGACCCCGTCGCAGCCGCTGTAATCGGCCGTTATGGAATTGCCTTGCACGAGCGCAATCTAGGCTCGTGCGGCATCACGTCTTAGCGAGGACGATCGCTCCTACGGGAGCGGGGCGTGACAGGAGGGAAAATAGGGTTTTTGAAGAGAGAGTGAAAATTTGAAATGAGAGTGATTTTTCGGGTTTGGGGGGGCTGTGGGGTTTGGACAGCCCCCTGAATGAAAAATTTGGATAGTCCGAGTAAAATTTTCTCAAAACCTAGCTAGCCCTAATCCTGGCTAGCCCCGATCAAAAAAACCTATGCCCTTATAATTAGCCTTGTTTTATTGGTTAGGGTTTTAAACGAGGAGGGAAGTGGCAATCGGGTCGGGCTCGGGTCAACGTCCGACCCATTTATTTTAGAGTTTTGTGATGTATTATCATGTTTGGAATTTGGTGATGTGTATTATTATGTTTGGAATTTTGTGATGTGTATTATTATGTTTGTTTTTAATGCCATCAATAAAGAATTGTAGGTAAGGGGAAAAAAATGTAGCTATAGTGTGATGTCATTATGACTGGGAGAGAAAAGGTTTATAGTGCCATAAACAATATTTTTGGCTTAGATAAATTATCTCTCCTCAATTTTATGAGCAATGCTACAGTTACAACCCTTGTTTGCAATTCGGTAAACGAAAAAAATTTGGAACGGCAAAAGTACGAATATAAATCGGCACAATATAAGTAAAATACGGTCAAAAATTCGTCTAACGAAAAACATTCGGATTAGATTTAATTCGTGTTTAGTACGTTTTATATGAACAAATTCGACACTAAAAATTTGGCATATATATAGGGCCCACACACCTCTACTCTTTCATAAACAAGGGTTTAATGTGAGTATAAGAAGAGGTTGGATGATGAAAAACTGAAAGGTTTTTCTTTGATTGTTGCGAGCAACTTGTACAAAGACTCGTGTTTCTTTTTTGGTTACTGTGAGACTTTTTCTTCCTTTCTTTTGATAATTTTTGAGAATTGTGCCAGTCTTAATATCTAATAGCAGCAAGAGTCAAGAAAGTCAAGACTGTTGGGTTTCTCGGTCACGTTTTTTTGGCCAATTTTTTTAAAAATTCGTACGGTACGTGTTTAAAACGCCACAGGCTTAAAATTCGCGTACAAATCCGAATTTTTTAAAAGTACGTAAGTATTATACGTTTATGTAAGATACGGAAAAATTTGCGTATAATACGCGTTTTATTCGGGTGATTGCTAACAAGGGTTACAACCAAACATTTACAACCTTCTTATAACCACTCACCCATTTTCTAATATGTGGGTCAGGTGGTGGCATGGCCCACATGTCAGCAAATGGGTGTAACTTGTAAGAAGGTTGTAAAAGTTTGGTTGTAAACCAAACATTTTTCCAATTTTATATATATAGGCGAATGCTAAGGGCATTACAAAATTGGTGAAGGGATAACACAATTTCTGCAGTTCTGGACTGTTAAATTTTTTGACAATCCTATAAGCATAGAAGTCTGTCTTTGTCTTTAGCAGCAAATAATTTGGCAGCCCTAAGCAGAACAAGGACTACCAAATTTTGCACAGATTATGCATATGACTGCAAAAATGGTGATAGCTTTTACCAACAAATGAAATGTCCTTATCATTGGCCTTTCATATCACGCCTTGTAACATAATTTTTCAGAACATTCTGTCCTGAAATATTGAATAGAGAATTTTAAGAATAATTAAGAAAGTTAACCGGAACCACCAGCACAAACTTAATGGGTGTCAATTATCGTCAGAAGGCTACATAAGATATGGTATGATTTCTTGTGGTCAATATTTCATGTAGTCCCCTACTTACATAGACAGTAAGGGGCTGCATGAGATTTCATTTGAGGAGTCCAAATCCTTGTGATACCATTTAAAAAAAAAATTTAATTCCCTGAATAAAATAGGATAATCAAGATACCATCCAGTAGTGACTCTTTTTTTAATTAGGTATCAGATGGAAATTGAATTCATAGACTCCCCAAGGAAGGATTATATATATATATATATATATATATATATATATATATATATATATATATATGGAAAATTCTACAATACATCCGCTGGAAATGGATGTATCGATACATCCGAAATCTGGACCGTTGGATTTTAATCCAACGGTTCAGGTTTAATTCAGATAAAATAATACAGGAGACATCATTTAATGCTGATTTAGACTTCTGACCTGTTGGTAACTTGCTTTAGCAGGTCATTCTTCACTTTAATTTTTTCAATGAACACCCTAAATTAACTCATATTTACTCTCTCAAAATTCCATCCAATTTAATCTGAACCTTTTTTTTTTTGGGTTACAGGCCATGGTAGTCGTGGTGGTGCTGGTGGTGGTGGAAAGAGAAACGGAGATGAAGAAGGAAATAAGAAACGGTTCGGATCGCGTCGAACGTCGTCGAGCACCCCTAGAACAACGAGGAGTACCAGCTGCGCCGAGAAGAATCGGTCCGCTTCGCGTCGGACGTCGTCGAGACCTCCTCGAACAAGGAGAAGTACCAGCGGCGCCGCTAAAATTTTACTGCCCATGCCATTGTCTGAAATTTTATTTTTCATTTAACAATTTAATATTTTGTTAATAAAGCTACATGTCATGGTGGTGGTGGTGAACTGAGGAAACCTACTTCTGAGGTCGGGCGGATTATTTTTTAACTTTTCTAAAGATAATATTTTCGAGGAGAATATTTTTTTGGACAAAAAATGGCCATTCTCTTTGCTTTTAACTCTTAGAATGGTACATTTAGGACGGAGAATGGTACATTTAGGACGGAGAATACGGCGAATGGCCATTCTCTTTGCTTTTAATGTGGCGAATGGACGGTGAATACGGCGAATGGACGGAGAATGGCCATTTTTTTTGCTTTTAATATGGCGAACGGACGGTGAATACGGCCAATGGACGGATAATGACCTTTCTCTTTGCTTTTAATACGGCGAATGGACGGAGAATGGTACATTTAGGACGGAGAATGGACGGAGAATACGGCGAATGGCCATTCTCTTTGCTTTAATACGGTGAATGGACGGTGAATACGGCGAATGGACGGAGAATGACCATTCTT
Source organism: Iris pallida (assembly GCA_029216955.1). NCBI lineage: Eukaryota > Viridiplantae > Streptophyta > Magnoliopsida > Asparagales > Iridaceae > Iris > Iris pallida. The sequence goes on along the minus strand of JANAVB010035417.1, from coordinate 7,935,028 downwards.
TTTGCTTTCAAGAAGGAACATGGCCTTTCTCTTTGCTTTTAATACGGCGAATGGACGGAGAATGGTACATTTAGGACGGAGAATGGTACATTAAGGAAGCCTACAAAAGCTCGTTCTCTCAAATGTCTTCTTTGTGTAAATTAAATCCAAGGAGGACACAATCCCTAATTTTAGTTATTGCTTAGCAGAGTCTGCTTAGTTGTTGTAAAGTTGTGATGTTGCTTCTGTGACACTTTTATCTTTAATCTCATGTTTTCTATGAATGTCTTCTGTTTGATTTTGATTTAGTAATCTTTCCGTATTTAGTTTTTTTGTTTCATCTAACAATTTAATATTTTTTTTATAAATCTACAGGGCATGGTGGTGGTGGAAGGAGAAACGGAGATGAAGAAGAAAAGAAGTAGAAGTTCCGGTTCGCGGTGGACTTCGTCGAGTTCCTCAATCAAGCGGAATTAAACCTCTTATAGAGTTCCTTAATTGGAGTTGATCACGATAACCTTTTGTAATTTTCAAACGGATAGTAGAATCTTCCTCGAGCCCTCCTCAATCAAACGGCTAGTAGAATCTTCCTCGAGCCCTCCTTAATCAAACGGCTAGTAGATTGTTTGCTAGTCTCAAAATTTATTTGTCTTTCCATCTTCCTCACTTTTTGTACTTCTCTCTTGCTATATATACAATAGTTTTCTTGTTTCATAGTACTATTATTCATTCTGAAATACATAGAATAGTTTTCTGAAATACAATAGTTTTCTTGTTCTCAAGATGTCTACTCGTGCGGGGGGAAATGTAGAAGACGTAGAAGATTGGATGCCAAATCCAAATGAAACCTTCATTCCGCGTTTATTGCGCAAGATTGAAGAACATCTGGCGACGATTTCAGCTGATGTTGCAAAGATAAAAATTGAACAAATTAAGTTATCTCGGCGTTTGGATAAGATTGAAGAATCTCCAGCTTTGAAGCAGGCATCTTCATCTAGAGCATTTAATAATGTGAAGGTGGTTTCCGTTGAATCTTCTTCCGAAGAGGAGGACGTGGAGCTACAGTCTCGTAGTAAAGGATTGGACCGATATCTCGCATTGGAAGCTATAGAAGAAGAAGAAACTGTCTTTAGCAGTCCTTCTAAAAGAATGCGTATAAATATAAATCCGGTCACACCATCCAAAAATTTAATAAGTGGTTCAACCTCGAAGCCTAGCAATTGTACTAGTGTTTCTTCGAGATATTACGACTATATTTTTGCAGATGATAGAGATGACGAGTAAGTAATATGAATTTTGATTTTATTCCAACAGTTTTTTTCTCCTAATTTATTCGTTTCTTTTCTTAGTGAAATAATATCATCTTGCAACAAAACCTATGTGTCTCGGTGGGAGATGAAGACCTTAGCTCCTTTAACGAGAATTACCAATGGGGTATGTATAGATAGTATATTTCTTCTTAGATGCCATCTATGTTTACTTCGATTCCATCGCTGATATTTTTAATATTTTATTCAGATTATAAGTATTGTCTCTGCTATTCTCACCGCGGAGGAACGGAAAAGAACCTCCAATAAAGCTAAAGTATGGTTTTTACCAATAAGGATGTCGGTGAGTGAGCATTTTATTCTTCAATGCATATGCATTAACAATTTTCTCGTTTGTTTGTCCTTCTTAATGTATTAATTGATGTGAATGTAGAAAGCCACGTTACCTCCATCCGTCAAAAAGCCTTATGAAATATGGAAGAAGTATAAATACTTTCAGGATTACATGGGATCTTTAAGCACTTGTAAAGAGGTATTAATGTATTTATGTTTAATTATTAATCCTAATTTTCTAAAAATTTACTAATTTGTTTTACCTAATTATCCTGATTCAGATATACATACCCATTCATTTGGGCGAACACTATACTCTTGCAAGAGTTGTGTTTAAAAACAGGACTGTTGAAATTTGGGACTCACTTGCATCTGAAGATGATCCGATTCAAAGCAGAACAGTTATAAAAGAAATAGTAAGCTCATATTCATCAATTTTTATGAATTGGGTACAAGAATACGCATTATACTAATACATATTTGTTTTCTGGTAATTGTAGCTTTCAAATTTGGATATCTTTCTCCAAGAAGAGATTTTGAAGCTGAGAGATGCTAGGTTCAGCTTTTCTACTTTTGCAATAAAACGTCCTTCTTATGTTCCCCGCCAAGACAATTTACTTGATTGTGGAATTTTTTTAATTGCATTCATGAAAGACCGATGTAGCCTGGACTACCGTTCTATCGATGTAAGTATGAAAATATGTCGTCAAAAACTTCAACTTTTTAGAGCAATATTTTTGATGTTATGTTTGTTATATGCAGTTTGATGCGGAAAAGGAAAGACGCATAGTTGCTGAATGGATTACAACTTCAGAGCACAATGAAGAGCTAAATAAGAAGTCCAAACTGGTTGAATATGGAAGACGATGATTTTTTTTCCTTCTTCTTTTATATTTAATGTATGGAAAACCCTAATGTATTATGTTCATTTGTTTTATTGAGTTGTAATGACATTTTTGCCAAACGGCTTCAATTCTTTTGATTAAGCAGAAAAGAGTCTTTTGCACTTCCATCGAATGACATTTTTGCCCTTCTAATTAATTCAAAACACCCCCGAACCCTTTTTTTAAAAAAAGAAAAGGGAAAAAAAAAACCGTTTCGGAGCTTCCTCTTCTTCCATATTCCAGTCTGTACTCAAACCTAGGTCATTCTCCTCCAAAATCTTCAAACCTTCCTCCCCATTCGCAATATTCATACCATGTCGGCATCAGCGACAGAATCATCACCGGCAGCATTACCAAATAGAGAAGATGCACCAGTTACAGAAAATCCAAAAGCGACAGACGGAGAACAACGGAAACCCTATTCTAAGAAAGTTGCAAAAAAGAAAAAGGAAAAAGTTGCTAAACAAAAAGAAGTGCAAGAAGAAGTGCAAACAGAAGGTATAACTTTGATTTTATGTTCGCAAATTCTGTATATATTTCAAGGAAAATGACATTCTCCGTCATAAAACGCATTTGAATGTTAAATTCTATTCGCCGTTTAATTTGGAACGGATAATGTCATTCTCCGTCTAACTTGAAACGGAGAATGCCGTTCCCAGTGTTAAAACCCATAAGAATGGCCATTCTCCGACCTAATTTTTGGTTTTTTTTTTTTGCAGAAAGAAAATCTGTCCGGAATAAGGATTCAAGACTTTTCCGTTCTACCTTCAAGCCAATGCTAAATCTTATGGAGGAGGTCAATCGAGATGCTGGCCGTTTACCTGAGCCAGTTATTGGTTCCTTGAAGAATACCGGTTTCTGGAATTTTGTCGAGGTTTTCTACCAAAACAGAGTCCACGTCTCCGAAATGGCCAAGGTAACGGAAGGGCTTGAGAATTTAATTGCAAGTTACACAGAAGAAGAAGATGGCGTCGGGTGCTTTGAATTGAGCACCAATGTTAAAATCGCGCCAAGCGTCAAGGATATGGCAGTCATATTCGGTCTACCGCTGAATGAAGAAAGCGTTGATGATGTTTCTTACAGAAGATTGATAAAGAAAAAACAACAGCAGCCCACACCACCAGCATCATTGAGCCTGTGCAGAGATCATTTCACAAGATTGCTGGCTAATACTAAGGGCAAACACTCAGAAGTCACGAATAAGGAAGTGAGAGACAAGTTCTTTGAATTGTTACGACGGCTTCGTGGCGGAGATAACGCTGTTAATCCAGATGATTTGGCCAAGCTAATAATCTTCCACTTGTGCCAAACTGTATTCTTCACAAAGTCTGGCGGTTCAAATTTGCCGTACAGATTCTTGGCCTTGGTAGAAAGTGTGGACGTGATCAAGAGTATATGCTGGCCAAGGTTAATCCTGGCATATGTAATGGATAGCTTAAAGAGGAGTAGAAGCAAAACTGAACAGGGGGATTACTCAATGGCTTTCCACAAATTGGAAGGTTGCACAATATACTTCCTCTATTGGTTTGCAGAACATAGTAAATTTGTGGAAAGGAAGTTCGCCCCAATTCCTGATTACCCAAGATTTTTCACATGGAATGGGTACGATATCTCAAACTTCCTCAAGGCCGAATATCACAACAAAATGAGATCGAAGATGATATTGGAAGATCTGGTTATACCTGTTGGGGAAGAAGAAGGGCACAAAGAAGAGGAGCCACCTATAGAAGAAGTTGAAAAAGAGGGAGAGGAAGAACACCAAGAAGCAGGTGGGGATAATTTTGATGAACAACGGATAACACCGCATCATGAAATGGGCGCTGTGATGGACGACTCAGCAAAGGAATTGGAGGATTTGAGAAGACATCATTCTGATATTCTTGCGCAGAATGAAGAACTGAAAGAAAAGTTGAAAGAGATGGAGGCACAAGGAGCGCAGTTACGTGCAGCCAACTTTGAGAATGCCATACTCAAAGAAAAGCTGAAAGTGCTCCAGGCAGAAGAAGAGCAACAACGTGCAGTCAACGTTGTGATGGAGGGCTCTGTGCATGAACTGGAGGATTTGAGAAGACATCATTCTGATATTCTTGCGCAGAATGAAGAACTCAAAGAAAAGTTGAAAGAGCTCGAGGCACAAGAATCACAACAACGTACAGTCAACGTTCTGATGGAGGGCTCTGTGCATGAGCTGGAGGATTTGAGAAAGCAGAATTCTGTTCTTAAAGCGCAGAATGAAGAACTCAAAGAAAATTTAAAAGAGATGGAGGCACAAGGAGCGCAGTTACGTGCAGCCAACCTTGAGAACGAGAAACTCAAAGAAAAGCTGAAAGAGCTCGAGGCACAAGAATTACAACAACGTGCAGTCAACGTTCTGATGGAGGGCTCTGTGCATGAACTGGAGGATTTGAGAAAGCAGAATTCTGTTCTTAAATCAGATCTACATGCACAAGGTAAAATCTTTTCTATTTCAAATTCCTGATTTGTAATCTTCCAGGAGAATGACTATTCTCTGTGTACTATAACACGGAGAATAGTCATTTTCCGTGTTATTTGGAACGGATAATTGCTATTCCATATCATGTCGATACTGGAAAGGTTATTCTCCGTGTAAATCCAAACGGAGAATTCTATTCTCCGTATTATATTATACGGAGAATGTCATTCTCCGTGTTAGGTTCACATCATACATTTCATTGTTGTTTGTTTTATTTCAGTGCGAACAACCAAACAACTCAGAGAAACGAATGAAAGGCTCGTTGAGGAGAAAAGGGAGCTTCAAAATAAAGTTGAATCATTTAAGATTGAAGCCAATGAAAAGGATTGCAAAATTAAAGATCTCGAAGCCATGGCTAAAGTACTTCAGAATGAGGAGCTACAAGCTGCTGCTGAACCTGCTGCTCCAAGAGAAGTCAGAAGAAGAGGAGGATCGGGGGGAAAGAGGTTAATTAAAAGCAATACAGTTGGAGAGGCTAATAAAAGCGGAAGGTTAATGACGCTACGAAATCCCGAGAAGACGCCAAAATGGCTGAATTAAAGAAGAACCACGTCATACTAAGGGAATGCGATGAACTCTTACTTTGGGAACATGCGGATGAAGAGCTGAAGAACAATACATCGATATCGTAATTCCCAGAAAGAATTCTCCAAAGTATGTATTCTGAACCCTTTTTTTCGTTCCTTTTTTCTAGACTTTTTTCACAATTATGTAATGAGAATCTATATTTATTAATTTAATGTAAACTAAATTTATGTGCAGTGATATGGTATACGAATTTTTTCCGGAAGAGGGTGAAAATGAAGTTTCAGTCCAGCTGTCGGCAGTAGACATGCAAGACATACTCAACTATGACGACATGGAGGCTGGCATACTGGACATAATAATAAGAAAGATGAGAGAAATTCAAGGCAGTAAAAGGTGTGCCCGTCTAGTTCGAAGAAGGTGCCATTGATCCAGAAAAAAAAGCCGGCGGCCCAATCACATAAGTGGTCTGCATTCATGTCGGCCCACACATTGGTAAGTATTCAAACAGAAAAATCCATATTCATGTGTACACCGATGAAAAATGACAGAAAAAAATTACTCATGATATTGTGTATTGTTTTTGGGAAACAACAGACCGTCATTCAACGTGTCAATGAAGAAACCGCAAAACCCGGCGCCTGTGAAGACATCCAAAAAGTAGAAGACTTCGTCATGGGTTTGGAGGACGACATAGAGTTGTTATTGATCCCACTTTTTAATGCAACCATCAAACACTATACTCTGCTCACATTCAACTTTATCTCCTACGACTGGACACACTACAACTCCTTGTTGCAAACCACGTACGATACGTGCAAGGTGGATGCAGAATTAACGAAGAAACCTTAGAGCCTATCGTCAGGAGAAAAGTGATATGATGAGGGAGGATGCCCGGCGAAGAAGGAGTATGAGAGCAAAGTGTCTGAATTGTTCTCTAAATTGCCCACAACAACGGGCACCCAACTGCCTCTTGTACACGGCGTATTATTGAATAGGTTGACGAATCCTCCCTTCGAAATACCGGAAGGAAATGACAATGAAACTCACCAGAAGATGACAAAGATGGGTTGGCATGGGCTAAGAGTTGCTTTCAGCAAATATGTAAATCGATCCTAGCAATGACATTGTAAACAACAATGTAATTATGATGTAATTGGGCAAGGAACTTCTGTCTTTATAGCTCTGCTTTTATAATATAATCATTTTTGAATTACATTTACATCGTCAAAACCCGAAAAGTTTGACTTTTATTTACATATGAAACAACTCGAACTCATGCGCCAAAAGGCAGTGGGTTCCTTAGCCTCAGGAGTCTATCTCTTCGACATGTTCCTTGTTGAAGAAGGATGGCTTTGCACGGTGCTCCCTCAAAACAAATTCCTTGAGCTGGGTTCCTTTGCTCAGTGAGTTCCTTTGCACGAGGATGAACGATGAAGTGACTTGCCTCAAGGAGTCATGCTACGGTTCCTATGCTCTGACCATGCACGATCAATACCATCTACCACGCGGACCCGAACTGAAAGACGACAGAGAACAACACTCCTTGACAGTTTGAAGTTTTCATTGGGATTCCTTGAAGCAAATACTTTATCGTGCATCGTCAGAGGAGTGTTGTTCTCAAGAATTCAATTGAAAGCTTCAACTGTCAGGAGTGTTGTTCTCTGTCGTCTTTCAGTTCGTGTCCGCGTCGTATTCATCGTGCATCGTCAGAGCATAGAAACCGTTGCATGACTCCTTGAGGCAAGTCACTTCATCGTGCATCCTCCGTGCAAAGGACTCCGAGGCAAAGGACCCACTGCCCCAAGGATTTTGTTTTGAGGCAGCACCGTGCAAGCCACCCTTCTTCAACAAGGAACATGTAGAAGAGATAGACTCATGAGGCAAAGGACCCCCTGTCTCAAGGATTTTGTTAACTTGTGGCAGAGCACCGTGCAAAGCCATACTTGTTTCAACAAGGAACATGTCAAGGAATAGACTCCTGGCTGGCGATCTACAGAGCACCAATGAACACGTTGAAGAGATGAACTCCTGGCGGCAAAGGACCGTGCATAGTCCGAGCCAATCAACGTGCGGGCGCTTCGACAGAGCGTGGGTTGGCAATAATCCAAACCCAGGCACATGTCAGTCTTCTGAGGACTTCACCACCAAGCTTCTTCGAACGAGTAGATCGACAACCAGAGGAAAGAGTCTTGCCAAGGCGGAGGATCGGTAGAGTCCATCGCCACAAGAAAGCTAAGTGAGATGAGAACAAACTCTCTCTACACTACTGGCATTTATAGGCATGGAACAACTCGGACTCATGCCCACAAAAGGCAGTCACTTCGAATTCTGCCCCTGCTTAATTAAAGCTAAGTAAGACTGGAACAATTAATTTCCATCAATACCATGCCATTAATAGCAATGAATACCCTTCGAATTCTGCCAACTTTGATACCCCCTACTGTATCAAAGTTTTTTTCTTGATACAGTAGGGGGTATCAAGTTTTGATACCCCCTATGTATGACATGTGGGCCCTTCCTGCTTTAAAAAAATGTGTACAATATATATATATATACATAATTTTAATAGGGCCCACAAAATTCTTTTCTAACAAAACTCTTTCAAAGTTTTGATACCCCGATGTATGACATGTGGTCCCTTCTTGCTTTGTAAAACGTGTAAACATATATATATACACATTATTTTTGAGATGGCCCACATGTCATACATAGTGCCTGTATCAAAGTTTTTTTCCCTTTTAAATAGCACCCATAATTAACTTACAAAAAAAGTATAAGTAAAACAAAATATTGTTATATGTCAAATTTGAACCAATGACCTCTTGAATACAAGTCTAGCAGTGTACCACGACACCACAATAGCATTCTCCGTGTTTTATTAAACGGAGATAACATTCTCCGTTTTGATTTAAACGGAGAATAGCTTCACAGTGTTAAAAACAAATTAGAATGTTCATTCTCCGTTTTAAATAAAACGGAGAATATCATTCTCCGTTTAAAATTAAACGAGAATATCATTCTCCGTTTTAAATTAAAACGGAGAATGACATTTGCCACATAAGATGACATTGTAAAACAACAATGTAATTATGATGTAATTGGGCAAGGAACTTCTGTCTTTGATAAGCTCTGCTTTTATAATATAATCATTTTTGAATACATTTACATTGTCAAAACCACGAATGTTTGACTTTTTTACATATGAAACAACTCGAACTCATGCGCAAAAGGGCAGTCATTTTTATAATAAGATCTCCCAAATTCTGCCATTTATTGCAAATATTACAACTCGAACTCATGCGCCAAGCTACAGTCACTTTTATTGTCATTAATACCAATGAATCTGCCATTTATATGCCATTAATACACATGAATTCTTCCATTTATATGCCATTTATTCCTAATGAATCTGCCCCTTCGATTATATTCTCTGTTTTAGTTGGAACGGAAAAATAATTCTCCTTTACTTGAAACGGAGAATAACTTTCCCGTTTAAATTAAATCGTTTGAGTATTCTATTCACCGTTTATGTCTGCTCTTTCTGTCTTTTATAATAAAATCCTTTTGAGTTACATTTACATTGTGATAACCACGAAAAGTCTGACCTTTTGAGTTACATGTACATTATGAAAGTCTGAAATCTACATAAACCTACTATCAAGAAAAGTTGAATGTGAGCTGCGTGCGGGCATCGCAGAGCAATGGAACTCCTTGGCAAAGAATTCCTTGAGGCAGTGGGTTTCCTTTGCCTCAGTGAGTTTCTTTGATCGGAGGATGCACGATGAAGTGGCTTGCCTCAAGGATCATCCAACGGTTCCTATGCTCTGACGATGCACGATGAATACCATCTACCACACACGGACAAGAACTAAAAGACGACAGAGAACCACACTCCTTGACAAATGAAGCTTTCAATTGAATTCCTTGAGCAAATCACTTCATCGTGCATCGTCAGAGCAATGAACTCCCTGAACAAAGGAACTCCGTGCATAGTCAGAGCAATGGAACTCCATGAACAAAGGAACTCTGTGCATCGTCAGAGCGAATCAAAGTGCGAGCGCAATAAATCCAAACCCACACTCTGTCGGAGCGCTCGCACTTTGATTCGCTCTGACTATGCACGGAGTTTCTTTGTTCATGGAGTTCCATTGCTCTTACAATGCACGGATGTCCTTTGTTCAGGGAGTTCCATTGCTCTGACGATGCACGATGAAGTGATTTTCCTCAAGGAATTCAATTGAAAGCTTCATCTGTCAAGGAGTGTTGTTCTCTGTCGTCTTTCAGTTCGTGTCCGCGTGGTAGATGGTATTCATCGTGCATCGTCATCATAGGAACCGTTGGATGACTCCTTGAGGCAAGCCACTTCATCGTGTCCTCCGAGCAAAGGAACTTACTGAGGCAAAGGAACCCACTGCCTCAAGGAAATCCTTGAGGCAGAGCACCGTACAAAGCCATCCTTCTTCAACATGGAACATGTCGAAGAAATAAACTCCTGGCGGGCGCTTCGACAGAGCGTGGAACTAATAAACTCCAAACCCATGCACATCTCAGTCTTCTGAAGGACTTTACCACCGTGCATCGTCGGGCCAATGAACATGTTGAGGAGATGACTCCTGGCGGCAAAGGAACACCGCATAGTCCGAGCCAATCAACGTGTGCGCTTCGACAGAGCGTGGAATGGCAATAAATCCAAACCCAGGCACATGTCGTCTTCTGAAGGACTTCACCACCAAAGCTTCTTCGAACGAGGAGATCGACAACCAAGAGGAATGAGTCTGCCAAGGCGGGGGATCGTAGAGTCCATCGCACACAAAAACTAATGAGATGAGAACAAACTCTCTCTACACTACTGGCATTTATAGCATGGAACAACTCGGACTCATGCGCCAAAAAGGCAGCCACTTCGAATTCAATTCAATTAATTTCCATCAATACAATGCATCTGCCCCTTCTCAATTAAAGCTAAGTAAGACTAGAACATACTCTTCCAACTACACGGCCATCTATGCCATTAATCCAATGAATCTGCCCCTTCGAATTCTGCCAACTTTGATACCCCCTACTGTATCAAGTTTTGATGCCCCCAATGTATGACATGTGGGCCCTTCCTGCTTTATAACATGTGTACACACATATATATATACATAAATTTTAATAGGGCCCACAAAACTCTTTTCTAACAAAACTCTTTTCAAAGTTTTGATACCCCGATGTATGACATGTGGTCCCCTCGTGCTTTGTAAACTGTATCATATATATATACACATTAATTTTGAGATGGCCCACATGTCATACATAGGTGCCTGTATCAAGTTTTTCCCTTTTAAATGGGCCCCATAAGTAACTTACAAAAAAGTAAATAAAAAAACATATGTTATAGTCAAGATTTGAACCAATGACCTCTTGAATACAATTCTAGCAGTGTAACCACGACACCACAATAGCATTCTCCGTGTTTTATTAAACGAGAATTACATTCTCCGTTTTGAATTAAACGAGAATAGCATTCACAGTGTTAAAAACAAATTAGAATGTTCATTCTCTGTTTTAATTTAAACGGAGAATTATATTCTCCGTTTCTTCTTTTGTAACGGAGAATTATATTCTCCGTTTTGAACTTTACGGAGAATGCCGTTCCCAGTATTAAAACGATTGAGGATACTATTCGCCGTTTAATTTGGAACGAGAACGGTATTCTCCGTTTATTTTGAAACGGAGATAGATTCCCAGTGTTAAAACACATTAGAATGTTCATTCTCCGTTTTAATTTGAAACGGAGAATGAAATTCACCGTGTCATTTGAAACGAGAATGTTATTCTCCGTTTTGAACTGCACGGAGAACATATTTTCTCCATTTTGATGTACTACGTTTTGAACTTGGAATTTAATGTTCTCCATTTTATCTAATTGTCTTCTCAAACTTTTGCATTGGAGAACATATTTTTTTATCTAGTTGTCTCGTGTGAATGACATCTTGCCACATAGAAAGACATATCTTAAGTCAACAACGTTTCATTTTATTCCATTTGCTCATTTTCACT
>JANAVB010035417.1:7748606-7909563 GCA_029216955.1 Iris pallida | reverse complement strand
GTGAGTCCTGGGTGCATGCTAGGGTTTAAAGGTGGCCACATTACGGATGCATTCCTGGGATCACTGAAACTTTATTTGATTGTAATGTGTTTTGCTTTCTGTAAAAAATCATTACATCGATGCCATCAGTATGAATTCGATGCCAGTGCATGTTCATCCCTTGTTATAGCTGAAGCAAAATTGTAATCATGCCTGTTCATCCCTTGTTATTGCGGAAACATAATTGTAATCCTGCATGTTCATCCTTGTATTGCCATCAGTACATCGATGCCATCAGTATGAAGTCGATGCCAGTGTAAGGCATAATGTAATGAGAAAAATTCTCTTTGATAGTAGGTTAATTATATTCAAACATTCGCAAGAAATTTTGTTCAGCCTACAGTGGAAGCCTGATAAAATGATATTCGGATTATTGAAAATGATTTAATATAAAATGAATGTACTATGGTAAATGATATTAAAAATACTGTAAATATTTGGTGAAAAAAATATGAGATACTTGAACATTTCCAGTCCTAAATGTACCATACTTTGTTAAAAGCACAGAGAGTGTCCGTTCTCCGTTTTCAAAGAACGAAGAATGGCCATTCTCCATGTTAAAGTAACGGAGAATGGCCATTCTCCTTGAGCATGGCCATTCTCCGTGTTAAAAACAAAGAGAACAGCCATTCTCCGTCCATTCGCCGTGTAGAAAGCAAAGAGAATGGCCATTCTCCGTACAATCGCCGTGTTAAAAGCAAAGAGAATGGCCATTCTCCGTCCATTCGCCGTGTTAAAAGCAAAGAGAATGGTCATTCTCCGTGTTAAAAGCAAAGAGAATGGCCGTTCACCGTCCAAATAAAATATTCTCTTCGAAAATATTATCATTAGAAAAGTAAAAAAAATTCGTCCGATCAATACAGATTTTTTTTAAAAATATGTGACAAGATGATCCGCCCGACCTCAGAAGCAGGTTTTCCTCAGTTCACAACCACCACCGTGACATGTAGCTTTATTAACAAAATATTAAATTATTAGATGAAAAATAAGATTTCTGACAATGGCATGGACAGTAAAATTAGAGCGGCGCCGCTAATACTTCTTGTTCGAGGAGGTTTCGACTATGTCCGACGGGAAGCGAACCGATTCTTCACGGCGCAGCTGGTACTCCTCGTTGTTCTAGGAGGGCTCGACGACGTTCGACGCGATCCGGACCGATTCTTATTTCCATCTTCATCTCTGTTTCTCTTTCCACCACAACCACCAACACCACCACCACGACGGCCTGTAACCAAAAAAAATATAATACGAAATATTAAATTGGATGGACTTTTGAGAGAGTAAATATGAATTAATTTAGGGTGTTCATTGAAAAAATTAAAGTGAAGAATGACCTGCTAAAGCAAGTTACCAACAGGTCAAAAGTCTAAATCAGCATTAAATGATGTTTCTACACTATTATTCAATCCGAACCATTGGATCAACATCCAACGGTCCAGATTTCGGATGTATCAATACATCCATTTCCAGCGGATGTATTGTAGAACGACCCTATATATATATATATATATATATATATATATATATATATATATATATATATATATATGAAGCATATATATATATATATATATATATATATATATGAAGCAATGGCTAATTGTGGCGAACTCGCAAACTCCGACCACTTGGGCCGTATGCATCTCTCTTAACCACTAGGCTAGAGGTCATTTGCATACATATATATGGAAAAAGGTAAATGTATTAATAACTCAATCCGGAAATATTACAATGTATGTATGAACATCCCTAACTCCTCCTTCCACAGTCCATTTCTTTTATATTAGCCTCAATGTTGTGTAGTAACTCAATTATGACTGTACTCGTCCCTTCGAATATACATGAGTTCCGTTCCCGCCAGACATGCCAAACTGAAGATGCCAATCTAACACATGCTTCACGGAACCACCCCGAACCTCTGCCGCTCGAATTTCTGATCAGATGCATTGTGCCAGTGATATCCAACCCTTGTCCGCCAGTAAGGTGGAGAGCCTCCAGTTGTTTGTTCCAAATCCAACTAGTAAATGGACAGCGAAAGAATAGGTGCGACATTGATTCTCCTTCCTGCTGACAGAGTACGCAAGTTTGGTCCCCCTCCCAGATGTCGAATCTGACGAGCCGATCCCGTGTGAGTAGCCGCCCACATGACAGCTTGTACATACAGAGCTGTATTTTCCTGAAAATTCCTTTCATCCAAATAATATCCACATTCTGCATTACCTCGTAAGCATCCTGAGTCTGGTTGTATGCCACCTTAAACTCAAAACTTCCACTTTTTGATTCATCCCACGACCACGTATCCTTGTTGATAGAAGGATCAATTTTGGACATCCGAATAATGTCTGCAACCTTCGATGCATAGGTGTGATTCTCCGCCCTCCACACAGCCCCTTGTGATTCTCCTCTGAACTTCGCCCCGGACACATGAGGGCCTACATGTTGCCGTAGACTCTTGTGTTGAATTCAGGGATCCAACCACAAGTATGTCGCCTTTCCGTCCTTAAACAAGCGAGATATCCAAGGCTGTACAAATCTTCTGTGCCGCAATATGTGCTTAAAGCATACAAATTCATTATTATTTGAAGTATAATCCCAGAGGTGCTCCTCTTCAAGTATCTGCTTTGCATCCATCTTGCCCATAGAGTATCCCCTTGTAGTAGTCGCCATACCAACTTCATGCCAGCCACCCTGCGTATAGTGCTCAGGGGGCGTAGCCCAACCCCTCCTTCCTTATGTGGTCGACATAGGTCTCCCCAGGCGATAGCATGGATTCCTCCCCTCCAGATAAAGTCAGCACACAATTTCTCCACCCTGTGTACATGAGTCGCCATTAACAGGAGGATGGAAATCATATATATATATATATATATATATATATATATATATATATATATATATATATATATATATATATATATATATATATCTGGAAATTGCTGAGAAACCCAATTTCGGGGTGGGCTTTTATGAAATGTCCACCCGCTGGATAAGTTTTATGAAATATCCAGAATTAAGTATTTTCACGTTAAATATTCCAAGATTCCCTTTTAGATGCCACCCGCTAGAAACTGCTATTTTTATAATACCGAAACTACCCCTCCGCGCGAATTGGTCATCTATATGTATTTGAATTCAAAAAACTCAGATCTGGATTGCGATTTTCGTCTTCTTCTTCTTCACGGGAAATCTGAATTCCATTGCTCTCATATTCAGCAGAGATCGCAAAGATCGTTCGTAGTTCGGTGTGTTTTTCTTCAGTCGAACTCAGATCATCGCTCGTCATCATCATCACCATCATCATCATCATCTTCATCGTGGAGACATTTGAACTCAGATCTTCAATTGTGGAGAGAAGATCTTTCTTCTTCTTTTCCATAAGAATTATCATCGCTTTGAAAGAAGAACGAAACTCTTTATTCCTGAAAAAACTAAATTACACGTTTTAACACTGAAAATGACCATTCTCCGTCTTAATTAGGACGGAGATGGCATTCTCTGTCTTAATTAGGACGGAGAATGCCATTCTCCGTTTTATTTAAGACGGAGAATGCCATTCTTCGTCCTAATTAACACGGAGAATGACATTCTCCGTTTCCGTCTTAATTAGGACCGAGAATGTCATTCTCCGTCTTAATTAGGACGGAGAATGGCATTCTCCGTTTTATTTAAGACGGAGAATGGCATTCTCCGTCCTAATTAACACGGAGAATGGCATTCTCCGTGTTTCTAACACGGAGAATGGTCATTCTCCTGCGTTTTAACACTAGAATGACCATTCTCCGTGATAAATTACACGGAGAATGACATTCTCCGTCCTAATTAAGACGGAGAATGGTCATTCTCCGTTTAATTTAGCACGGAGAATGGTCATTCTCCGTCTTAATTAGGACGGAGAATGCCATTCTCCGTTTTATTTAACACGGAGAATGACATTCTCCGTTTCATTTAACACGGAGAATGGCATTCTCCGTGTTTCTAACACGGAGAATGGTCATTCTCCTGCGTTTTAACACTGGAATGACCATTCTCCGTGTAAATTAAGACGAAGAATGTCATTCTCCGTCCTAATTAAGACGGAGAATGGTCATTCTCCGTGTAAATTAAGACGGAGAATGCCATTCTCCTGCATTTTATGGTTAGCTGAAACTTTGGAGGGCCATAACTTTTGACTGTGAGGTCGAAACGAGGTCCCGTTTGTCGCAAAATGAGCGTATCGTCGAGGAGACTGAAAGTAACAGCTTTATAGTTAGACGACCTTCCGAAATTTTAGATTCGCAAAAAAATGATGTTTGGACCTCCGTTTTAGCACTTTTGTCGTTCGTCCCGATCTTTCCGAAATTTTTCGACGAGTTTTTGAAGATTTTTGAGGAGAAAACCTAGATTCGAAAGTGAGCAGCGTATGGAAGAAGATGGAGTATTGAAACGTTTTTTTAAGAGCAGTTTTGTGGGTGTTTCCAATAAATTAAAAGGAAGGGCAAAAGGGTCATTTGGAACCCGCTTTGGATAAGTTTCTCTAATTCTGGGCACGCGATGAAAGTTTTTTTAGCGGTGGGTTTTACATAAAAAAATTTTAGTTTTTGGACATTTCATAAATCTTCCCTATATATATTGGCAGTTCTCTCATTTCGCTCTCTGAAATTTCTAAAGCTCTTCAGAGCTTCCGTTCCGCCGCCGCAAGAATTTGGGGGGAAACCCTAACTTTTCCGGGACGATCTCGAGTTTTTCCCAAAAGAATCCCAACTCCCGACTTCTTCCAGAGTCGATCTCTCGTTCCTAGGCTCTCTCTCGTTCGGCTGAGATCTCTCCCTCTCCCTCGAGGGTTTTGCATAGAGACCTCTCTCTCTCTCTCTCTGCTCGTCTCTTTCTCTTCCGTAGGAAAGCATAATGGCGACGGAGGAGTCTAAATCAGCGAAGAAGGTTCCGGTGCTGCCATGGATGAGAGCGCCGGTCGACATCGACATCGTCGACGAGTGCCCTGTCGATCTCCTCACGTGCTTAGACCCTAGATTGGAGGAAGCTTTGAAAAAGAGGGAATTTGAATCACTTTTTAAAGTTCAAGTGGCTGTGTGGCATGAAACTATTGGACCTGGTGCTTTTGAGCGAGACGTTTGTGTTAACTCACCAACAGGGACTGGCAAGACTCTGGCTTAGAGCATCTCCAACCCTATTGTCTTGTTAAGTGTTGTGAGTCTTAGGTGGCTCCTATGTGGCATGAGCCACAAGACAATGTCTTGTTTATGTGGCAAAATTATATCTCAAATGACAATGAGATACAAAAACTCTCTCCAATGCAAAAGTATTGAGGAGACAATAAAAAGTATTTTTTCCAACTTCCAAGGCAACTCCTCCACTTGTTCAACTTTTTTATAAATATTTTTATTCACAAATGATGATGTGGACATAAAGACATTGTGAAGTGCATTGTCTAGATCTAGACAACCAACTTCACATTGTCTTTGCCATGTCATTGCCATGTCAACTCCACACTTTATTTCACATTTGCATTGGAGAAGTACTTTTGAAAAAAATGGTTGTCATTCCTATGTGGCAACCATTTTTTTCAAACTCACAATAGGGTTGGAGATGCTCTTATGCTCTACCGATAGTTCAGAAGCTTTCCACTCGAAAGATAAAATGTTTACGTGCGCTAGTGGTTCTGCCTACACGGGATTTAGCGGCTCAGGTTAAGAAAGTGTTTGATGATCTTGCTCCAGCAGTGGGATTGCATGTAGGTTTGGCAGTTGGTCAATCATCAATCGCAGATGAGATATCACAGCTTGTGAAGAGGCCTAAGTTTGGAATGGCTGCATCATTTGATCCAGAAGATCTACAGATGGAAATTCAAACAAATGTGGACATATTGGTGGCAACTCCAGGAAGGCTGATGGATCATATTAACACAACGAACGGTTTTAGTCTGGAACATCTGTGTTATCTGGTGGTTGATGAAACTGATCGATTATTAAGAGAAGCCTATCAATCCTGGTTGCCAACTGTTATTAAGCTTTCTGCTTCAAATGATAAAGCTATTTTCGCCAATGAAGAAATTGCTCCATCTATGGTTGGTTCCTTGTGTACCTTAAGAAGACGCGGTGTTGAGAGGGGCTTTAAAGGCAAAACCTACCCGAGGCTTGCAAAATTAGTTCTCTCGGCTACTTTGACTCAAGATCCTAGCAAGCTTTCTCAGTTCGATTTGCACCATCCTCTGTTATTGACAAGTGGACACGAGCGGTACAAGTTACCAGAAGGACTTAAATCATATATAGTGATTTATGAGCCAAAATTGAAGTCATCATATTTGATCTCTCTGCTACAAGAGCTAAGAGGAGAGAAATGCATAGTTTTTGTATCATCTAAGAAACCACCTCGCAAGCTCAACTCCTTATTGGAGTCTTTAGTAGACTTACCGTTTAAAATTTGCGGATATTCAAGTCTTCAGCACCAATCTGTCCGAAGGAAAACATTGAAGGCCTTCATTGAAGGAAAAATTGATGTGCTTGTTGCATCGGATGTATTGGCTCGAGGGATTGATGTTGTAGGGGTGAGAAATGTGATTAATTATGATAAGCCTGCACATACCAAGACATACATTCACCGGGCAGGCCGCACTGCAAGAGCTGGCCATGCTGGGTGTTGCTTTACTTTGCTGAGAAAAGAAGAGGTAAGACGGTTTAAGAAGATTCTTCAGAAGGCTGACAATCACTCTTTTGATATGCACACTGTCCCTGCTGATTCAATAGAATCCCTTCGTTCTACTTGTTCATCTGCACAGTAGAAGCGGGGAACGATGAAGAAAAAGAAGGCGGCTGAAGGTTATATTATCTAACAGGAAGGAATATACTGAACTACAAGGATTATATGCATACTTTGTGAGGGACATTCTGCATATATGGTTTGGTTACTTAGTCTGATGCTACACGTTGTATGGCATCTTTGCAAGTGGAGATTGAAGTACTCTCTAAATTTGTATTCCGTTTGGAATTTGGCAGAGCCCTTTGCCGAGCGTGATTATAACTACAGGCAATTTGGTTTTGGTAAAACGGAAATCTGTACACGATGACTTGTATAAGCTAGCAAAAATTCCTTGCTTATTGTTGTGCCGTCATTACTCTTGTTTAATTTTAGGGTTCGACTATTGACACCCCATCTATTTCTAAGTTGACCCCAATTCTTTTTCATAACTTAAGTTGTATTATGAAATGACTGCTTTATCCTTTTCCCCTTTCCTATTTCTAATTCTACCCAAACCCAAACAGCCATAGGACCCCACCCCTTCACTAACCCCACCCCTTCAATAACTAATCCAAAAACCTTAGAAGACATTATTTGAAGCTTGAAGAAATTACAATGGAGGGCCAAAGTAATGATAGAAGATCTCCCGTACCCAATGTAAGTCCTACCAATGTTTTTTTTCAAGTATTGATTCGGCTGTTTCGATTTTGAGAAGAAAACAAAATTCGCGGACTGTTCGACCATAACAAGTCGGACAAATCTACACTGTTCGACTAGGGTAGGTCGAACGTTTTTTGAACTGTCCGACCTGTACTGGTCGAACAGTGTGGATTTCTCCGGATTATGTCTGTCGAACAGTACTTTTTTTGAGTTAAATTTAAAAATTTTATTTTCCAACCTAATCCGATATTTGTATTTATCTTCATAGGAAAACACTTCAGATGACATTGCGGTTAACACTGAGATGAGTATTGTCACGCACCCGATGTACGAACAACAACTTGATTTCTCTGAAGAATTTCAAACTGATCAATTATTTGTTAGTCGAGAGTCATTGGTGAATTGGGTACGATCGATAGGAAACCTTCATAATATAGTAGTTTTGGTTAAACGGTCGGATAAAGGAGAAGGAAGACGAGCTCGAGTAATCCTGGGTTGCGAGCGAGGGGGTAAATATGTGCGACGGAAGGTAAAAGTTGATGAAGCAAATTTGGCTAATATTGCGAAGAAGCGAAGACCTGAACGGCTTACGGGCACGAAAAAATATGATTGTCCGTTTCAGTTGAAAGGAGTACAATGCAATGATGTTGGGCAATGGTCACTTAAGGTTATGTGCGGCACACATAATCACTCAATGGGTCGAAATTTGGTTGGGCACTCCTATGTTGGTCGACTAACAGCAGCCGAAGACCAACTCGTCAAAGATTTGACGAAAAATAATACAAGGCCAAAAGATATATTGAGCACGTTGAAGGAATCCTTTGGGGAGAATGAATCGACATTGAAGACAATTTATAATGCTCGTCATAAGCATAGAGTTGCCGAGCATGGAGGGCTATCCCAAATGCAATACTTGTTGGGAAAGTTGGAGTCGGAAAAGTATTATTATCTGGTGAGGAGATGTGAGCAAACAGATAGAGTGAAGGATCTTTTTTATGCCCACCCGACAAGTGTGGACTTGTTGCGTGCTTTTCCCAACGTTTTATTGATGGATTGTACCTACAAGACTAATAGGTACAAGATGCCACTATTGGAAGTAGTTGGAGTAACTTCCACGGATATTACATTTTCTGTGGCGTGTATATATTTGGAGGCGGAACGGGAGGACAATTATATATGGGCGCTTAGTACGATTAAAGATCTATTTGCTCAATCAAGCTTACCCAATGTCATTGTCACTGATCGTGAGATTGCACTTATGAATGCTATCAGTGTTACGTTTCCCAGGGCTGCACATTTGCTATGTCGGTGGCATATAAGCAAGAATATATTGGCTAACTGTAGGAATTTATTTCGTACGAAGGAGAAGTGGGATTCTTTCAATAACTCTTGGAATTCGTTGATTCTTGCTGAAGATCAACTGAGATTCAATGAATTACTTAGAAGATTTCATGAAGATTTTCGGGATTACCCAAAAGCAGTTAATTATGTTGTGAAGAATTGGATAGAGCCGTATAAAGAAAAATTTGTTTCATGTTGGACTAATAATGTCATGCATTTTGAGAACACGGCGAGTAGTAGGTATGTGTTTTCAAGCAATACTTTGTATATACATATGAATGTTTTTTTTACAGTATTACGTGAGTTTTTTGACTCCATGTTTTCGATACTCACAGGGCCGAGAGTGCACACGCAAAGTTGAAAAAACAACTTGGGACTAGTCAATCAACTTTCGAGATATCGTGGGAAAGGATACATAGTCTGCTGACAAATTCACACAACCAAATTAAGAGCTTATTTGAGACGAGCCTTAATGTGACACCCCATCGATACAGTTCTCCCTTGTTTAAGATTATTCGCGGGTTGGTGTCTCATAATGCTCTCAGTAGGATTTATGACGAGTTGAAGAGTTTAGATGATACCGGCGTCGATCCCCTACTTTGTGGTTGTGTGTTGAGAAGAACTTGCGGGCTACCTTGTGCACATGAGCTTGCACAACTAAAACGGGATGGACAATACATCCAGCTTGATATGGTTGACAAATACTGGAGAAAGCTCGATTGTGAACCTGCCAAAACAGACAAAGTACATGATGAAGATATCCGAAGTCGTTGGGTTGAGACCATGGATAATATTAACCATATGTTTGATGTGGCTAATGATTCCCAAAGGCTCTTATTGCTTAAAAGACTCCGGGAGATATCAGTTCCTTCAACGTCTTCGTTGCTCCAGTAAAGTCAGGTATCCACAAATTTGCCGCACCCCACTCCGAGATGCTACTCCAAGCTGTCGATACAAGAAAGCTAAAGCAGCTGCTCCCCAAGCGTAGTCATCGACGTTGTTGACATTCTCCAGAAGGGCTAGAATTTTTGTGTCAACCCGTGTCCCACTTTTGTCAGCAAAAATGGTGCATCCAAGCACATACCATAAGTACGCACGGGCAGCACGTCTTCTTTTCGACGAATCCGTGCTACTCACATCCGACTCAAATCTAGCCCGGAGCCACTCCATCCGGACCGAGCTACCTCTTTGACTCAATAGCTCATCCTGTGCCTCAATTTCTGACACCCCCAACAATCTACGAATCATCTTCTTAGGGTCCTCCGGTCCCCTTGCTGACACTGGTTCCACCACCGGTAAGCCACTTACCGGGAGTCCGGTAAGACAAAAAACATCATCTAATGTAATTGTCATCTCTCCGAACGGCATGTGAAATGTGTTGGTCTCCGGTTGCCAACGCTCAACAAACGCACAAATTAGATTCTTATTTGGCGTCTTGTACGAAAACGACCTTATGTTGGCTATACGAGAATTTTGAAGGACAGGATTTATGTTACCTTCCAACTTCCATGCGTACAGCTTGGTTGTGTGGCACCAACACCTTAACACGTCCCTCTCAATGCCATTCCAAATCTCGTACGCCACATGTGTCTTGAAACTTGGAATAAGTTGTGGATCTTCGGGTCCACCGGGACAAGGCCCTGTCAAAATGTCAGCATCCTCATCCTCTTCTTGATCAGTTCGGCGCTCTTCATCAGTGTGGCACTCTTCATCAGTGTGGCGTTCTTGCTCCTGCTCTTGGTCGGCCGTTTGAGCCGAAGCAACAAGTGCTTGTTGTTGAAGACGTGCAAGTTCCTGCTCTTCAGCCCGACGTCTCCTAGCTGAAGCATGAGTCGTTTCCCTCCTACTAGTTTGCTTTCCTACAAGTTCCACCAAAATAACATGGCTTAAAGAAATATTTTTAAAATTGTATTGTTCGGTCCCGAAGAGTCGAACTAACCCACACTGTTCGACCATAACAGGTCGAACAAATCTGTACTGTTCGACCGAAACAGGTCGAACAGTAAGCAAGGTGTTCGACTATCGTGCGTCGAACACATTGCTGTGTGTCCGACCGACCAGAGTCGAACAGATCCGTAAATTTTGGGGAAAAATTCGATCTGTTCTTTCGTTCTAACCCTAAATGGTCGACAAAACAATGGGGTTCTAACCCTAAATGCTCGACAAAACAATGGGAGAGAATGTAGTTTGGATTGAAATGTTTGATACTCACCTCGATCCATGGTGAAGAGACTTCTCGGAGTGGGGTGAACAATGGGGGACTTCTCCGACTCAAATCTGGTGTTGGAGAGAAGTCCAACAGAGATGGGGAAGAGAGTAGTGTGGAGGAAGAGAGTAGTTAGGGTTAGGGTTAGGGTTTGATGGGGAAGAGAGTAGAGTGGAGGTGTATGTAGGGAGAGAGGAGAGTGGGGTGAATGTAGAATTTTGTGTATAGAGAGGAATGGGGTGTACTTAGAAATTGGGATGTGGGGGTTGTACACTATGATTTAAGTCATAAGGGTATTTTTGTCAACATTTGGGGTGTACTTAGTATTTTTATAAGTTAATTTATTTTTAGGTGGGATGTACTTAGAAATTGGGGTCAACTTAGAAATAGATGGGGTGTCAATAGTCGGACCCTTAATTTTAATGCTGCCTTTAGTAGGATGCATCAGTTTTGTAAAATAAAATATGGTACTTATTAAAATATATATATATATATATATATATATATATTGGCAGTAGGATGGAAATCCCAAGGTATATATATATATGAAGGAAATCCCAAGGTATATTAATATTTCAAGCTTTCAAGTATCATACTACAAATTTGCCCAACCTCAAGGGACATGTACATCACATTTGATATGTAAAAGGTACAGTTACACTAGTATCTACATCTAAAACTCTAAACCAAGAAACTCATAAATCAATCTCTCTCTCTCTCTCTCTCTCTCTCTCTCTCTCTCTCTCTCTCTTTTGATCTTCAAACAATTTTGCAGCTATCGGAATGTATATATAGAGAGGAAGGTTTTCTCCTATACAAGTAGCCGTGCTACCCCATTTACAAGGTATTTCAATCTGTAATGTTTACTGGGTAATTTGCAGTATACAAGAAAATGGCGTGCCACTGGTCGTTTATAAACATCTTCTTAAAAGAGATGGCTCCAGACAGCCCCCTCTCCTTCCCCGCACCTCTCGTGGACATTCTTTATCTTCTCCACCGATTTGCAGATCCCGCTGCAACTCCAATCGAAGGATGCAATGCACACGTTCCCTGCTTGCGCCTTCCATTCGCAGTCTGGAGATAACGAAAAAGGAATTTGAAATTAGAAAGAAGTATATTAGAGAAGAAGGGAAGCTGGAAGAGTAACAATGGCAAGTTTTGGGCAGTGCATTTGAACATAACTTGGAAGTTCATGAAAATGTGCATTTGAACTGACCTACATAACCTGTACATATATGTCGGCGTATGTCATTTGAGAGAATTTTAATCAAGTTTTACTTGGTGGCCCATTTACACAGTTAAGTAGTAACAAGTAAATTTACTAATCATTACATATTAATATATAAATAGTTGAGATTACTCATCTTACTATTTGTCTCATTGAAACTTAATTTAGTAAATGGCTAAAGATAACCCTGACCCTCTCTGCCCAGTTCAAGAATTTCCCATGTTCAGAAACTTTTAGGGATTGCCTTCATGGATGAATGGTTAAAAGATGCAAATTGTATAGTGATTATGAGATACTTAGAGCATCCATAGTGGAGACACTCCAAACACGTACTCCAAATTATTAAAAATTGTGTAAATTATTAATTTGGGAGCGTCTCCTTGATATTGGCACACAATAGTACACTCCAAACAAAAACTCTAAATTAACATCTTCCATCTTTTTCCTTTTTATTTTTCTTCTATGTTTGGAAAGATTTTTCCTCAATATTTTTTTTCTTTATTTTTCTTCCATGTTTGGTAAAATTGGTTAATATTGGTGGGCCCAGAAATTAATGTAGTGGAGCTAGCACACGCTTCAAATCTGGAGTGTCTCTTAGTTTTCTAACAATTTTCAAGTATGGACAAGTGCCCACTGTAGTCTTCGAGTGCTACAAAATTTGTCTAAAGTCAAAATGTAGCACTTGAAATCCCTTCCACTGTGGATGCTCTTATAGCCTTGAAATGGTTTGTTGGTTATAGAACTTGAGTATGTAAAGAATGTAACAGTAGAAAGATAATTCTATCCCCGATTTTGGAGTTATCAATTTTCAGAAACCTTACAGGTTTCTACATTAACTATAGTAGTATATTTGCACGTGCTTTGCACGTATTTCATAATACTTGGGAAGAGCAAACAATAGCCTCTTAAAAAAAAATTTCTTCTTCTATACTTGATAACATAACATAACTATCCATATTAAATTAATGAACAATTTAAATTAGTAAACATAGATAAGGATATTTTTGGAAAAAAAACTTTCACGGCGACTTTTGATAAGCAGCGAGATAAATTGTTTTCACCCGGAAGCGACAATAACTTAACAATAACGAGAATATATAGGCACAAATAACCGAACATTAGCAACCGAGAATACAACACGCAAACACACAAGATAACGTGGTTCGACCTAGATCGGCCTACGTCAACGAGACAAGAAGAGAATAGTTTTATTGAATCGACAAGAACATTACAAGGATTACAAACACAATACCGTAACGAGAAACATTCTCTCAACGAGATCTCCAACGAGCTCTCTCCTTCCTCTAGATAACTCATTTAATGGCCTCCAAAAAATTCTCTTTCAAACCTCCTTAAACTTGAAGTCACTTCCAAACTAAAGCACAATGAGACCCTTAAATAAGATCTTTAATCCTTCCTAAAGTCATGAGCAATATGGACCGTCCATGATAGCTCCTTTAAATCTAAACCATTCATGGATCCCACTAGATATTGACCCACTAGTGTATCAGTAATGTATCGGCAGTATACCCCTGAAGATTATGTAGGTGGGTTTTTGGACCCCTAAACGTGTTAGAACGAAAACTCACTTTACTGATAGACCGCCGGTATATGCTGGTATGCTAGCCTGATACTCATAGCTCTTTTTTAGCCCCTTATCATTGCTTCAACTTCTCACAAGTTTCTTCCATTACCGGACAACGTCGCACTTCGTAGTTGAACACAAGTTTTATACAACAATCTCTCCATGTTGACTTGTCGTTCAACTAGCCACCTTATACGAATGTTCCTCATACATATGTGTTCCTTTAACTTTAACTCCTACTTGAACACAAGTTATATTATATACAATAATCTCCATGTTGACTTGTCGTTCAACTAGCCACCTTATACGAATGTTCCCGATACCTATGTGTTCCTTTAACTTTAACTCCTATTTGGTTTCTCCCATCGACACGATGTTTAGCCAAATCCGTGAAACTAACCACCGACATAGTCTTGCTTAGAACCGCAAAACTTTCTTTGAAATGGTCTTTGTCAAGAACTATGAAACTGCCACGACTCTCCTACCAAGGTCGAGAACATGTGTCAAACTTAAGTACTTGACTATAAGTCAAGACGGCTTGAACTTCTCTATAGAAATCATCTTCGTTAGCATGTTCGCTAGGTTCATCTTAGTATCAATCTCCTTATTGCACCATTATCGTATCTTGTGATATTGTATGTCGACATGTTTCGTCCGAATATCATATTAATGAATATTTCGCGAGATGAATTGTGTTTTGACTATAACAAAACAATGAGACTTACACCTTCTCAAATTCGAACTCCTCAACTAGACATTTTATGGACTCTTTAGATGCCTCGACTGCTGCTATGTATTCTGACTCCTAATGTAAAGTGTCACAATATAATGAAGTGTCAACTTTCAACTGGTGCAAATGTGAATACATAGTCCATAGTGGATCTTTGGTTATCCAAGTCACCAGCGTAATCAACAACGACATACCCATGCAACTGGTTTAATCCATGTTCTGACTTGTGAAACAACAAATCGAGATCATTAGAGCCTTTAAAATACTGAAATATCTACTTTACGGTCTCCCAATAAAGCCTCCATGGATTTAACATGTAGTTGCTCACCAGACTAACTGCATACGACAAATCGGGACGGATATACACCATAACGTACATCAACGATCACATCGCACTCGTATACGGGACTCGAGACATCTTTTTCTTATCCTGCTCTGATTTTGGACACTCTTTAGAGGATAACATGAAATGACCGACAATCATGATGCTCATCTGTATAAAGTCTTTTATGATGAATCTCTCCAGCATCTTCTCTATGTACTTCCTTTATGATAGCCAAAGCTTTATAGGCTTACTGATCTGGATGAATTTCTATCCCAAGGACTTTTTGTACTCTACCTAAATGTCAAATTTTGTAAACAATGGAGTTGTGAGCCCTTATTTACGCCGTACTCTTTGAAGCAATCAACATGTCATCAACATATGAGAGGAGATATATACAACGACACATCCTTGAGTACACGCATATGTCAAACTTATAACGAGACATTGGTCTTCAACATGAAGGAGTTGGAAGTGTTGTAACATTGCTAGAGATCGCTTCAACCCATGTAGAGACCGCTTGTGCTCACATACGTGATCCTCCTTGTCGGGATACATAAACCTTCTTGACTCACCAATATACCAGCAGTGTACCGCTGATATACCTACGGAAGATAGTGTGAGTGAATTTTTGGACCCTCAAACCTACTAGAAAGAAAAATTTCACCGACAAAGCAACGATATTCCGCCGATATACTGGTTTCATACTCATGTCTCTTTCAAGCCTTGTATTGCTACTTCGACGACTCCGCGGCTTCTCCCATCACAGGACGGTGCCCGTCACACTCCGTAGTTGAACACGAGCCATATACAACACAAGTTTGAGGCACCAAAACATACATACAATGTAATTGTCTACTTTCACAAAACTTGAAAGGATTTGTACAAATTGAAGGATGGTTGAGAGATGATTAAAGAGCTTCTTGCCTCATTTGGGATCTGATTTGAGAAATTTTGAAGTGTTATTATGGATGATTATATACATGATGGAGAGAATTCGCTGCCAGAGAAAGATACTATATCCTTATTATCCTAGTAATGGGATCCAGAAGTTAAGAACTTGACAAAGAAGACGTTGTATGCGACTCGGTGATGGTTATATAGTGTGATATATAACCCTCACCCTGTTTTCTCATTAAGAGGATTAGATGTTCTTTCAGAAATTATATAGGGCCCGTGCAGAATTGCGTGAAAGTCTACCTAAGCAAGACTCAGCCCGACCTGATCGGTAGGGAAATATTATTAAGTGTTAGATTTGGGTCTGTCTGTTTGATGATCAGGTCAACTGGTTAGACACATCTACATCAATGGGTTATAATTCAGGTTCAGGCAAGATGAAATCACCATAAACCTCCACCAAAAGATAAACTGAACAAAATATACTGTCATATCTAATTGAAAGCAATAAGAAAGCTTGCCTGGGGGAGTTCCACAACACATGTTGTGGTCATCAATGTGTTCGACTTCAAGTCCAATAAACCAAGCACCAAGTGATACATCTTCATTGGCAAACTTGTGCAATATAGGCCTGACATACATGATAGCGTAAATTAGCTGAAATTAGTATTTTTATGAATAGTTCAAGCCATTATATGATTATAGCTTACTGGTTTATTGAGATATATGTGGCCAGATCTTTCGAGAGAGCATAAATCTGCCCAGTTGCATGACGGAAGTACTTGTTTCCCTCCTCCCCAAATTTCCAGAATTCGGGCTCATGGTACTTCACATTCCTTAAAACACACAAAAAGGTTATAAAATGCACAACAAGAACTAGTGCGCGAAGATGAGCCATCTTGGGTAAACGGAAGAGAAGCATTACTTGTTGGAAAGAACTGGACCGGACTTCATACAACCCATATAGACTCTGGGCTTTGATCTGTGTCGTGCGAGAGTTGCAGCTAGCATACCTGTCAATGATGTTATCAATATCAGCAATAATTATCAACTATGGATTCTTCAACAAGGTTGACATTTAAAGATCGATTAACTTGTCCTTAGGTTGACCACAACTTAATGCTCATGTCACAGTTAATCTAACTCCTTTGTTTACTGTTTCAAGTTGCAATCACTCATAATTACATAATTGTCATCATCGTCCAAACCTTCCCTGACCAAAATAGCTTTGGCTATGGAGCACAAGAAATCTCCATAAAAGAATTTACAAAGTTTAATAGCCAGCTATCAACTTGCCCCAACCTCTGCACCAGTGCCAACTTCCTAGCCAAGGTAGCAAGGAAAAAGGAGTGGGCTTCCCCTATAACCTACCTTTTTAACTTGCGATCCTAAAGACAAAATTCAACTACCCATGAGAACCCAATATTCACAGTCAGAGATAATACTGCTCAAACTGGACTGGATACAGAAACATCTACTAATACACGTCAAGAAACTCTGGGAGTGGAAAGTACTGACAAATCTAATTTTGAAGTGTGATCCTCTTTTTTTCTAGAACACAGTATACTCTGAAACTCATCATTTCAAAGCAACTAGTGCTTAAGCTGAAATTCAGGTCTCAGCAATCATAAATGACATTATTTTGAAAGAAAGGGTAGACATACCTAAGTTTACATGGACGTCATCATCCACCTTAACGTAGAACTCAGCATCCCATTTGGCAACTGCAGTGGTAAAGAATATCTTTGTTTTGGCAGATAGTTCATGATACCCTTCAACATGCTCCTGAAATTGGAGGGAAGATGTTGAGTACATCCATAAAAGTGTGAGCTCAAAATGTTTGAGGAAGAAGCTATATCTCACCAGCCTAAGAAAGTCGTTGTGCTGAGCGTCTTCTGAATCAATAGCCCGATCAAGGATGCTATTGGATGTAGCACTATGAAAATGAAAAGAAAAGAAAAGGAATCATATTAATGTTCCAAAAGACTACCTTTATATTAGCATGAAAATGTAGTAGACACTATATGTAGTTGAAGCAAACATTACAAGTTGAAAAGAAAGGATCAGGATACACACAAAGGTGAAGGTGGATTGCTAGATGCTTAATTGTTGCAATACCTGTGACCAATCATGAAGCGAATAACGATTCCTTTCTCGTGCTCTAGTTTTTGGAGCTTCTCACCTAATTAAACATAGAAGAGTAAGACATGTCATATTGTATGATTCCAAACACTTGAAAGAGGTAGATAAAAAAGAAGTAATGATTTGATATATAAGAATAAAAGACAGAACCAATAAAACTAGCACATTTTAGGACATCAAAACCCATCTCATATAATTAGTGGACCATGATTCTCACTAGCAACTGGAAGCTGTAAATAGAAGTTGTTTTTGTTGGTGTCCCAACGTAAACATTTTTCTAGTAGAAGTAATATTCTTACAACCTACAATAAATTTGAGGAAGTATTTATCTACCACGATGGAGACAAAAACTGAATATAGATTAAAGATATAAAACAAAGATGAAATGTGCAGCTGACAAAACCAATTATTACTGATTTTCATGAAGATGTGCCGGGGAAGGACCATACCATGCTACTTTGCAATTGGCCTTAACCTAATCAACTAAAATCCAGTAGCTTGCTCCTATATATGTGTCCCTAGTAATTACATCAAAACTACATAAATTACCTTAAGTGAGATATAGAACATTAGCAAACCAATAAAGCTAATGAAACTAGATCTTCTCTGGTAACCTAATAAAGCATAAATCAACTACAAGAAGAGATCTTATTCACCGTTGACTCAATAATTGAGAGAGAAATTGCAGAACATCTAACATATAAAATGGCAGACAAGAAGTTACAGTCACAAATTATATGCAATTTCCATTCTAACTTTTGAGGTAATCAATTGCTAAGGGGTAGTTCAGTAGAAGACCTTGAGGCATCCAGGTCTCCCTCACCGAGTCCCGCCTCTTCCTGCTGCTAAACGCAGTGTTGATCCCGATAACAACGAAAGCCTTCTTCTTCTGTTGATTCAATCCTGAGACGACCGCCTGAGCCCCCTCCAGGCCCGTAAGTTCTTGAGAGCTCCGAGTGGCCGCAAGCTTCATCTGCAGCGTGGATATTGTCTTATCCAATGATCTGAGGCCGATCAAATTACCAAAAATGGGGCAAAAATAATGTCACTTTCACAAAATCGACAACCAAATACATCACAACAAGATTAGTATGAGTTAGTGTACTCACTGTATGGCTTCATGGGTCTTGGTCACCTCATCCATGACATCGTTATCTTGGCCGTGCTTCTGTACCAATAAGAAGAGGTTACTATCAATAGAAAAAAAAAAAAGTACAAACAGAACATTTATCTGTATTTGCGGAGAATTAAGGCCAACAAACCTTTTTGGTAATGCAATCTTCGGAGACGACTTGAAGCTCTTGGTCCTGCCGCCGTCTCGAGATGAACTGAGTATTGGATTCTGGGACAGTCCAAAATCTAGGAAACCAAAGAACCAACAATTAAACAGAGAAATATCAAACATGATAATTTCTTCAAACTATCAATCTATACACAAAAAAGGGATAACTTTCCCAATATCATTCTTTTAAATCCGATTTAACAAAATAGTGGAGTTAATATTTTATTCACTGAAATTGAGCTACTTTTTCATCACAGCAGCATGAACTAAAGCTACGCGGATTCTTGATTATTATTTTTCTTAAGGTCTAATGATTGACTTTGAACTTGGCTAAGTTACCAAAAAAAAGAAGGTTCTTGTAGTGGAAACTATTACGGATTTGAGTTTGTCAAACATTCTATTTTTGTCAAACATTCTTTTGTTTTTTTATTATGCTGAGGTGCAAAAAGAAGAGTGATATTCTTTTAAATAAAAATGTTACGTATGCCTTTTTTTTGTTAAATCGACCAAAAAAAAAAAAAAGAGAAGAAGAGAAAGAGTGTCAAATTACAAAATAAGAAATGCCCATAACGAAAATATGCATAGTTTGAAGTACCAAATGTTACAGCTACGTTACAGGGACACTAATTACGTACGGACACGGCGACACAGACACCTATTAGTTTTCATGTCCCGTATTATACTTTGCAGTGTTAGTGCCGTGTCGGATACGTGTCCGATGCGAGACAACGCGACACGGACTTTTGGAGCCAAAAAGAAACTCAATCTTCCTTAAATCGACAATTCAACAATTACCCACGAATCAAAATCGGATCTTTAGACGAACCCATGTCTCAAATTTCTAAACGACCACAAATTCGATCGGTCTCAGAAATCAGAAGAAGTGCTAAAATTGGTAATCGAAAAAAAGAAAGAGGGAGAGTAAGCTTTAATAGAGAAGTACGTAGGCAGCAAGTACCTGTTGGTGAAGAGCAATCCGAGAGCAAAGCTGGACATACATAGAATGACAATCCACCTCGCCGAGAACCTCTTCTCGCTGCTTCTCCCTCCTTTCGTCATCCTCACTTCCTCTGTGGAGAGAGAGAGAGAGAGAGAGAGAGAGAGAGAGAGAGAGAGAGAGAGAGAGAGAGTGGTGGTGCCTCTGCTGCGGAGAAGAAGAACAGGGGGAGGAGGAAGAAGAAATAGAGAGAGACGAGGAGTCGAGGAGGAAGAAGAAGACAAATTGGAATGAGAGAGTGAGAGAGAGTCTGCAGCGTTACGCCAGTAGAGAAGGAGAGGTTGAACGAAGGAAAAGTTGCGGTGCGTTGAAAAGAGACATGAAGCAGCAGCGTTGGGAAGAAGGAAGGAAGGAGAGAGAGAGAGAGAGAGCGAGCTTCGTTGTTCACATTGGAGACCTCTCTTCTAAAAATCATAGTCATAGCCATGGTTATTGCTTATTACAATGTGAAGAAAAAAAATTCAATAAATTATTTGGGCTTAATTGTAACTTGATACCCTCAACTATTCCAGTTTTTCAACTTGATACCCTAAACTTTTTTACTCAACAACCTAATACCATCAACTACTAAAAAAAATTCAACTTCATACCCAAATTTTAAAAAATCCCCAAACTACCCCTGCCCTCTTGCCCCCTCCCCCCCCCCCCCCCCCCCCCCCCCCCCCCCCCCTCTTGGGCAACCCACGCCCCGACCCTCCACCCTGGCTGCCACCACCCCCGCCCCCATCCCCAGCTGCCACCACCACCACGCTGCGCCCCCCCCCCCCCCCCCCCCCCCCCCGTCTCCCTCCCCCGCTCCTCCAATCCCTGTCAATGGTTGCTGCTAGCAGTCGGCTGGCCGGGGTCGCACGAGCGACAAAGGGGTGCGGCGCGGGGGCATGCATGCGGGGGTGCGACGGCATGGAGGAGGGCACGCGGGGGTGCGACGACGTAGAGGAGGGCACGCGGGGCTGCGACAGCGGGTGGCCGGAGGGGGTTGGGGGGTGGGGTGGGTGGCCGGAGGGGTGCAGGGGGCGAGGGGTTGGGGGCTGGGGGGTAAGGGATGTAGTTTTAAGTTTAGGTTAGGGGTATTTTTGTCCAAAAAATTGTCAGGGTATCAAGTTGTTACAAAAAAAGTTTAGGGTATCAAGTTGAAAAACTGAAATAGTTGAGGGTATCAAATTGCAATTAAGCCAATTATTTGGTAGAAGTTGAGGAACACTGTATCCAACAGATATGAAATACAGCATGTACAAAAATCTCGTATGTATCGTCGAACATCTCAAAAAAAATTCCATTAAGTCCCTTTTGATTCACTGTAATATAATTGTAATAGTAATATAATAAAATTAAAAAAATATTTTTTATTTGATTATATTACAATTACGGTTATATTATAGTGAACCAAACAAAATTTTATTAAAAATTTCTTATGTTTTGCCACTCGGTAACAACAAACTTAGCACACACAAAAAAGAATTCAAGAAATATTCAATTTTAAAACAACTTTTGACAATAATTTTTCACGTATTGTTAAAAAAAGTTTGTACAATAGAATTTTGAAAGTTACAACAATCTCAAACCAAGTTTAAATCTGGGTTTTGATTGTTATTTTTATTTTTTAAAATCACTTTCGAATTTTGTTTAATAACAACAACTTATAAAAATCAGCTTTCTATTTTTTTTTCTCTCCATTTAAATGACATCCCCATAAATTGTTTCACAATAGTTGCCAATAAAAAAAAAGTTCAATTTGGAATAGCTTTTGAATAGCAGTTGGAAAATTGTTGTCAACAACGGTTAAGATAACTATTTTTTTGGAAACAATAGAAATCACGAATTAGACATTAAGACTGGTTTGTGTTG
Organism: Iris pallida; assembly: GCA_029216955.1. Lineage (NCBI taxonomy): Eukaryota > Viridiplantae > Streptophyta > Magnoliopsida > Asparagales > Iridaceae > Iris > Iris pallida. Next base: position 7,887,557 of record JANAVB010035417.1, on the reverse strand, counting down.
CTTATCTGAGACCCTTATGCATATATTTTTCAGAAGTAATCACACAAATTGTTTAGTAAGTAACGAAAAAGTGTAAAATTTTAGTTCAATTTTGAAACAACTTCGAAAAGTAGGTGGAAGATGTCTAAAGTTGTTTCTCTTGTTGCTTACTAAAAGTAACAACGCCACGCCTTAAGATGTCCATAGATTCAAAATAGGTTTTGGTACAATCTTTTAAGAGTAATGCTACAGTTACAATTAAATGCTTACAATCCTCTTACAACCTTCATCCATTGCTAAATGCTTACAATCCTCTTACAACCTTCATCCATTGCTGACATGGGTGAGTGGTTGTAAAAGGATTGTAAGAATTTGGTAGTAGACTTAGCATTATTGTTTAAACTATGTTTGCTATTACTTATTTTGTCTATTTATTTTTTGATAAGCTAGATTTATTTTAGGGACAACTTTTAAAAAAGAGGAAAAACAATTTTAATTGGTTCTATTTTCTACATATTTTTAAAAGAGAAATTTTGACTTACCTCCCACTTGCAATACCCATATTAAGGGTGCACCCCACAGTTTTGCAAAAATGTATAGTATCTTCCATTTTTGACAGAAACCGTCAAAAAATTAAATTTTGAACGAAAATGCCCTTGGGTTCTTCCTCTTTGTTTTTTCCTTCCCTTCCCATCCCCCCTCCCCCCGCGACCACCGCTCCCCTCCACCCCTCCCGCCTCCGCTCTCCCACCCCCCCCCCCCCGCCAACGCCTCCGCCGCCGTCGCTGCCGCCGCCGACGTCGCTGCTGTCGCTGCCGCCGCCGTCGGAGGTGGGGAGGGGGGGGGGGGGGGGGGGGAGCGGAGGTGGTGGCGGGGGGTATGGGAGGGGAGAGGAAAGAACAAAGAGAAAGAACCCAAGGGCATTTTCGTCCAAAATTTAATTTTTTGACGGTTTCCGTCAAAAATGGAGGATACTATATATTTTTGTAAAATTGTGGGGTGCACCTTTAATATGGATATTGCAAATGGGAGGTAAGTCAATTTTTTTTTAAAATCATTACAATCTATATCAATTTCCAAGCATTGTTGAAAACGTTGCTTCTACTTTTTGAAAAGTAATAATACTACTCGTAATAGGAGGAGGAAGCAAAAATCCATGAGCTAAAGTAAACTTAGTTTGACCCCAAATTTGACACCAATAGTTCCTTAAGAGTGCAATTAATTATACACGGACCATGACCAGTTCAAATGTTAATTAATTAGTGTTTTAGTTGCTTGGTAGCCTAACATTACTTGCTTATCATTGTACCTACGCGTTGTCTTCCCAAAATATATTTAGGAATTGAGTAATGCCTACGCGTTTGGTATCTAATATTCTTCTATTTGCCATAATCCGTGTTGAAATTTTGGCTTTTATGTGTTTGGTATCTAATATTATTGTATTAAGGATATAATCCGAATATCATATTCTTAGTGTTTTTTTTCTTGCATTTTCAAAATGGTTTGATAGCAAATTTTTTTTTTTTTAAAGAAAGGGTACATTTATTATTACTCTGAATAAGAAACATCTACATATTACATGCTCCGCCTATACTCTAGCGGCCTAATATTAGGCGCCCATTATAGTAGCATCACTCTCTTTATTGTTTAAAATTCCTTGGATGGTTAATGCGACGTCTTCGAATATACGTCTGTTCCTCTTCCGTCATATATGTCAAATTGCTGATAACAGTCTGATTATCGCCTTCTTGTAGATCTCTGTTCCATGTCTCTTTAGAGTCATTATCTCCTCGAACACCCTCGAAAGTCCTTCTCTAGTGTTTCCTGGAATGTCCAGTCTGTTTTTGCACTCTTGCTATATATGATCGGCCGTGGGGCAAAGGAAGAAAATATGATCCCGAGATTCCACTCGACCCCCGTAGAGTACACAGGTCGGGCTGGTAATAGGAATACCAAATTTTACCATTCTTTCTCGGGTGAGCAGTTTGTCCCGTATAGCTTTATATGCACATAACTTCATTTTCGTGCACGCTCTCTTCACCCATATGACCTCAGACCAGATTACCCTTGGTCGTTGCTGACGCAAGAGTTCGTACGCCGTTTTAGTTGTGAATTTGCCGCTGCTAGCTCCGACCCACAACCACACATCCGATTTTAAATCTGCATGTATGGAAATCCTCGGTATGTCGCTGGCGTGCCACTGTCCTACCAGTTGAGTGTCAGTATTCCACTGTCTGCCTCGAATGAGCACCGCTACGTTTTCGTCTCATCCACACAGGTAGAACGTCGGCCACTGTCACGACCCGCACCCGGATATACGGGTACGAATACGTGGGCCACGCCCAGCCTACGCCGCAGTATCGGCGGTAGAGCGCTGTCAAGTATACTATACTAACTACAACATCTAAAGATCCATAACTAGAAATGTACTCATGTCACATCACGAAAACTAAAGAAGATAAGACAAGAATAATAACGATATCACTAGAACAACTAGAATTTACAATGATCATAAGACGAAAAAATAAAGAAAGAAAAAAAGACTAACTAAGGATAACTACCAGGCAACTCACATAGAAGAATAGTGAGATCCACCTCAGCTAGAAACATCATGAAGTCCAATACTGAGGGCACAACTACTCCTAAAATTTTGTCAACATATCAAGTCAGGATGGAACGAGCACAAATCTTAAATAACAGTTCTAATTATACGATATTGAAAATGTAGCAGTAAATAGAGAGAATATACAAGAAATCACGAAATGTACATGTGAGTATCATGGCAAGGTAAGCTGTAAATCTAGAGCTAGAACAAGGAAGTAAAACTGATCATGGCATGTACAAGAATCAAGAATCATCTGTCTAAGTGTGTGAGTACTAGTTTCAACATGTGGCCGGCTTGGGTCTGCACAAGGTCTACTGGCCTGGTTAATCATACGTGGGGTGTATGATTAACACTCATAAGATCTACAAGAACAACAAGATGGATAATGACCACACATCTACACTAATACTCCCCGTCCCCGACTAGTTTAGTGGATCCAACCATGACACATCATGACATACGATTCTCCGAGAGGGTAGCTAGCCTTCGCAGGAATCGTATCTATACAATGCACAAGAAACAAGAAGACTTGCACAAGATATACCAAGGAAAGCGAGGAATAACATCTCATGACGGGATCCAGAGAAATACCAATCCGTGTGAACAATGTGTCAAGAGAACAAGGGTATCTACACTAAATACAAGAAACATAAACGATATCATAAAAACAGAAATATTATCAGAGAATGTACTCGCATGCGGTCTGGTAGAATATGTCAACTGAGTCCTAGAACAGTGCCTCGAGGACCTATAGATGGAATACTGTATCAATATAAGGGTTTGGAAGTAAATCAAGTCATACTAAGTCAAACTAGGTCAAGACAAGTCAAGGGTTGACTTACAGTTGACTTCTGGTCAACTTACATATGACGGCCGGCCACGGCGGCCCGCGGCGGCGGCACGGCGCCGGCAAGGTTGCTGTCGCGTGCGCCTGGCTGCGCACAGCTGCTGCTGCCGTGATGGCTGTTGCGGTGGCGCGCGGCGGGGCGGCGAGGGTGGCGGCGCGTGGTGGTTGTGTGGTGTTGGAGGAGAGGAGGAGAAGATGGCCATGGTGATGGTGATGAATGCTGGTGATGGCAATGGTAGTGAAGAATAGGAGGAGGAGAGTGAGAGCTCGGCATGGGGGAGCTCGGGTGGTGGCTGAGGTGGAGTTCGGAAGGAGCTCGGCCAAGCCATGGGGGCTGTCGGCATGGTGTGGTGATGGTGAGTGTGGTGATGATGTTCATGGAGGTGGTGGTGTTGCTCTCTTGAAGAGCAAGGAAGAAGAAGAGAAAAAATGAATGAATGAAGAAGGAGTGTGAAGATGAGAAGAAGGAAAGAAAAGAATGGGAGGGGGGTTGCTCTCGTACAGGAGGGGGGGTGGGTTTGTACGTGTGTACAGGAGAGAGAGAGAGAGGGTGAGGTGAGAGAGATATGTTATATGTATACATATAATATATAAAGAGGAAGAGAGAGAAAATAAAAGTAGAGAGAGAGATGGGGTGTTCGGCTGCTAGGGGGGAGGGGCTTATGTGTGTAAGAGTTATTTAGGAAGAGAGAGAAAGTAGGAGTTATATATATATATATATATATATATATATATATATATATATATATATATATATATATATATATATATATATATATATATACAAATGAGAGAATTGATATTTATACATAAAAAAAGAGATATTTAGGATAGAGGAAAAATATCAGTGGGGGTATGGGCAGTCATGATGGAGGGCAACATGGAGCTGGGGTTGGGTTCAGTAGAGCCAGGTTGTGCCAAAATTGGACATGGTGCAATATTTAAATTAAAATAGGTATTTATAATCATGGGTAAATAAGTAGCTTGTGGGTGCTCAAATAAATGGGACACAAGTGTCAGGCGGGTAGTAGGCTTCATGTAGGCCATGTCCATATTTGGGGTTGACTAGGTTGGATCGATGTCGGGCCCCGAAATTAAATGGGAATTTAAATCAGGTTTTACGGTAGATAATTAATTGGCCTAAATTGAACCGAAAGTTGTGCGAAGAAAATGGAGCACAAAATAGAGTATCTGAGTGGGACACGAAGGTCATGGGTGAAGAGCGTCTCGAGTAGATCATTCATGAGAAGTTGGTTCTGAGAAAACGACTGGTCTGGTGCTCCTAAATTAAAAGTCACGGTAACGTGCATATGATGAACAAGGAAAAGAGTGGGAATTCAATTAATAATTAAAATGGTCTAAATTGACCCGAACTTGCGCGAAGCAAAAAGAGTACAAGGGAACAAGTTCGAGTGGGACACGATATACCAAAATGAAGGTAATCCTGTCCACTACAAAACTCATGAAGAAAGTTTCCAGAGATGAACATCCCTGACACTCCAAATATCAAAGGCATGGAATAGAGCATTTAATCAAATAATAATATCTATTACAATAATTGAATTATAAAATTAAAAAAAATAAGTCCTAAATTCAGGGGATTACAGCCACCCTCATCTTTCAATCATACTATGATGATCCAACCACGAATCCATCCATAGGTTAGTTGTTCGACCATCATAAATCGACCGACTAATCAGCTGCTTCAATTTTGGTCGCATGTTGAGGATATTTTATATGTAACCGAAAAATTGTTGTTCAGCTTTTGGACCCATAAATTGCTGGTGCGAGCGTACCTGTTAGTCATCCACTTCGCCAACATAGTCTCCTGTTCGGAGCCCCGCCGAAGCCCCGCGATCCTTGGCCGTTGATCGCACGGCATCGCGTGGGTCCCACTCGATCCGATGGTGCAGGGGCTTCGACAGGACTCCGCGGCGAGTATTTTGATCCGGATCATATATATATATATATATATATATATATATAATTTTTTTTTTGGTTTCCACTTCTTAATGGAGCATAGAGGCGTGTCTGCATGGAGGCTCGAACCCGCGCCACTGCGCCGGGGTGCCTCGCCATTCCCAACGGGCTACGAATATAATCGATTTTTCGTTTACATCGTGCCTGCGTAGATAGGCTTAGACTTGTCTAATAGCACTTTTACATCATAATCAACATTGTGAATAATGCCCACCACAGTAGTCTCTAACCCCTCAAATATCATGTTGTTTCGTTCTTTCCAAACGTGCGAGACGGCAGCCGCTAGTCGGATACGTGCTTCCTTGAACCAATTAGGACCCCGACTCTGCGCTCTCCCGAGGCCTTCCATAATACTTGCCAATCCGAGTTATTGCTGAAATTAATCTTAAGAGCCTCCTGCTATCTACGCCAGATCTTCCATGCAGTCTTGCACCTGAAAAAACAGGTGCTCCATAGATTCCGCCTCCTGGTGACATAGGACACATCCCACGTCTCCTGTATATATGCCAAATCTCTGTAGTTTATCCATCGTATAATTATATATATATATATATATATATATATATATATATATATATATATATATATATATATATTTTGTCGTTTAAACGTCAGAATATACGTAGTAACGGACTAGTGACGGACATGTTCTGTCACTGCAAAAGAATCAACAGAAGAAGAAGGTTTTCAAAACATATAAAAAAATACATATTTTTAATCATAAAATATGCATAAAATGAGGATATTTAATAATTGCAAATCTTATTCAATTTACGTTTTTGGACCGAAATCGAAATCTAAAATAGAAACCGAAAAAAGAATTTGAGTATTTTCAAACATGAAATAGAACTGAACTCTTTTTTTTCTTTTTCTTTTCAAACCGAAATTTGTTTCGGTCCAAAACTAAATAATACACACCCATATAGGGAACTACTCAAACTAACAATTGATTATTGTGTTCTAAAAGTTACAACTATTCTTGAAATTAACATATTGTGTTTAACATGTGTTCCTTGTTGTAAATACAAACCCTAACATGGGAAGTGTATCATTTGGTCACATATGTGCACAGTCCATCTGGCCAAATTCCTTTCCGAAAGTACAAGAAGAAACATTGGTAGGCAGGCTAGAATATGGCAACAACTTTGGGGATCTTCTTTGGAAACAACAATTTTTAGCTATGGAATTTTACAGAATAGTGATAAATATATATAGTTAAGAGTAAGACACCACCAACTTCTTTGTGGTTGTCACGTTTAAGTCCCAATAATTAACTAATATCTAAACACAAAAATACCTGTACATTCTATCTGGATTATAACGTATAACATTATAAAACATAGAGACAACATCATTGTGTGAACAAAACAATGAGAGATCATGCCAGGTCATTTGTGAACATGTACAGTGGAGATTGAGAAAAATCCAGCCGAGGAACATGTACAAACCGCACAATCACATGGCTCCAAAAACAAAAAAAAATTCAAAAAAATATAACCTTCGTTTATATTATGAGGTTATTTCATATAGAGTGATAAATTTTGGTATATTTATATAAGATGAGAAGTTTTTAATATTTACAAGAAAAGAGATGTGGCATCATCTTAGATGACGTCCAACCTCTTTTTGTTTTTCCTAGCACGTGGCGCGTCCAATTATTTTCTAATTTTTTATTTTGTGGTTACGTGAGAAAGTTAGATTTTCTCATCCTAAATAATTTAACTCTTTATATACAATTTTAGCTTTTTTTTTTTTTTAAATGTTATATATTTATTTAAATTTAATATTAGAAAAATATGTTTAAAAAAATAATTCAAAATCTTAAATATTAGATTTTTAAATCTAATATTACAAAAAATATGTTTAAAAAACTAATTGTAAAAATTAAAATAAATTTATCTTTAACGTGAGAAAGTTGATTTTTTTCCGTCCTTAAATTTATCTTTGGGTCCGATTTTTAACTTTAATTCTGTTAAAAAAAATCATGGAAAAAGATTTAAGAAATTAATTTAGGTGTTTGATTGTCCTTGTTTTCTATGAAAATTGATCTCTTTCTATGGGTTTGACCATTCATTTTAAATTTAGAGAAAAAAAATCTAAGATTTTGAGAAAAAAAAGATATTAAGTTTAAATAAAAAATATATCTCTATGGATTTGAGAAAAAAAATATTTGAGATTTTGAATTATTTTTTAAACATATTTTTTTTCTAATATTAAGTTTAAATAAATATCTAAGATTAAAAAGAAGAAGATAAAATTGTATATAAATAGTTAAATTTATTTAGGATGATAAAATCTAAATTTCTCACGTAACAACAAAATAAAAAAAATTAGAAAAAAAAAGTTGATGGCGCCACATCACTTTTCTTATAAATATTGAAAACTTCTCCTCTTTTATATAAATATACCAATTTTTTTCACTCTACATAAAATTTGCTGTTATATTATTAATGTAAAATTTTATTTTTAGATTTAGACCTAAGTTATAGTAACATGTGATTTAGACTGCCGGATATTTTTTTTTTTTAGAGTGTTTAGAAAGATTAATTTTTAGTATTTTTTTTGACATCCCACGCACAAAAAATTTAGTATTTGTACAAGATTTTTAGAATGTCAGAAACGTTTATGCAGTGATGGATCTAGAAAATATTTTCAAAATGAACAAAAATATACGGAATTTGCTGAGAAGAAAAAAGAAATCTGTACTAATAAAGTTTACGCGGAGCATTATATAAAAAATAAATTTTAGTTCTTGTTTTGTTGGCCGAGATGAAGACAAGTTGAATTGGAGCGAAGTGATATATATATATATATATATGCAAATGACCTCTAGCCTAGTGGTTAAGAGTGATGCATGCGATCCAAGTGGTCGGGAGTTCGAGCCTCAGTGGAGGCGAGTTCGCCATAAGTACCCATTGCTTCAAAAAAAACAAAAAAAAAAAAAAAAAAAAAAAAAAAAAAAAAAACTGGAAATTGCTGAGAAGCCCAATTTCGGGGTGGGCTTTTATGAAATGCCCACCCGCTGGATTATTTTTATGAAATGTCCAGAATTAAGTTTTTACACGTTAAATATTTCAATATTCTCTCTAGTTGTTATGTATTTACAAAATTTGCCATTATCATAATTCCAAAAATACCCCTTCGTGTAATTTTGGACATCTATATATAATTATGAATTCGCAAACTCAGATTTGGATTGAGAAATTCGTATTCTTCTTCTTCTTCTTCACGAGAAATTTGAAATCCATTGATATAATCTTTATTAGAGATCGCAGAATCGTTCGTAGTTCACTGTGGTTTTCGTCAGTCGAACGTCGATCATCCTTCATCATCATCGATCATCATCATCATCAACATCATCTTCGTGGTTTCCGGCGATTAGGTCAATTGTGGATAGAAGATCTTCTTCTTTTCTTTTTATAGATCTTAAAACAAGGTGAGAGTTCAGATCTGTAGAAATTCATCCATCAGCTTCGTATCTCTCGAAATTTATGCTGAATTTGATTTTGTTATGAAGATTATTAACTTATAAAATGTTAGTGAGATATTTAATCTTGTTATTTTATGCTAATAGCATTCTCCGTTATATTTTAAAGGAGAATGACAATTACTTCTTATAAAGATCATTATCCGTATGTTTTTAGGACGGAGAATGTCATTCTCCGTCTTAATTAGGACGGAGAATGCCATTCTCCGTCTTAATTTGAACGGAGAATGACATTGTCCGTCTTAGTTTAGACGGAGAATGACATTCTCCGTCTTAATTAGGACGGAGAATGACATTCTCCGTTTTACTTTAGACGGAGAATGATCATTATAAGTTAGTTCCAACTGAGGATATTTATTCTCCGTTACTTTAGACGGAGAATAATCATTATTAGATGAGAAATTTATTGTTCTATTTGTGGCCTCTTATGTTTTTATGTTATCAGGGGGGAAGATATGGAATCAAGTTGTTTAGTTAACATTTATTTCAAGGGAGACATAGTTTCCTGCCGTGTCACACATGAAAGTACCGTGAATTTTTTAAAGAATAAAGTGTGCGATCGATGGAGTTCTTTGGATCCACTTTCCTTCCGTTTCAGGTTTTTGCACTCTGATGGGACTGAACTGTATGTTGAAAGTGATTTTTGGCTTCGCTCATTGGTTGGTGGTTTTAACGGTAGTCTTGATGTGAGTTTTGATCTATATGTGGAGCAAATACACTCTCCATGTTCTTCATCAACATCTTTTTCTTGTCAAAGCTTTCACATGAGACCTTCGTCTTCCTCTTCTAGTTCTTTGAGTAGATGTTCTCCTACTGTAAAGGACAAACGAGTAGTACAATTTTATGAGGGCTCAACTGAGACAGTGAAGAAGAGGAAATCGGATATGTGGCCTGGATCAATTACTGGTGTTGGTCAGATTTTTCTAAATGGTGTTGAAGAAGTTAGGAATGCTGTTAGAAAGGTTTGTTTTGAATCTCGTCATCCATTCCACATTTTGAAATCTGAGCCGGGGAGGTATACTGTTTGTTGCAAGAATTACAAGACACATGCTTGTTTGTGGAGCTTCTATGCTATATCTATTTCGAAAGATAATCAAATTTTTGAGGTGAGGAGGTATGTGGGAGAACATAATTGTGGAGCTGGCTATATGGATAAAGGTAATCTGGTTGTTCCAGCAAAGTTTGTGAAAAGTTTGGTTAGTGACATTGTTCGGATGCATCCTAAAAAGTCCGCAAAATCTGTTGTCGATGATTTCAAGGTCGACTACGGTTTATCTGTTACATATGGACAGGCATACCACGGAATTAGGCTGGTGCACCAGGAAATGTACAGAGATGATGTTAGATCTTACAGTGACTTGTGTTGGTATGTCAACAAGGTAAAGGAAACCAATAATGGTTCCATTATCGACTTCCAGAAAGATGATTCATCAATGAGGTTTGAGCGGCTTTTTCTTTCATATGGGGCTTGCGTAGAAGGCTTTCAATATTGTCGTCCGATGCTATATTTGGATGCCACTTTCCTTACAGGGAGGTTTAGAGGTTGTTTGATGTCTGCTACAGCGAAGAATGGTAACCAACAGTTCTACCCTATTGCATACGGTATAGTCTCAGGCGAAGACGGCGACAATTGGGAATGGTTCCTTAGAAATCTAAAGAATGTTGTTGGATGTAGTAGGCGTATTGTTTTTCTTTCGGATCAAGGCACCGGTCTAGTTTCTGAAGTCCCTAAAGTGTTTCCTAATGATTATCATAGCTATTGCTATTATCACATGAAGAATAACATACCGCTGAAAGAGAAAGGAAATGAAAGAGTGTATCCGCATGTACTTGAAGCTTGGAGGCAAGCAGTATATGCTCTAACTCCAGGTGTGTTAATGAGACAGATATATGCACATTTTCTATGCATTTTCCCTTAATTTAACAAGGAAAATGACCATTCTCCGCGTCAGTAAGACGGAGAATAGTCATTATCCGTTAGCTTTTGGACGGAGAATGACCATTATCCTTATGAGAATGCACTTATTTTTTCATAATTTTGTGAATTGACCTGATTCTTTATTACTTATTTGTTTTTTTGTATAAAGGTGGGTATAGACAAGCAATCAAGAAGATTTATGATCTGAATTGTGGTCATGTTGTGAATTGGATGAATAAACAAAAACCTGAACACTGGTCAAACGCATTCTTCCCGGGATGTAGATACGGTGAGGTTGCTTCTAGTTGTGCAGAGTCATTCAATGCATGGATAAAGGCTGAGAAAAAATGCCTATATCAGCAATTGTAAATGTCATCCGTGTGAAGATGATGAAGATGATTTCGGATCGCCACAAGGATGCAATTGGTTTGAATAGCAAATTGACTCCATACGCTGAGGATATGCTGAAGCAGCTTACAGATGATGGCATGTGTTATAGGGTATATCGGTCTGGTGATTTCGAATTTGAGGTGATCGCAGATACTTCCTCCCATATGGTGAATCTTCTTGATTGTCATTGTAGTTGTCGTAGATGGAAGGTATATGAATTTTCATGCAGCCATGCAATACAATGCATCAGAGTTGGTTCAGATAAATCTGTTTATGACTTTGTGGAACAGTATTGGACATCAGATTATTACCAGAAGTTATATTCATGTGCCATTCGTCCAGTTCCAGATTGCGAAAAACAGTTTGAAAATAATCCCACTGATGTTGTTCTACCCCCTGTTCCGAAACGGGGTCCTGGACGACCAAAAGCGGACCGTTACAAGAGCAAATATGAGAACAAGGGAAAAGAGAAGAGAAAGATAAGGTGCCAGAATTGTTTTGAATTATGCAATCACAATCGGAGCACTTGTCCTCTGCCTCCACGTGCTGCTACGGTGGTCCAGGGGGCAGCGCCCCCTCGTTAATACATACACATATATTCCTTCTTTTATATAACTGGAAATTATTTTTTGAATACATATCTTACTTTTTTTGATATCAATGGTAATAGTTTGAATTCTGCATATCAGCATAAGAACTTATTCTCCTTTATACTCTCTGACTTTATAATGTATTGAATGACCATTCTCCGTGTGTTTTAACACGGAGAATATTCATTCTCCGTTTTAGATACACGGAGAATGGCCATTTATAAATCAAAAATAGAAGGAGAATAACCATTCTCCGCGTGTTTTAAAACGGAGAATGCCATTCTCCGCGTCAGTAAGACGGAGAATGCTCATTCTCTAGGTCAAAATACAAGGAGAATGGCATTCTCCGTCTCTTTTGACCCGGAGAATGACATTCTCCGTCTCATAAGAAACGGAGAATGGCATTCTCCGTGTCCCTAAGACGGAGAATGGCCATTTATAAGTCAAAATAGAAGGAGAATAACCATTCTCCGCGTGTTTTAAAACGGAGAATGCCATTCTCCGCGTCAGTAAGACGGAGAATGCTCATTCTCTAGGTCAAAATACAAAGAGAATGGCATTCTCCGTCTCTTTTGACCCGGAGAATGACATTCTCCGTCTCATACGAAACGGAGAATGGCATTCTCCGCGTCCCTAAGACGGACAATGTTCCTTTCTAGGTCAAAAATACAAAGAATAACCATTCTCTGCGTGTTTTAAAACGGAGAATGCCATTCTCCGCGTCAGTAAGACGGAGAATGTTCATTCTCTAGGTCAAAATACAAAGAGAATGGCATTCTCCGTCTCTTTTGACCCGGAGAATGACATTCTCCGTCTCATACGAAACGGAGAATGGCATTCTCCGCGTCCCTAAGACGGAGAATGGCCATTTATAAGTCAAAATAGAAGAAGAATAACCATTCTCCGCGTGTTTTAAAACGGAGAATGCCATTCTCCGCGTCAGTAAGACGGAGAATGCTCATTCTCTAGGTCAAAATACAAAGAGAATGGCATTCTCCGTCTCTTTTGACCCGGAGAATGACATTCTCCGTCTCATACGAAACGGAGAATGGCATTCTCCGCGTCCCTAAGACGGAGAATGGCCATTTATAAGTCAAAATAGAAGGAGAATAACCATTCTCCGCGTGTTTTAAAACGGAGAATGCCATTCTCCGCGTCAGTAAGACGGAGAATGCTCATTCTCTAGGTCAAAATACAAAGAGAATGGCATTCTCCGTCTCTTTTGACCCGGAGAATGACATTCTCCGTCTCATACGAAACGGAGAATGGCATTCTCCGCGTCCCTAAGACGGAGAATGGCCATTTATAAGTCAAAATAGAAGGAGAATAACCATTCTCCGCGTGTTTTAAAACGGAGAATGCCATTCTCCGCGTCAGTAAGACGGAGAATGCTCATTCTCTAGGTCAAAATACAAAGAGAATGTCATTCTCCGTCTCTTTTGACCCGGAGAATGACATTCTCCGTCTCATACGAAACGGAGAATGGCCATTTCTAAGTTCCAAATGCACACATTATAGGTTTGTATTAACACAGATAATGACATTATAGGTTTGAATCAAACAACAGAACTTTAACAAAACAGATTTACATATATAGAACAATGTAAATTAGTCGTAAAATTGAATTTCAATACAAAGGAAAACAAATACATTACAAAAGAAACCTGACAAACAGAATATATACAATGAATTTGTTAGTCAATTTACATTGTCATTTTACAAAAGGAATTGCACATTTACTCATAAGCAAAGCCTTAGCCAAATCTAGCCTTCTCTTTACAATAGTATTGTGAACTTGTTTGTTTGTTTTCTTCCGTAAATCAAATGGATATCTCGACAACTTTTCAATATAATATGAAACATACAGAAGGCAGCTGGGTGTTAGTTGCTGTGGACATTCTTTGCAAACTTTGAGCTCTGTTGTTTCATATTCCGAGATTGCTGGGCTTTTATTACTCATCAATGCAATCTTCTTTATTATAATTGGCTCAATTTTATTCTTCATGTATACTGCATCCTGGATTCCCTTAGCGCTCGTGTTTTTTCGCAATGAGTTGTAGTGCGTCCAAACATAGGAGCTGAAGTTGAATGCCAGCAGCGTATAGTGTTTATTCTCCTCGCGGAAGAGTGGCACGAATAGCCATTCAATGTCATCTTCCAGCTCCATTATAAAATCTTCTATATCAACTTTGAAATTGTACACTGCTCCTTCTGTTGGATCTTTTTCATCGACATACCGGGCAGTACCCTGTTTTCCAGAAGAAAAAAAAATAAAAATAATATCATGAGTTAGTTTTTTACAACACTATTAGTAGCTGTACACATTAATATTTATTTTTCAGTTTCGATTCTTACCAATGAATGGGGCATCATGATTGCAAACCATTTACATTGTGCACCCTGCGAGCTTGACTGAATGTTCTGCCTTAATTCGGCTTGAACGTCGTTCATAAGCTTTATTAGGTAGTTCATAACACCGGCTTCTATATCCGCCTCATTTATCATGTCTTGAAAATCTTTAGCACTTAACAACATGCTGACATCATTATTTCTTCTTCTTGTTTTACACTCTTCTGGAGCACTTGGAAAGTACATATATACATAATCACTGCACATAAATTTAGTTTCGATTATGATAATAATATAGGCTAATGATAAAATTGCATAAAAAATAACTCCAATAGAGAATGATCATTGCACTTGGAAAGTACATATATACATAAGTATTCTAAACAGAAATTGGTTCAAGTTTAGAATACTTACGTTGGAGACATCCTTCTTGTGTATACGATGCTCCTGTATACTTGCTTCAGCTCATCGTCTGCAACGTTCCAAAGTCTGAGCTTCGGACATTGCATCAGCATTTTCCCATCTCTAACAAGCTTTGCTGTTTGAGGAGATTCTTCCTCAAGTTCTTCAGGAGCTGACATCTCCTTTTTATTGTCGACCTTCTCGGGGCTGGAAGGAGCTTTTTTTTTCCCAGCTGGATCTACTTTCTTTCTGGGACTGGAAGGAGCTTTTCTTTTCCGACCAGGACCTGCCTTCTTAGTTGTTGTAGCATCGGATGTTTTCTTCTTTTGCAATGTAGTAAAATCATCCTCATCTGCAGCATTTGATTGATTTTTAGTTCCAGCAGGTACATTTGATCTTGTGTAATGCTTCTGGGGAACTGCTTGAGTATCCCCTCTTTCCATTGCTCTAGCCATTGCTTCAAGGTTAACGATTGTATCGTTCTTATTCTTGACTTCGTCATTCAACGAGACAACTTCCTCTAGAAGTCTGTTATTATCATTAGTTAGCTTTTCATTCTCTTTTTTCAGATCCTCTGTCATTTTCACTGATATAAAAACAAACAACAACAAGAGGTATGATGTCAATATTATATAATCTTCTTTTTAAAAACAATGTCATTCTCCGTGTCAATTTAGACGGAGAATGTCATTCTCCGTGTCAAAAAAGACGGAGAATGTCATTCTCCGGGTCAAAAGAGACGGAGAATGTCATTCTCCGTTTCCAAATAGACGGAGAATGACATTCTCCGTGTCAATTTAGACGGAGAATGACATTCTCCGTCTAATATTAGACGGAGAATGTCATTCTCCGTGTCAAAACATACAGAGAATGGTCATTTCTATGTCAAAATACAGAAAATGTCATTCTCCGTGTCAAAATACTAGCGGAGAATGTCATTCTCCGTGTCAAAATAGACGGAGAATGTCATTCTAAGTGTGTTTTAATACGGAGAATGACATTCTCCGTCTATTTTATAACGGAGAATGACATTTTATAGGTCAAAACAAACAGAAAACTTCATTCTCCGTGTACTTTGACACGGAGAATGGTCATTCTCCTTGTTAGATACATGTAATTACAGAATAAAATAGACAAAAAATATAAAATCTTACCTTTTAGAAGTAGCTCCTCAACATGTTGACGAAGCTTCTCATTATCAGCAGTAAGCTCAGACTTCTGCTTTCTCAGGGAGTCTAGTTCCGACCCCTGTGCCTCCAGTTCCTCAACTCGCTTAAGGAGTTTCTTGTTATCATCAATAAGGAGCGATTTCTCGTTCCTTAAAGAGTCTAACTCCTTCTCCAAGCCATCAGCAACGAGCCCCACAGCACGTTGTTGGGCTACATCTGCCGCTAGTTGCTGGGCTCTTTCCTGGAGTTGCTCATTCTCAGCGATAAGCTGAGATTTCTCCTGCAAGACACGCAACATATCTACATTGTCAGCTGTAGAGGGTGCTGGTGCTTGAGCTTCAGCTTGAGCTTCTTCTTCATCAACAGAATTGTCTCCACCTTCTACATATTGCTGCTCTGCTGGGACTTCTTCAAGTTCATCAACATTCAATGCAACAATATCCTTGAATATCAAATCTGAATCCATTTTAGCACCTTGATATTCATTTTTTAGGAATATTGAGATTCTATTCCCATCCCATGTGCAGAATCTCGGAGATGCGACTGTTGGTTTGCACTTCCTCTCTACCAGTCGACTGTGCTCTGCAAACCAATACAAGAAGTATATCGTACAACCTTCAATCTTCTTGTACGATATATCAACATCACCATCTTCAGATTTTGTGACAGCCCTCTTTATGCTGTCCATAACGTACCCCAGTATAATCCGAGGCCAACAGATGCTTTTTATAACATCTGTGCTCTCCACCAGAGCGAAGAACTTGTATGGCAAGTTCGACCCCCCCATTCTGGTGAAGAATGCTGTTTGGCACAAGTTGAATACTATTAACTTGGCCACCTCATCGGGACTTGCATTTTCGCCCCCCAGCAGCTCTAATATCCTTTTCCTAACTTCAGCGTTTGAGACTTCAGCACCTTTGCCCTTGGAATTTTTCAGCAATCTTGTGAAGTGTTTTGTACACATGCTGAATGAGTCTGCTGGTGGGGGGGTCTTCTGCTTCTCAGTGATGATCTTCAAATACTTCTCATCAACTTCAGTGTCATCATTCATTGGCAGACCGAAAATGGTTGCCATCTCATCAGCAGTTGGTGCTACTTTGACACTGCTGCTCAATTGGAAATATCCAATTCCATCTTCTTCCAAATAAGTCCCCATCAACTTCTCCAGACCTTGGGTGACTTTAGATAGTTCTGATTTTTTCACCTTATTTCTGTAGAATACATCTACGAAGTCGTAGAATCCTACATTCTTCAAGCTTTCGACAACTGCTTCAGGCAAATGGCGAAACTTTTCCTTCACCTCATCCATGAGAGAGAGTACTGGGGTGAATGTTGCACGGAAAAGTCTTTCATCTTTGTTCCTGACAGTTTTTTTCCTAAAAACAACAACAATTAGGTTTACGTCAACATTCTTCTTTATTATAATAAAGAGAAAGTCATTCTCCGTCTAATATTAGACGGAGAATGTCATTCTCCGTGTCAAAATAGACGGAGAATGCTCATTCTCCGTTTTGTATTCAAAGGGAGAATGCCATTCTCCGTGTCAAAATAGACGGAGAATATCATTCTCCGTCTATTTTGACACGGAGAATGGCATTCTCCGTTTTGTATTAACACGGGGAATGGC
Organism: Iris pallida; assembly: GCA_029216955.1. NCBI lineage: Eukaryota > Viridiplantae > Streptophyta > Magnoliopsida > Asparagales > Iridaceae > Iris > Iris pallida. Next base: position 7,870,214 of record JANAVB010035417.1, on the reverse strand, counting down.
ATTCTCCGCGTTAGCAAGACGGAGAATGCTCATTCTCCGCTTCAGAAAGACGGAGAACGCTCATTCTCTAGGTCAAAATACAAGCAGAATGACATTCTCCCTTTATTTTGTCCCGGAGAATGATCATTCTCCGCCTAATATGAGACGGAGAATGCCATTCTCCGTCTCATATTAGGCGGAGAATGCTCGTTCTTTAGATCAAAATAAAGAGAGAATGCCATTCTCCGCTTTAAAATAGACGGAGAATGTCATTCTCCGTCTCAAAATAGACGGAGAATGTCATTCTCCGTTTTGTTTTAACACGGGGAATGGCATTCTCTCTTTATTTTGACCCAGATAATGACATTCTCCGTCTCAATAAGGCGGAGAATGCTCATTCTCTAGGTCAAATTACAAGGAGAATGCCATTCTCCGCGTGTTTTAATACGGAGAATGCCATTCTCCGTCTCATATTAGGCGGAGAATGTCATTCTCTGGGTCAAAATAAAAGAGAATGCCATTCTCCGCTTTAAAATAGACGGAGAATGCCATTCTCCGCTTTAAAATAGACGGAGAATGTCATTCTCCGTCTCAAAATAGACGGAGAATGTCATTCTCCGTTTTGTTTTAACACGGGGAATGGCATTCTCTCTTTATTTTGACCCAGATAATGACATTCTCCGTCTCAATAAGGCGGAGAATGCTCATTCTCTAGGTCAAATTGCAAGGAGAATGCCATTCTCCGCGTGTTTTAATACGGAGAATGCCATTCTCCGTCTCATATTAGGCGGAGAATGTCATTCTCTGGGTCAAAATAAAAGAGAATGCCATTCTCCGCTTTAAAATAGACGGAGAATGCCATTCTCCGCTTTAAAATAGACGGAGAATGTCATTCTCCGTTTTGTTTTAACACGGGGAATGGCATTCTCCCTTTATTTTGACCCAGATAATGACATTCTCCGTCTAATATGAGGCGGAGAATGCTCATTCTCTAGGTCAAATTACAAGGAGAATGCCATTCTCCGCGTGTTTTAATACCGAGAATGCCATTCTCCGTCTCATATTAGGCGGAGAATGTCATTCTCTGGGTCAAAATAAAAGAGAATGCCATTCTCCGCTTTAAAATAGACGGAGAATGCCATTCTCCGCTTTAAAATAGACGGAGAATGTCATTCTCCGTTTTGTTTTAACACGGGGAATGACATTCTCCCTTTATTTTGACCCAGATAATGACATTCTCCGTCTAATATGAGGCGGAGAATGCTCATTCTCTAGGTCAAATTACAAGGAGAATGCCATTCTCCGCGTGTCAAAATAGACAGAGAACGTCATTCTCCGTTATAAAATAGACGGAGAATGGCATTCTCCGTATTAAAACACGCGGAGAATGGCATTCTCCGTCTCATATTAGGCGGAGAATGTCATTCTCCGTCTCAGATTAGGCGGAGAATGCTCATTCTCCGTCTATTTTACAGACGGAGAATGTCATTCTCCGTCTCATATTAGGCGGAGAATGCTCGTTCTTTAGGTCAAAAACACAGAAAATGCCATTCTCCGTGTGTTTAAACACGGAGAATGCCATTCTCCGTCTCAAAATAGACGGAGAATGGTCATTTCTAGTTCAAATGACACAGAAATGGCATCCTCCGTGTATTTTATAGACGGAGAATGATCATTTTCATTTGCCGCGTCAATATAAACGGAGAATGAACAGGTCTCAAAGTTTTACCTTTTTTCTTCTCTTCATCTTGATCTTCTTCTTCCTCCCCTGCTACTTCTTGTTCTTGTTCTTCTACTGGTTCTTGCACTTCTTTTTCTTTTTGAGCGGTTCGTCTACGAGCAACCCTCTTAACTTTCATCCCTCCTTTCGTTTGCTTTCCAGCAACTACTTCTTCTCCTTCTTCTCTAACTTGGTCTACATCCATTGCTGATGATTGCGACATTGTGATGGAGATTCGCTGGCGATTTCTTGTAAGAAATTTCTAAGATTTTTGGAGGAGATGACCTAAAATCGCAACCGAACAGAGTATGGAAGAGGAGTGAGCGATAGAGACACTTTTTTGAAGAGTCGTTTGGTTTTGTATTTAATTCTCAAGCTTCTGGAATCGAACCGTTTTTCATAAAACTTGCTGGGTTTGTTGATATTCTTAATAAATTAGAAGGGCAAAAGGGTCATGCCGTGCCCTTTTTTTAATTTTTAAGTTAATGCTGGGCACGCGATGAAAGTTTATTTTGGGGTGGGTTTTTCATAAAACTTTTTAAATTTTTGGGCATTTCATAAATTTTCTCAAAAAATATATATATATATATATATATATATATATATATATATATATATATATATATATAAATTTTAGTTCTTGTTTTGTTGGCCGAGATGAAGCCAAGTTGAATTGGAGCGAAGTGATATATATATATATATATATATATATATATATATATATATATATATATATATATATATATATATATAAAATTCTACAATACATCCCGTGGAAAAAGTTGTATCGATACATCCCAAATATGAACCATTGGATGTTGATCCAATGGTTCGGTTTGAGATCAAAAGTCAAAATCAGCATTAATGCTGATTCAGATTAATAGAGTAGGGAACATCATTTAATGATGATTTTGACTTTTGACCTCAATCCGAACCATTAGATCAACATCCAATGGTAGATTTTGGATGTATCGATACAAATTTTTTCATGGGATGTATTGTAGAAGGACCCTATATATATATATATATATATATATATATATATATATATATATATATATATATATATATATCACATCGGGTTGTGGTGTACTGGTAACACCACCGTGCATCGGGGGGGGGGGGGGGGGGAGGGAGGAGGGTTCGAGTCATGGGGGGCTCGGATTGCCTAGCCTCACGGGTTATGGGTAACTAGGTTAGTTAGGTTAGTAGGTAGGGGGAATATATATATATATATATATACAAAAAGCTTCTCCTACGGGAATAACTTACGGGACAAACTTACGGGATGAGAAAATATACGTATGGTTCTCTTCTTTATTTCTTTCACTTTAAAAATGTTAGATCTCTCTTTTAAAAAAGGAAAATATCTCTATCTTAAATATAAGTCTATTTATTTTTTAAATAGTGAAAGATTTATTTATTTATTCAAAAAATAGAGATATAAAAGTTAATTTTATAAATTTTTTTAAATAGAGATGGATTGTTTTTAAAAAAAATAATCTTTAAACGTAAATATCTTTTTAAAATTTTATTAAAAATATACTTAATATTAATGTTAATTTTAATATTATTTCTCACGTTAATTTTTTGGTGCTAACTTTATTGTTGATATTAATTTTAATTTTAATTTCAACATTAACATTAAGTTTAATTTAACATTAACATTAATATTAACATTAACATTAAAATCTAATATTAAAATTAAGATTAAGAATATAATTTAAATTTAAATTAAGATTAGAATTTAGATTTAGATTTAGATTTAGATTTAAATTTAAATTTAAATTAAATTTAACATTAACATTAACATTAACATTAAAATTTAAATTTAACTTAATGTAAAAATTAAAAATTAAAAATAATATCAACATTAAAATTAAAATTAATATTTTAAATATAATTTTTAAAGGTATATTTATTTATAAGGATAGATTCTTTTAAAAAAAAATTATCTCTATTTAAAAAATAAATGGAATAATTTATCTATCTCTATTTTTAAAAATAAATAAATTTTTCTGTGTTTAAAAATAAATTGATAGATAAACCTTATTTTTGAAGATAGAGATATGTTTGTTTTTAAAGTAGAGAGTAGAGATTTAAATATTAAAGAGAAATAAATTCAGAAGAGAAACATACGTCCATTTCGGCCAGATATTTTGAGTTTCTTCTCTCTGTAAGAAAAAATTGGTCTATCCCGTAAACTCTTCCCGTAAACTTATCCCGTATAGGAAGGGGGCTATATATATATATATATATATATATATATATATATATATATATATATATATATATATATATATATATATATATAAATATATAAGAAGGTAAATTTTTTCTTTTATATATATATATATATATATATATATATATATATATATATAAGACGGTAAATTTTATTAAAGCTTCTTTGAGAGACTACAAATTCAGCTAGGCTTACAACCAATCCATTCCGAAGACCAATTCCTGCTCGAAGGCTACATGTCTGCCCGAATTGCACCACATAGCCGAAGCCGCACCGCACCAGAACCTGCATCGCATCCTCGCACCACCCGGACGCACCGCACCGCTCCCGCCATATCTGAACCGCCCGACACTAGAACCTGCATCGCATCCGCGCACCACCCACCGTACTGATCCCGTCACATCCGAACCGCACCTGCACTACACCCACCTCCACCGCACTTAATTCCCACATAGAGAATTAAAGTGCAATTACCGTGACTTTCGAACCTGCAACCACCGTGGACATGTCTATCACTTAGTAAAATTTGAACGCAGCGATAGGTAAATTTTTTACTTCTGGAATTAGATTAGGGCAACATTTGGTTTGCAAAATCAAGATCTTGAAAAAGAAAAATTATTTATTTGTTGTATTTGGATGCCAAAAGAAAGGAACATGAAAGGAAAATAATTCCTCCCAAAAAATAATGATCCCCACAGACTCCAAGGAATTGCAACTTTTTCCTGGATATATTTTTTTTTTACGTAAATTGCAATTTCCTAAATAAAGAGCAGAAGAATTAGTTTATCTTTCCGCAAATGACAAGTACCAAGAGTATATGGAGCAAGAAAAGAAGAAAGCTAGAAAGAATCAAAGCGGAGCAAAGAAAAACACGTACAAAGTTTTTTTTTTTTGGGTTTAGATCAAGGAGAATAATAAAGAAGAAATTACAGTGATTTCGGTTATACAGAAACTAACCTGTACACGGTGCATACGACTGCTCCAAAGTACCATAGATACTAGAAATTTCAGTAAAATGGCATCTCATTATATTTTGAGCTATACATCAAACAGGTTCAAACTAGTATCATTAAAAAAAAAAAAACACCAGCAATAGATAAGAAAAATAAAAACCACCATCGCAGCTTCAAACTAGTATCATTCAGAAAAACATCAACCAGCACTTACATAACTCGTTGTCCAACATAACAAAGCTACACATCAAACAGGTTATTCACAACATTAGACGAACAAAACTTTAGCATAGTTCACAATACTCAACAACCATCACTAATCGACTTAAGTTCCTACACAAATGAAATTTTACAGAGTAACCAACTTTTGTTTTCCTACACTGAATAAAAAGAATTTAAAATGAGTTCTCTTATACGAGAAATAATGAGGAAGTATTGCCATTTCGAAGCTCATCAGCACACTTACAAAAAAGTAACCACATTACGTAATTTAATTCTACATATCCAATTTATGTCCAGATATTCACAGGAGAAATGGCAAGTATATACAACAAAATACTGGTGACTAACTATAACTTGGTGTAATGTTACAAGTAAAGAGAGTTCATATGTGTGCTTCCACAGGTGACAACACGCCTAGGAAACCAAACCCTCCATCAATTAATTAAATCTAACTAATGACCCTTTGTACAATTAATCTCTGATATACAAGGCTAATATCAAAACTTAGAATCACGAGAGCTTCCCTAAGTTATGTCAATAGATTACATCGCCGTTGCTACCCCTTCATCCTTCTGGCAATATATTCACAAGCAGGGCCAGATCTCTTTTTAAATTACAAGTGAGGATATTTTGGCCTCTACGTCTGAAACCGAAAAGCATTTCAACAGCCTTTGCATCTGATCCTCCTCTTAACCACCAGGCTCTCGTGGTTCATGAGACTCGGGATCATGCACCACCATTTTCTCTTTAGGGAGAGAGCCAACAGGAACATATGCAAAACCCTTAGGGAGACGCTGATTCTGCATTGATGCCTGCTGGGAAGTCATTACTACCTCCTTGTGAAAACTCTCTGCCTGCTGCAAAATTTCAAATACAGTTCAGCATAATTTAAGAAGTCAATAAAACATATGAAACAATGCATGATATATATATATATATATATATATATATATATATATATATATATATATATATATATAACATAGCATCTTAGCATGTTTACTCTTGAATTACCGTTAGAACTAATCCTGCCTCGTGTGTGAGAGAGATTTTAGTTCCCATCCTAGCCATATAAAATAGAAGAAATTGCATTTATATCAAAAATCCAGTCCATGCCAGTGTTCGAGATATCGGATTCATCTCAATTTGGGTTTTGGGATATTGGGTTCATACCGGTTTGGCTTTTGAGATATCAAATGTCGGATATTGGAGATATAATGAAATAGCGGATACTAATAAATATATTATATAATCTAAATCTAAATTCAAATTTCTTGATGTATTAAAGTTTTTAAAACTTCTAGATATACTAAATGATAAAAAAAACTTTAGTACCACTTCATAAATCCCTAAATAATAAAAATTGATGACAGAATCAACAAAAACTTGTTTCTGATCCCTAAATAAGAAAAACTTCAAAATTTTACTTCTTTAATCAAAATTTCTTGTAAAACAAGAGCATTAATCTCTTTCAAGAGTATAAGCAATCAAACACAAGTAGCATGTCAAAATTTTCAGTACCTCTCTTCCAATAACCTCATAATAATCATACTAGTGCATACAAAAGAATTAAACCACAAAAGAAAATATCATCATTAATCCCAAAATAATCTCAAGGCCCTAACACCCGAATAAGATCCAGATCAATGTATGACAAAAAAACGACCCGTAATCAAAATAAAACACATGATCGCAACAAAATTAAGTACTATTAGATCATGAATAGTCAACTACATCTTACAAATTACACTCTCTCTCACAAGACCACAAGAAATTCTCTCTCGAGCCCCAACCGCAATCAAGCTTCTAACTTCGATCAAAGTCAACAAAAGAAGAAGATGCAACAAAAACAGAAGATGCAACAGTAGTAGTAGTAGCAACAACATACGAAGCAAAATACACTTATTCACCTCTAATATTCCGATATTTTGATATATTGGGAGATCATCCAATATCATACCGGCAAATATATTGGATATTATTAGCTGATATTTCTCAAAACAATATATACACACACACGGAAGTTATTCATCAAGAGGAAATAAGAGGCGATATATATTAACAGATATATGTCGGTTTAGGCCTCAAACCAATATTTTGGCTGATATCGCCAATAATATAACACCAATCCATGTCGATTTGCACAAACTGTCCAAGACCCCATAATCATGTTATCCAAAGGTCTCTTTCACATTACTAAAGTTGCCCTAAAACGAATGATTCTAGTCAATTCAATATACCTAGTTTCAAAGACATCAATTACAAAGTAGCAATTGTCAAATAGTCTAACACAATTTTAGGTCATATGAAATATGTACATCGTCAATCCAGAATAGACTATACTAAATCGTCCAAAATTCAATTAAATCACTATGAATCGAGTTGATTTCGATGTCAACATGCTTTGCATTTGAAGCATTTACTCTCTCCATGTGAGTGCGGGGTAGGGGAAGGGATATAAAAGCCTTTCGCTTGCTTTTAAAAAAGAGATGCTGGGTCGTGGCATTCAAAGTAAATATGGACCACATTTTTAAGAGTATATAATCAACCCCCCCCCCCCCCCCCCCCCCCACATATTTATTTATTTATTTTGAAATCACACGCACACACAATTGGGGGGGGGGGGGGGGGGGGGGGGGGGGGGGGGGGGGGTCGAACCTTGCCGGCCCCTCCGGATGTCCGCTCTAATACCACTAGGCTAGAGAGCTCGGACCCCCACCCCCATATATATATATATATATATATATATATATATATATATATATATATATATATCTATGTTGTACTGGGCGTTAGGCGAGGCGAGACCATGCCCGCCTCGCCTAGGCGCCCGCCCAGAATTTCTTGCTGTTTTTCCTGTGTGCAGCAGTAGCAGTAGCAGATCTCAGGTTTCAGCCTTTCAGGAGATGCAGCAGCATTATGGAGAAGGAGAAGCAATGTGAATTGTGAAGCAATGTAAATTGTAAACATTAGTAGCAGACTTTTGCATTAAGGAGAAGCAATGTGAAGCAATGTGAATTGACTTTGAATAGCAGAATTAAGGAGAAGCAATGTGAATTGACTTTGAGTAGCAGAATTGTGAAGCCCACCGCCTAGGCGCCCGACTTCAACTTCCACTAGGCGGACCTAGGCGCCCGCCCAGGCGCGCCTAGGCGCCCACCACTGAACCCTGCCTTGAAATCCCCAGGTCGAGGCGGTGTACTCAAATCGGACGCGCCTAGGCGTCGCCCGTAACAACATATATATATATATATATATATATATATATATATATATATATATATATATATATATATGAGAAGGAATCGAGATCCTCGCACTTGAGCATCCCGTATGTTTTCCAAAATAACAGTCGTTGGATTATCTTTTTTGACAGTTCATATAATATCAAAATCTTGTGAGAAATTTGGTAGTTTAATTATAAACGGTCAAAAGAGACAATCCAACGACTGTTATTTTAGAGAACATGCGAGAATGCTCAAGAGACGGGATCCCAATCCCTCAAAACAATGTATGCTCCAAGCTTATTAAATCCTCCCTCCTGTCCTCGAAGGGTTTGGATCTACGTACACCAATTCTCAATTTTTGTGCCTTTTGAATCATTTCTCGATCCGCCACTTGGGCCATTCTCCATCACACGCTTTTACTCATGCTTGACCATTAGCACCATGATTCGAGCAGACCGCTCCTCTAGTTCTGACACTCAATCAGTACTTGAATTTCTTAGTTCCTTCCCTTCAATATTTAAGTGCATACCCAGGGAGATTCAAACCTCCGACCTGGTTTCCAATATATTTATGTCTTCAAAACTTTACCACTTGAACCTATATTTTTTTTAACCTATATATATATATATATATATATATATATATATATATATAGGGTCCTTCTATAATACAAGCAAGAAAAAATTTGTATCCATACAAGCAATGGTTTCAACTTTTGATTTATGATCCAATGGTTCTTACTGAAAGGGATGCAATATGACAAGGAGCAATCATTATGGGAAACATCATTTAATGATGTGTTTTTTGTTTGTTACCTTCTATTGTAGGTCAAGTAATCTAAGGGGGCATTTAAAAAAAGTTAGCAGGTTAACATGACCTGTTATAGCAGGTCAAGTCAAAGTGTTGGAGACAACTTGCACAATTTACTGTGCATTCGTCTTAAAAACGTTGTTTGTATGCTAGAATTTTGCATATATTTATATATATATATATATATATATATATATATATATATAAGAGAGAGAGAGAGAGTTTTCTCTCATCAAACTGTAAGAGATTTGATTAAAAAGAAGTTATATCAGGTCACCGATCTGATGTCAACCTTCAATGATGGTATGAAATTTCCAACCAAGGTATCTATAAGCATGAGAGAGTCACACCTAATGTTGCACAAACAAATTTGACGACAACACGTTTCGGACACGGGGACATCGACTCTGCACTTATTTTGGTGTCATTATTTCACAGTGTCAGAGTGTCCGACATGACACGACATATCACGGCATGAATTTCGGTGTATGTGCTTCTCAGGTCACATAATCTAGGGGCTCAATCAAGGGGCTAGTCAACCTATCTTTTGGTTATGTAGTGTAAACTCATGCAACTAAGGAGCACCCTCCAAGCTCCCATAGACAACGAACTAAAGGAACAGTCAGAAATGACATAATTTTCTATAGGAAGTTGCAATAATCTCTATAACATTACACCGAAGAACTGACCTAACGCATGCTAGCTAAGAAACATGTGCTTCACAAGTAGCACGGTTACATAATAGAAGTTAGTAAATTTTATTTTATGCTTATTTGTAGCTACAATATTAGTTATCTAAGCTCTTAGTCGACTTTAACTAATATAGTTTCTATACTCCAAAATTTGAAGTCCGAGCATGACCCAAAATGATCAATCACGTTCAGACGGGAACGAATGAATCAGAAAGATTCAGACCAGGTTTGGCTTGGAGAGAGAAGTCTTTTGTTTGGACTGGACACGTAGCAATCAAAACTGTAGGATACAGGCTCAGGATTCAAGCAAGCACAAATTAATTATTCATGATCCTGACCTAGTTAGATACCTGATACAAACAGAGAGAGGAAGTACGAATTATGATAATTTAGTGTATTTTATGTTCAACGGATAAATTTTTTGGTGTTCACCAAACTCAGAATAGGAACAAGATGTACATGAACCTGGGGCCAACATGAATTTCATAGAAAAATGTGTAAACTATCTCATCAAACTAATCAAACAAACTAACTGGTTGATACAAAAACTATTGATTTATAGGTTAATGTCACTAATCTTAAACCTGGAATGGAAAGAAATAAATTGATCTTAACTTCATAGGTTTCATATATAAATGTGCTTAGAATACGAAAATATGTGAAGAAAAAAATCTATGAATAGAATTATGAGGTTTATTTGTCCTTTGCTGGTACCTTTTTGGATTCGAAGGCGCAAGGGGGACAGCTTGTTGAAACTTTTCTTCCCCTAATTCCAGAAAACACCACACAATTTGCAACTATCAGAAAATATTATCTTTGATAAAGCTGTCAAAGGGAGGGATCAGACATTATTTTGCAATATTCAATATACGTTACATAAATTTTAGGTTTTTTAGATTTTGTTTTTTCTTGAGATTGATCTAGCTCAAGGTTATCTAGAAGAAAGCAGAAAGTTAAGGAACCAGCAACAAAAAGGGTACACCACTTGTTACGGAATAGGAGATGGTTGGAGTAGGCATCTTTTGAATGCTTAGGTGGAAGTTAATTTGGAACGAAGAAAAGTTTCTTCGGAACGAGCATACTATATTTAGTTTCTCATAACCCTAAGCTAGGATGAATTAACTTCTAACTTAAACATCTTGCTAGCTAAGCAGTTGGCTACCACTTATACTTCGTCGGACCCCAAGACCAAGTGAGCATAATAAACTATAGGGAAAATCCAACTGTTCATATCTATTTCCAAGGAGTCTTATGCTTTCTCTTCCGCTTTATCAGCTAAGAAGTCCGGAGCCACATAGCCACTTCGAACCCCAAGACGAAGTGAAGTACAATAATGAGCAATAAGGAATATTGAAAGCCCATTATATTCACAAGGGACTTTTAACATTCTCTTGTGCCTTTTCTTCTCTCTCCCCACATTGCTAGCGAAGTAGTTGGTTGCCATATAGACAATTTGAACCCCAAAGACGAACACGTATATTTCCAAGGGATTTTTTTGTTTTCTACATTCCCTGCTTAGTCTTCGGAAATGTCTGTATCGCTGCTTTTAGCATTTTGAAATGGTGCATTGCACAATTAAGAATGGTTTCATTTTGCGATTCAAAAAGAAATTCACTGGACGCTCACTTAGGACTAAGCAAGATCTGCTTAACTCTGATATAGCCATTGCAAAATAAAAACATTTCTTCGACTTTTCTTTTCTCAGCCCAATTTAGTACGATAGAAATTACTTATTTTCAGATGGTCAGGCCTCCACTAATCCCTATTTTCAGACTACTACAGGAGGTATTCCTTAAAGATAAATCTAAATAATAATTTCAAACAGTAAGTTTAATAATTTCGTAATTTAAATTTTACGAAATTTCTATCACACATCATCACATAGAGATAATGTTGAACGGACACAGGAAAATGGTGACATATCCATCTTGTATCAATATTCATGCCACATAGGTGACTACTATTGTACCTATCTCAAAATCTCTGTTTCCTGTATAAGTATTCTGTTCTTAATTCTTGTCCGTTTGTGCAACATAAGTTGAACGGAAAGATAAAACTTTTCTGTGCGCAGAGAGGGGAACAACTCTGATAACTTCGGTCATGATTCGATTGGATAAAAAACATTTCTGATATATGAAATTCGTGGTAGCTTCAAACCTCTAAAGGAGGAGTCTTTATTGAAATTCTTTGGCAGGCACAAATTATATGTTGATAGTCATGGTAACATGTTAGCAATCAAGCGAATAAAACTCGTATTACACGCAAATTTTTCCGTATTGTTCAGAAACGTATAATACTTGCGTACTTTTGAAAGATTCGAATCAGTACGTAAATTTAAAGCATACGAAGTTTTAAACGTGTTCCGTATAAATTATTGAAAATTTTGGCACAAAAAAACGTGGTGGGTACCTGTTTAATTAACCAAATTTGGCAACATATTTAAGAATGTGAAGTTTCAACTTCAATATTTTCACTTTTCGAATTTTTGACCGAATTTTTTAACATATTTTATTTGCACTGAGCCGATTTATACTCTCGTACTTTTGTCGTCCCGAATTTTCCCCGTTTGCCGAATTGCTAACAAGGGACTAACAACATTAGCTGCAGTTTTAACGAATCCGCTAGGACTAGAAGTAGACCTAAATCACACAGATTGAAGTTTTAAAGAAGGATTTGATTTTTGTTTAGTGTTACAGAGGATATGGCCCTTAACCATGTTGAGTGGAAGAAAAGGATTCATACAGCCGACCACAAAATTTGGAATAGAGGCTTTGTAGTTGTTGCAGTCATGGTGACAACATAATGTGGGAATATCTGTCTCTCCCAACTTACATGAGTGTGTTATATTGATGAGGTGCCACAATGTTGTTGAGGACATCCCAAAATCCTCCTACATTCAAAAAAATCCCAAAACAATGTCTCCATTATATATTATAAAATCACTAAAAATATCTTCAACTTATTTTAATTAATGGTCTGTTCCAAGTTCCAAATTCAAAACAAGATGACATGGGCATGTCACAATTAAGTCAAGGTGGATCGAGATGGCCGCGTAGCACGGCGAGATAACAAGTATCAAGCTAATAAAAACCATATGTAAATCCCTCTTTTTCTATCTAAAATTTTCCATTAGTCTACTTAGTTCTTAGTAAGTTAAGGGCTTCTTTAGTAGATCTCCTAGACATAAAACCAAATTAATTCTTTGAAATTATATTTTTTTTCCTAATATTTGCTCAATAACTCTCACAGAGGTTCATGGTACTGATCATAAGATTAATTCCTCGATAGTTAGCACAAATATGCATCTCTTTTTTTTTTTTTTTGACTCCCACCATTTATTAATGGAAGGAATAATCTGCTCTTCTGTGTATTTGAACCCTGAACCACCCAGCCAGGAGCGTTATGTCTCCACCTGTTGACCACTAAAGCCAGGAAGCTTCGACAAATATACCTCTCTTTTATTTTTATATATGGGCACTATAATACTACTTTTCCATTCATCAAACCTTTCTCACATAAACATTTCCAAACCTCAACAGGAATAAGTCAACATGAGTTCTAAAATTGAAAAAGGTTAAATTTATTTACTACAATGTCCATGACTTTAATGAGCCATTAGAGGCCTTTATAGTGAAAAAAATTATTGGTACAACGCTACCGTTTACACTTCTTAGGACGGGTGGGTGTGTATATATATATACTATATACTATATAGACAGATAGATACATAGATAGATGTGAAAAAGGGGAACCAAAGAAAATTTGAATAGCATGATTAACAACAATCTACCTTCATGCATGACTCGGAGGTTACTTTCACATGCCATAAAACATTCACCTAGAATTCTTTAAATCAATTAACCTTTTACTAACTCACATGCTCATGCATTATGAATAAACCGTGGAATGAGTAAGCTAAACAGAAATAAGGCATATTTCAGTATTGCTCTGCTGAGTGTCCTTACTAAGCAGTATTTAAGTACTTTTTGCACATAAATACTCAAATGATATAAAAAAGGGCATATTTCAGTATTACTCTTCTCTCTCTCTCTCTCTCTCCGCCCCCCCCCCCCCCCCCCCCCCCCCCCCCCCCCCACACACACACATATATATAGCCTAGTGGTAGTGGTGAGGCATGCGTCCCAATCAGGAGATCGATTCCCAGTGGGGGGCGTTGGACACAATTAAAATTTCCTATATATATAAATGGAAAAAAGGGAACCAACAAAATATTGAATAGCATGATTATCAACAATCTACCTTCATATACATGACTTGGAGGTTACTTTCACAAGTCATAAAGCATTCATCTAGATTTTTTTAAATCAATTAACCTTTATTAACTAACATGCTCATGGATTATTAACGAATAAACTGCAGAATGATTAAGCAATAAGCTTAGGAAAAAATAGGGCATATTTCAGTATTTTTTTCTACTGAGTGTTCTTACTAAGCAGTAGTTAAGTACTTTTTGCACATAAATACCCGAATGATATAAAATTACCTTCCTAGGCTTGAATCTCTTTTCCAAATCATCAGCCGAGCTCTGAACAGGAACAGATGTATGCGGAAGTTGCTTCCCTGAGAACGATGTTCTCTCAGATATCTTCCGTTTAAACGATGGTCGGGATGTGGAACTATCATCTGTCTTCCGGTCCATATCGATGGAGATCCTAACATTACGTTTGCCAGAGAGTGTACTGTCCACAGTAATGTCCTCAGACCTTTGCATTGTACCACTGTAGGATTTGTTATCTATAGAAGTGGTGGCAGACTCTGAACTAACACCAGGTGGGAAGGAGGTCCTTGCAAGTACGGAGAAAGTAACATAATCCCTTCTTGAAGCAAGTATGTCATGCGAACAAAGAACCAAGTCCCTCTGGCAAAACTTCCCAAGTTAGAAAGATGTAAAAAGCAACCAATTGGTGCACTTCTAAGTATATATATCCATTGCATACTAAATAATTTGTAGAAGAAACCTGCTTAATAAATCCAGGAATACAAACACGAATTATTTCTGAATATGCTACTAATTAACAGAGACCTTACTAACTAGTCGAACAAAAAGGTCCCCCCACCCCACAAACGCCAACTAAGAAGGGTCCAATACTGTTTCTGATAGTGTGAACCATGCTCATGCCTCTACTTCATTATACTAATCACATATCAATGAGGGATTTTGACTGACCTCATATTTCGTTTAAGTTTGCATAAATACTAGAGAAAGTAGGCATGTTCAAATGCACGTGCATCAGAGAGAAAAAAATATCCTTCATTAAAAATATAAGTCATGTATGTTGAATACCAAAAGGTTGAATTATTGTTAGTTTTCTCAAGCATCTATAGCATTTATGCATGCGTTGTTGTCAAGGTTGGTGGAGCAAGTATAGCATGTAAGTATTGTATGAGTGAAATGATGCATGCATATTACGATGAGCAGCATGAGATAAGGCTTGATGGGTTTAAAATTAAATTCATTTCATTTTTTGCAGGCTCTTGAGCTTTTCATCAAGATGACAAAAGATGATTGCTTCGGAGTTGTTGAAGTTAAATAGTAGTATAGATTGTTATTACCAACCGCAAAATAGTAATTCATGTCAATTGCTTTTTGTCCGTCTTTGGTCTAGAAATCCAATATGAAATACTTAATTCGCAACTTTCATATGCTTGTGTCTATATTTGAACTGATAGTTGACCTTCAAATATTGATCATATTATCATCCAAACTACTTTATTGTCATTAATTGTTCATACTGTTACCTATATTATTATAAACCATGCTTATACGTTAATTAATTATGTACCTAGAGTCTCATTCTGTATTTCCAACAGTTTTTAGATTAACAGCAAGTTATGGGACTATTAGCCCCCATATTCGTAAGCAAGAACGGCGATAGTAATGGTATACTTATAATGGTACTTGTAGTTAATTTGATGCGACTTTTAAGGACAGAAATGGAATAGTTAGTGAATGACGACCATCTAAATGGCATGGATAGTGTAAAGAAATTTTTGAATGTATAGAGTTTGACTGGAAGAATTATTGGGTATTGTGAAATTTGAGGTTAAAATAGCTGGATGATATGGACAGAAATAAATATATAGTTATGGATATCAACAAATATGTTAATGTTGATAGGATGTAACATTGGAAATTGCTTTAATATCATGAAATATAATTGCACTGTTTCCAATAAAAAAAATTCTAAATAGGTATATCTAGTGATCCATATTGATCTGTATTTCAGGATTCAAATCCTCTGGGTCCCAGGTCATGATAGCACAGTTCTACTTAGTTGAGGGGCAATTCCTTCTTAATTATTTGCTGCTAAAGTTAGAGGGGAAATACACATGATGTGCAGAGTATGAATTGACAACCCAACCCATATGTGTTTATAAAAGCTAGAGTTGGCACATGTTCAAGTTGGGTTTGGTGATGTCCAACCCCATGGTTGGGTTAGGCCTGGGTCATGGTTTGTCGAAGTCATGTTGGGCATCAGTATGCTCCAAACCAACCCTCTGGACTTGCACACATGTAAGTGACCCTTTCAGTAGAAGCTCTATATAGAAGGCTCTCATTTTCTGTTAACCACACAGATGAGAGTATTGAACCAGAGTTCTTCTGTTAGGCCCCTATGCCCACCTAGGTGACTGCTATTAAGAACACCAGTTAGATAATAGTTAATTACTAGTACATGATACATAGTCACAGTTAATTGACAAAACAAATGTGAAATCAAAAAGATAAGTACAACAGTAAAAGGTACAAAACCCAAGCACAAATTTTGAAAGCTCGAATACCAACAAAATTTGTATGAACATGTTAGGCTGGTTTTGGGATCCACTTATTGGAGGCTGGTTCTGCTTATTTTTCTTGGAAAGAGGTCCAAAGCTGATTGGTAACAACGGCTTATCAAGAAACTTATAAAAAGTTGGTTCAATTTTGGGGCAGCCTCTCACCTGCTGTCTAAAGCTGCTTCTTCTGCCAGTTTTTTGAGAAACAGCAGCAATCCAAACCAAGCGTTAGTGCGTTCAGCATTTTGTATAATACTTCCTTTCCTTATCGACAAACTCAGTCACATATTCAACCAGGGTAGCCCATTGATAAGCTTCAAATAAACACTACAGTGGAATATTATCTACGATTTTGTATCTTATAATAACGACTATATTCAACTATGTCTCCATAAGCTACCACTATTATATGGTTTATTTAACCTATCAATGTAATTTGTCAAAGAACCAAATGCACATGAAATACAAGTAGAGGTAATTGGAATTGAGATGATTTTATCAGTTGATATACCAGCTAATCTGGATCTTGCTAACAAAGATAATAACACAAATGTATAAATTATATCAGAAATTCTTCAATAGTTAGTCTCTTGATTTCATCTAAAACAAATTATAAGATACAAGATAATTTGTAAATTTTAAAAAAACTAGGAAACCACTCTCTGTTGAATTAGTTTATAATAAATAGAATATGAGGGTGTAATAAATTGATATACCGCATGTAGTGTAACATATATACATTATTTCGACTACATGACCAAGTACCTTCACTTTTTCCCTTTTGATTATTCGCTCACATAAAAGGCGCACTTTCTCTAGTTCAACCTGTAGAAAGGAACTTAATATAAGAAAAACTATCGTACAAGTATAAAGCTAGCATTCATTAATGATGCAAGAAAAACTTAATGCAGAAACAATTAACAAACAGAAATTCATCGTGTACCAAAAAAACAGCATGTATGACTAACACTAATCTCTTCCCAAGTGGATTCAAACATACCCGTATTTGTTTTATGTACTTCAGCTCCTCAGTTCCATATTGCAGACTGTCAGACTGTGAATTTAACAGAAGAAGAATAAGAAAATATCAACAGGTTATGCATTGCATTGCATTGGTTAATATCTTGCACTACCTAACAACTATACGAGAACATATTTCTCCTTCATAGGTGAGGAAATGATGGATATGAATCAAGCCCCAATCTTAAGCTGAAAGGAAAATCTGACAGTATGAAATATAATTACCTTTTGTCTCTGTTCCAAGCTATGCTTTTCACAGTAAGCCTTGTGATGTAACCTGCCACCCATAGCCTTTACATTCATGTACAGGCCTGCAGTTCTAGCACAAAGTGGGTGAAAAGTGATTTGACAGTTCCCGTAACTGCACTGCAAGGAAAAAGACAAGTGAATGAAAAATCAAGAACATCAATTATGTTTCCTTTCTTCAAACATACTACATAAAGGAACAAAAAGCCAGAAACCGAACCTTTGAGCACACACCAAACTTCTGGTGGCAGATACCACAAGTGAGCAAGCCTTTTTCTTTGGAAGGGGCATCCTATATGACATGACAGAATTTGATTAACAGATGAAAAAACAAACTAGTATCTTACATGAATAGACAAAGCTTTGCCAATATAATGCTAGATCATAGACATCCAAAATCAGAGTCGTGTTTGTGTCGTTTGTGTAGGGACACGGTAAGAACACAACAAAATATTTCATGGAGATGTCAGAATCTAGCATGTCCGTTTCAGTAGCCTGTTATATTTATTATGTCAGTGCAATATGCAATTCGCTTAACCAACAAAAAGATGATCTACACGAAACCAACATGGAAGGCAAAATGCATTACCACTCCATCTACATGATTTTGTTGTCCCCTTCTGAATGTTGACTCCAACAGCCACTGAAATGATTGAAAAATAGTTTAAAATGATGAAAGGAAACTTAACATATCAGATAGATTATGAAATTCAGGCAACAACCATTTGAGAGAAGAAGAGAACTGTCAAATACCTCGGCACAAAAGGCATGAACCCATTGTCCATTTGTTGACTTCCGAAAAGCGCCAGTACGACCACCACACAGCAAACACTCAGCTACATAAGGCCTCTCCCTGTTGTCAAGTGTTTGACAACTAGGGCTCCCAGATCGAGATGCCTCTTCACACAATTCACATTTCCAGGGACCAACAGGATCTTTAAGCTTACGATAGCAGTCTAAGTGAACAGCTACCTGCCAGGCATATTAGTTAGAAAACTAGTAGTTGGACAATATACTTGCAAAAATAATGTCTGAAAATTAACCTTGCAGCTGGAACAAACAAAGATCCGGTTCAGCAATGTCTCAGGTCGTCTACAGATGTCGCAGGACAGTTCACTTTCTTTTGATAGTTCTGGTATGTGGAAAGTCGCAGAAAGCTTATCTGGCGAAACCTTAACAAAACCCGACCGTGGGGTCTCCTTCAACCTTGGTCCCAAAGGAGAACGTCCAGGAGCTCGTCCAGATACCACACTGACGTTCAGAGGACTCTGAAGACCCTAGAAAAATACAGATAATGGTTAATCATGTAAGATCAACAAGATGATAACTACAACATATATACTTAAAAGACGCAGACATACACAAACAGATTCCAGACCTCATCATTTGTATCTTTTCTTAGCAATGGATTCCTGGAAGAAGCGGCCGCAGCAGCAGCTGCGGCGGCTAGCACAGCCTGAGCTTCTTTATGCTTCCTCTCTTTTCGTCCCCATTTCTTTGCCTCTCTAACTTCACGGAGATATTGATTGACAAGTACTAGATCCCATTGTCGCTTCTTCAATGCCGCTAGCTCTTGAGGAAGCTTTTGGACTACCTTACCAATTAAACCTTCTGCACAAAAGTATACAAATAAGAAATTCTGAAAATCAAGGAGAAACTGCTAGTACAACCAGAAAAGAAAACAAGGATAAAAATAATACATTTATATGACATTGCATTTTCTCACCACAACTATGTTTGATAGCAACAGCATTATCAAGCAGCCTGTTCTGTAAATAGAGCATTTCCCCTTCTACTTCGTCTTCCGGAGAAATCTCCAATATTCCTGAATCCCTTGCTTTAGCCAACTGATCCAGATGTGCAACATCAACCATGTGATTCATATCAGAAACTGTGGAACACGAGGGGCGAACATATGAGCCTCTTGTTGAATCTGACATTAGATTCTCTGTATGACCTGCCAATCAAAACCGAATAAGAAAAAAATGTACAGACATACATATGGCCCTTGTAAATATCACAAATATGCAGACCTCCTATGGGATTTTACCATTAGAGTCAGCTTCTCTGCTTTTCTGCTGAAAATGTGCATCCTTCTGCGCATGTATCAACCTTTTCTGGATATATGGGTGAATGTAAAAACCTGAAGATGATTCACCAACTCTGCATAATGTGACAATTAGAGAAAATTCAAATAATCATAATATATTGGAGATGGAACTTCGAGTTTTATGAGGAAACCCATGAATATTTCTCTTGGGATCTTACTTGAGATCAGGAGTAGCTGAAACCACCACATCCATCTTGCAATCTTTCTGCACCTGTATTTCTTTATTTATAGTGCCACCTGAATTGATGTTACCCTCATCAGCTTGACCACTACCATGATTCACAGTAATACGTTCCTCCATATGATGTGGCTGACGTGTCTCTGGTAGGCAAGAGCTTGCCACTTTGGACGAATTCTCTGTCCAAAAGCAGTTAGAATATGATTACACATTCCTATTAAAGCAGCAATGTACTAGATATAATAGATACCACAAAAACTAGATTGCTAAATATATAGTATACTTAGGATGCAGTAATTCTAAAATATTTGTCAGCGGTCAGTTCCAGCACTGCCTTTTAATCACGGTTCAAAGTATTGGTATCGGAATTGGTATTGGATCCTTCTTAATTAGTAGTTTTGGTGGGTATCGAAGGGTTTCCATGGTTTTGAATCGACATTTTCGGCATTTTTAGCGGTTCGGCATCGGCTTTGATTATGTGTGTGTGTGTGTGTGTGTGTGTGTGTGTTGAACGTTATTTTGCAAGGATCTGGTTCATCGGGGACACAAACTTTTGGCTATCCGGATAGGGCCGCCACATTTGGGATCGGAGTATCTGGAATGGTTCCTGTGGTAGTAGAGGATCCCGGTAACCATGATCCACTTATTGAAGGTCATCCACTTATGTGTGTGTGTGTGTGTGTGTGTGTGTGTGTGTTGAACGTTATCTTGCAAGGATCTGGTTCATCGGGGACACAAACTTTTGGCTATCCGGATAGGGCCGCCACATTTGGGATCGGAGTATCTGGAATGGTTCCTGTGGTAGTAGAGGATCCCGGTAACCATGATCCACTTATTGAAGGTCATCCACTCTATAACATTGACAAATACCATCTTATTGCCCCAATCCATTTTTGATGGGTCTAGCTAGTCCTAGCAACCCCACAACTAATATTCTAGCACCCCTAACCAAGACTACCATGAAAACGCAACCCTCCAGAACATGGAACGAAAAAGGGAATGTGATGCATCATCGGTCCCGGTACACAATAGCTAGGGCAGGCTTCTCTGGGACACTTATTCGGAACATGATAAGCTTATCCGGAACGTGAATCGTTTTCAACGAACAAATAGGTAATATAATATATAATGTATAATTAAGATTCAAAAGTAATCAAGTATAATATAAACATCAAAAGAACTTAAAACTTTCAGCAGAAAATATGCTAGCCCACATAAGCTGAAAAGCAATAACAGTCAACTTATATACTTTATAGTCTATATATAGCCCACTTATCTCTCCATTTTCCTTCCCTCTCCATCGCACTCAAGGCAACCACCCACCACTTGCTCATTTCTTCAACATTCGCTTCCCCTCGTTGGAAACACAAGCTCTTCGACCGTCACGGGGAGCAAAGTCGAAGATGGTGGATACAAGCAATGAGGGAGTCGAGATTAACAAGCAAAGGTTGTCAGAAGTTGAATAATATGGCTAGAAACCAAGGCAAGTAGATCCCCTTTCAGCTTACGGGGAAGACTAGGATGATTGCATTTCCACGTTTCTGACCAGTGTGTTCCCGGATCGTGGAATGAACCCCCCTATAGGGAATTCTAGGAACCATGCTCCTAACATAATATTTTCATCCCCTTGTCGACATTAACACTAAAGTATAACATGAAGCCACAGATTCAGAATTGTGTGCCTTTTACATAACAAGAAGCTCAGAAGCTTATTTCATTAAAGCTAAACATGAAGCACAAACTTGCATGGAAAAAAACATTTATATAAGGAATACCTTTGGGTTCTGTCAGAATATTCTGATAAGGATTGGAATCTGGAGAAGTATCTTCTGAGATCTGACAAAATATAAAAAAATCTAATCAATAAATAACTACATAAAAAGAGAGGAATGTGCATCTAATGTTGCATAAAACTAGTTAATAAAAATAACTCGTGAGCAAGACGGGAAATTAGATGTAACATTGATTGTGTATATTTGAGAATGACTAGTCCTTTCATGGAAACAGGGAAGAACTGACTCAAAATACAATCATCATCCATCTTTGCAAGAGAAGATCACAGCATGGTTTCATCAACATGAGCTATAATATTTACCAACATGTAAGCTAGGGAGTTATGACAATGATTAATCAAATTCTGTTCTTTCCATTTGTCACTTTAAGCATGCCCAACTCTACAGCATTCGATAGATTAAATGATTGAACCAGCATAGTATATGCAATTGTACGAAAATTCAAGGAAAAACATACTTGATTAACTAAACATTTCAAGGACACCAACGCACTTTTGTCGATATATTGGACTACGGTGGAAACATGTGGGATGAGTTGACAGAGATGACAATATTGTAGAGGCCGTATCGTGAAACTACAATGTAGCATTTACAGAGGATAGGTAGATCTATAGTTGACAAATAAATGTGTGCAAATCAAATTGAATGCAAATGGTAGCGAGGACACAAATTTTCAGGTGAACTGGTATGGAGAAGGAAAAAGGTGGTGCTTACAGTGAGGACCAACTATCAGAGACGTGATGGCTAAGTAGAAAAAACATGGAATTTAGATCAAGAAGGAAAAGATAACATAAGGATAACTGATATCTACATTAATAACTCATACAATATCAAGTGCCAGTAAAAGTTTTCATATATAAAGTCTTCAACACAACCACAATGGTGGTAGCAAACAAGTTGTGACTGAGTGGAGTAAACGAAACCTGGTATAAACCTAAAGTTTAAGGGAGAGTAAGAACAAACACCGAAAGATTTTTAAGTTCTACAAGTACTAGCTTGTTTCTTCTCGCATCCACCATTGGTATGTAACTATTAACATCGCCAAAAAAAAAAAATTGAAGCTCAATGTCTATCACATCGAGAAGAACTGGGTTTTGACAAACAAAAAATGTAAAGAGAGTAAATTCTCTCAACATCCCATATCTACAGACTATGATATTAGAACGTCAGCCCATTTGTTACTAATGGGTGAATAATGAATAACAAGTTAAAAAACACTGATTACAAACAACTGTGAATTGCTCCTTTAGTGCCTAAAGGACAATAGGAAACCAAGGTTACATGGGCCCTCTTCACTCACTGCATGGCACATAATTTAGTCATGTAAATTACAAGGCAGTCATCAGAAAGCAAATGGTCTAAATGTTGGAAATTATTACAAACAACAGTTTCTTTCTTTTTCCTCGTGCAAAGTTCAAACAACAATTTTATACCTGTCACTGGTTTAGACAGTAATCTCTAATAGAGATCGGCAAGAGCCCCACAAAGTTTGTTGAAAGTTCCAGCACAATTACTCTAATATAAGTATAACTATCTATGTTAGGTACTTGAACACTTTCCAATCGTTCTGGTCATGTAAATAAGAGAAAAGTATTGTTCAAATAATTTCCAACATTTAGACCAACAGTCACTCTCATAAAATTAGCTTAATAAACACCCCAACATACTATGTTTTGCCGCTATGCATACAATACATTAACATAGAACCACAGACATGGTACTGTTTTGGCATGTCCCATGTAATTTTTAGTGTGTGTGTCATGTCCAATATGTATCAGATGCAGAGATGAAAATAGATATGCATCAATAGTATGTATCTATCAGAACAGATAACAGCATACTTAGTTAACCTAACAATATGGATAATGTGCCAAGATAATACACTATAGCTTACTTCCCAGCCCCAGTGGGAGTAGTGACTAATGTTATAGGTTGTTGGGCATCCGGTAATACTTCTCGTCTGTTTTTTAATGTAAATTTGGCTCTAATCTCCCCACTTGAAACATTGTAAGTGTGCAAACCCGATAATTTGCGAGAATAGGTTTTTTCAATAAAATCTAAAGAGGATTCAGAATTGTTCGATCTACAAATCAGTAAAATTAGCTCAATTCGACAAGCTTTAATGCAACCCTCCACTACTCTAGGGAAACTCCTTGCTCATCACAAAAATCCCGGAAAAGAATGTCAATAAGAAACTCTTTTAAAACATTCTTCATCTTTTCTTGGTTTTTCGGTATTCGATGACGATATATAAGACAAAATTTTGGTTCTTTGCTTTTTGTATTTTTGAAGGGCCATGCTTAGCATGATTGTAGGTCTACCGCTTGAAACGTAGACGATCAAATTTGAGTTGTGGAATAAGGTCTCTAAAAGAAGCAAGGTTGCATTTATCTAGCATTCTAGACCCTACATTACTGGGAGTCTCGTGGAACATGATGAATAAATAGTGATAGAACTTCCTTTCATATTCGCTCTTTGATGTTAACTATTGAATCTTGGTTATTAACAGTTGAATCTTTGTTATTAGGAGATGTCATAAGATCATTAAGGCGTTGTTTGGTTCAAGTTTTGGAGGCTTAGGAATGGATTTTGAATTCCTTATGTTTGGTATGTCTAGGATTGGGAATTAGGGAGGAATACGAGGGGCTTCATATTCCCATTGATGTGGGAAAGCTATTCCCAAGCGCCCCCCACCCCGTTGTTTGGACGGTAATATCCTCCATTTACTTTCAAAATTTCAACTTCTATCACAAACATGTAAATTTAGGTAATAATAGCATCATGAAATTAATGAAAGGGTATTTATGGAAAATTAAACAAATTAAGATTCATATCCCTGTGTGGACCAAACATGGGAATGGAAAATTTGAATTTTTTGGATTACATATTCCTAACCTAACCAAACATAGTATGGGAATGTTGAATTCCTTTCCCATGGAAAAGGAATAGAAAATGATTTCCTATGAATACAAAAACTTCATCCAAACGAGCCCTAAAATCTATTGTGCTCTTAAGACTCTTGGTACTAAAAAGGGCATATCAGACAGTATTTACAAGATCCGATATTAAGTATGGTGGATACAGTTAGCAATAGAAAAGAAAATACGGGGCATTTAGTACTAACTACAACAATCAGTAAAGAACATAATTGATAACTATTACATAGTAATAATAATCTGTCAGCATTCAATGCCCTTTGTTATCAAGGAAAATAAGAAATAAATAATCAAGGTAAATATTTATTATGCTTAGCAGTAATATCAGTGTCTTGTAGATGTCAACCAACAAGCCAACATATTTATTACAAGACTAAACAACATGATTCTATATACAGTCGTTTGCTATTTTGATAAATGTTGGCCAACATGTCAGATACAAACAGGCATATCAGCTGACGCAACATTTTACAAAATAGATTTATATATGCTAAAATCAGCTTTAAAATGATTCAAGTGTTTTTCAAAAATAAACCCTCCCTAGCCTCTCTCCCTCTTTGTACCTTACCCCTCCAGTTCAGTGTAAGGTCTCCTCTCTTGATCACCCTCTTCGCTTCCCTCTCTCGAACTTCTTTTACAATTGCCAAAATTACAATCCAAATATTCATCCCCCATTAGAGCAAGTGCTCCTTCCCTATTCCCCCATCAATTATTTAAAACAAAATTTTGTATACATAAACTTCAATTTTTTTTATCGTTTGATTTTATTTTGTTTTTGGGCGGGTGGGGGGTCTTTTGCATACCTAAATATTTATTCCCGACAAAATTTTATTGTATACCAAAACTCAGGGCTAGAGCTTCTCTTCCTCAAATTCCTTTATACATCTAACATATTTTATGGATATTCTGCAGTTTTGAAATTCCTTATGGAATTTTGAAAATAGTTATTGCCTTTTATTAAATGAAATATTCTTCACAAGGTTTCATTTGGATAGCTAAAGCTTCAAAAGATTGGATTTTGTCGGGATGTGGTATTCTTTTAGTGGGAAGATTTTTTTTTTTGTAGGTTTCAATTTGACAGGATCAGTACTTTTTAGTGGAAGAATCGGTTTTGATAGTTTTCTATTTGACAACATCAACATTTTTTTCTTTATTGCTCATCTTATCAAGTTCCATCTTAGTTTGATGGATATATATGTGTGTGTGTGCTCTAGCTCAGGTGGTCGGAGGGGGGCTCCCTGTTGAGCACTCTGGATTCGAGACCCCCTCCGCTCGGGTTGGCTGGGTGGCAGTGCCACAGGCCGAGCGTGCCAAGAAACGGAATATATATATATATATATATATATATATATATATATATATATATATATATATATATATATATATATGGTGTTTTAATATGTCTGACATCCAATATTTCAAAACCCAATCCGACATGAAACCGGCATCTAACATCTACAACCTTGAGTAACATATAACAATGATTACTCAAATAACTTTTGTAGCTACTTGCCTATGGATATGATTGGATAACTTTACAATAATATCACTAAAACTATTCATGATTTAAATTTTTGTTTCAATCATTAATAGATATTAAATCATATTACAATAATATCACCAAAGATTTCTATAAATATCTCAAGCCAATTAACGGTACAAAAGAACATACAGGTGATGCATCCAAAAGACCTTTACCTTTTCCAATATGACTTCATGTTCACAAGAATGATCCTGATGGTGAATCCTATCGCCAAAAGCATCTTTCAAATGATCTACATGACCAACTGAAACTTTACCGATGTCATCGCCCAACTCGTCATTAAAACTCTCCTGAAGTTTTTCTCCAGATGAGCAGATATCTTTATCTTCCAAAATTCTTATGTTGCTCTTTGTTCTTCTACGTGGGGGTATTGACTTGACTCGAATGTCGTCGATATTGTCAGGATCTGCAAACTTGCCATGACCTGGAAAATAAAAACCTGTTATATCAGCAGCTTTTGGCCAATCAACTATTGAACCAATATTACCTGATGATATTCCAGAGCCATTTCTAAATTTCAGATGTCGCATTGAAGTAGGCATATGTATAGAACTGTGAAGCCATTTGGTTATTTTCAATCTCAATTCAGATGAGAAAGATGATGTTTCATCCTGTAAAAGAAAAGAAGAAAAAAGTTGGATCATTTAACGGACGAACCATGCTTTTGAAGTGAGTGAAGGTACAGACAGATTATGAGGATACCGTGAGAGCTGCTTCTAAAGAATCAGAAGGGATGCCCATCTCTGATGCCACATCACCGATGACTATTTTACCACGGCCAATTAACTGATTAAGCATCAAAGAAGCTCAAGTATTAAACCAAGTGAAAACTAGGTAATCTAGAATGCCGTATTAATGGTAGCAAACCTCACCGTTACCTTTTTAAAGAATAGAATAAGATTAGAGACATTCGGCAAACTTTCCTCGTCTCCCACAACTCCAATAGCCAATTTTCTGTCTAACTGTACATCCCCACCTTCTGGACTACGGCTAAGAGCCAAGGCATCCTGTTCAAAAGTTGTCTTAACAACTTCCTTGCAATTAGCACCTTTTATTTCTGCTTGTCCAGTGCTTTTATCTTTGTTCTTGCAACTGAGTCTTAACTTCGGCAGCTTGTTCACAAGCAACGGTGCAGGTAGTGCCATGGAAACTGAGTCTGAAAGTTCATCACGAACACTCCTAGTAAGATGTTCTCTGTGTTGGGCACTGCCACTATCCTGAAAAGTTGTGTGTTTTGCACAAAAAGCTCGCAACTCAACCTACAGAAATTTTCACGATAGTCACAAAAGCCCAACATTCGGCAGTCAGAAAAAAAAACAGAACAATAGCTAAAGGTGTTAAATCAAAGGAGACTAACATTATCACATCCGAACTTCCCCCATATTTCCATCCGGTGTCTTGCCTCCCTTGCACATATAGGATGAAAGGCCGTCCTGCATGTACCTGAAGGATGACCAAAGGACTAATTAACCCTACCGAATGGAGAAGAGGAATACGACAATACAAGTCTTTTTAAAAGCTTGCCTGAGTGGTATCTATCAGTAATGTTACGTGAACTAATAAGTGAAGCATATGATATATCATAGATGTCAAAAAAGAAAGTTTGAAAAGTTGAGCTGTATTAGAAAGGCATGCAGACAGAATGTTACATTGATACAAGCAAATTATAGCATCACCCATACAAAATGGAAGCATCAAAAGCATGCTACATTATGACACTCTTAAATTGCTGCTGGTAACTTCATTCAGTATACACGAATGTTTGATTCTCAGCTTTAGACTTCACTAACTCTAACAATCAGCTTCATAAGGAATAGAAGCATTTTTAACATAACTAGCAAGATATCACTGGCATGTGTTCAAAGGAAACTTGTCTGTCCAGCTTCCTTGTGATTTCAACAATGGCATTAGTGCCCAAAATTCCATTGATTGTCATAAGTGGTCAACAAGCAGACCAGTGTTTCATCAATCAAACCTGAGGAAATAAAAGTTTCATCAATCAAACCTGAGGAAATAAAATAAAAAAAACATACATAACCATGTTCCTGCAACAAAAAAAAGATGAGAAGAAAATGGAAATACATAGTGAAGTTCCATATGATTTTCAATGTCTGCTGTTGGTACGATCTGGAGACCCAAGAGTTCCTCATATTTGTACTATAGTGACATTTGGAGATGGGTTAACAAACTCCCCTTAATCCGGATTACAGACAGCCCAATAAGACTCAGATGTTTGGTTTATTGTAATGGACTAAAAAGAACCCTACCTTGTGCTTTCTCCCCAATATTTCGAATTAAAACTTCTGGTTTTGTTAATACAAACTAAAGTTGTACAGCTTAATCAACTGTACTGGTTTAGCTAATAAACTGATCGACTTTTATTCTGTTACCAGTGTTAGTTAGCCTGCAGTAAAGCTTCTTGTCCAGATCAACGTCACTTTCCTAGCGGTCCATGATTAAGCAATCAAGTCAACCTTAGTATATGTCAATGTTAACTTGAATTAATTTTTTCTAATCCAAGCTCCAATCTGTTGTCAAACCTTTCCAAAAAATTCACCAACAGAATAACGTCAAAACTTCAAATCTGAGTTGTCTATCTAACTTAGCAAACACTTCTAAACACACTTTGAGTTGGGACAGATAGTATGCCATATGCAGTTTCCTGATGATAATCCTTCTGAGAACAAGACTGCCTTTAGGATAATAACAATTTCTGGTTGTTGCTTGTCCAAGGGTAAAGTTATTCTTATAGACAGATGCCTAAAGTTGAGCATAGGTGTGAATTAAGTTAGAAACTAGATATATTCATTGCTAGAACAACTTCTTGGGTAGACTATGCATGAATAAAGGTTGCATAAAATAAAAACATGCTACAGTTTCGATTTTTTTTTCTCAGACAGCAGCATGTATTAAATTCTTATGTTTTGGCCTAAGAGGGGGGTTATCTCCAAAACTATTCACCGTTGACTTTGACTTATGCCAATCGACTATGAGATCAATTTAGAAGACTGTTTGTTAGGTTACATTTGACCTACATAGGGGAACCATATAGGATACTCGGGTAAGTTTGATGTGTCTGGTAACCATGGTAATATGGTCTTATTCCCCTTCTCAGACTATTTTAACCTGAGCGAACCTGACTACAATTCTTTGGCCATCCCAGTCCCCAGATACCCCTATTTCCTTCGAGAATTTGAGGACTAATAAGAAATTCCAACCTCAACCAGGTATCTAAGAACATGGTCTGTTTGAAGCATTTATAAGGCCAGGTTTTGTTAGACAATGCATGACATGCAAAGTTACCTATTCAAAACTGATGATCATCTATTTTAAACTGAGCAAACCTGAGTACAATTCTTTGGCCATCCCAGTCCCCAGATACCCCTATTTCCTTCAAGAATTTGAGGACTAATAAGAAATTGCAACCTCAACCGGGTACCTAAGAACACGGTCGGTCTGAAGCATTTGTAAGGCAGGTTTTGTTAGACAATGCATGACATGCAAAGTTACCTATTCGAAAGTGACGATCATCTCTTCCTTATCCCTGTGTTTAATCTGTGCATTCAACCTTCTCGTACCCTCAAAATCTCTTCTCAACTACTTTGGTATCACTTCATCCTTCACTTCTTGGGTGTCATGACTGCTTTCTCGAAAGCAAGACCACTTTCAACAAGAACAATTTAATCATCTCCAGCAAGGATTCAAATTCAACTCATTCACCATAAATGACCCTCAATGAAGATGAAATAGTATAGTATAGCAAAACACAAGATGAACTTTTCTCTGATCTGTAACCTTTGACGCTATGACTACTGATTTATCGATTATCAGGCACTGGCTATCTGTTTGAAAAATTGAAAATTTTGTATTTGAAATAGTAAATTGGAGATTCATATACAACTGAAATCACAGATTGATTTGTAGGTTTATTTTGCTTGAAAATAGGGTTCATATAGAGCAGGAAAATCTGATTCCGATCTGAGCCCTAAAATTGTTCAAAAAATAAAATATGAAACCTAAATTCCAAAATACATTTTGACCACTAGGGGCTGTTTGGTATTTGGATTTCAAGAGTATTTCATGGGAACCCAAGACATTTTCTATGAAAATAAGTTTGATGTAAGAAAAAAAAAAGCAAAAGACAAGGATCGTTCATTTTAGGATCTAGTACCCCGCACCGCACGGTGCATTACGCTGAGTTGATTGGTTCGATAAGGTATAAGTTTGATTCGAGGAGGTATGATTTCAATTTGAAGATGTATTAATTATGTTGGTTTCATGACTTTATGTGCAGGTAGCGTATGACGCCCCCCGCAACAAGTTGAAGCGTGGACACGATAGTTTGGATTAGTCCATTAGTCCGACGGAGCACGAAGTGCTCGAATGGCTAAGTCAAATGAGTTGGCCGTGCAACAAGTTAAGAAATCGAGCTGCATCGGCTCGGCGAAACGATAAGGCGTATCGACTTAAGGTAGGCAGGATTTGACCCTTCTTCCCTATTCCTTCGTGCCTAATAAATGAATCACATCGTGCTCGTGTTTCAAGTTCCATGTGCGTTGTGCGGATAAGTGTTCACGTAGTATGGGTCAAACACTAAGAATAGAACAAAGAACAATCGAGACGACATGCATCAAGTACACGGTAGTACATTGATAGTAGAACATTGAAAGGCAATATCGAAATGTGCATCAAGTGCACGATTCAGAGAACATTGAACACTAGGCCTAGAACATTAAAAATACGACATTGAACGTGCATCTGGGCACAGAGAATCTGCGTATGACTTAGTAAACCAAATAGACAATTGAGGCACAATGTAACGAAACTGCCGTAACATGAAAATATATACTTCGTGCATCGAAGTATGCAACTGTGGCACATTTGCCATGAACTGCCGAATATGCAAGCGACTTGGTAGTCGATACGATGGTATCGAAGGAATGTTGCGTGTAGGGATGATTCGATGCCTTATGTTGGTTTGGATATGTTGATGCATTGCATGGTCACAGACATGGACGATGATAACTGTGCACGGGTTTTGGTATCCCTCGAACGAGTTACGACCAGAGCACCGGGACCGTTCAGCCTAGGAGGGAATTGAGATGGGTATTACGGGACCGCCAGTGAGGCTTGCTACCTGGGCTGGTTGGGTGCGTCGTAATGCGGATGCTGCGAGACCTTCATTTGGCTAGCTATCCGAACGAAGGATAACGGTCCGTTGTATCGAGATATAGTCCTTTATTGGCTCGAAACGCCAAGTGACCTTCATATAGATAAGGGCGCACACAGCCGAATGTTTGATGCGAGGCGACAGGTGTATCGCCTTGTTTCAGTACAAAAGTGGGTGTACTCATATAGTTAAGATCGGTGGCTGAATGGAATCAAGTGCAGAAACGCGAATCCTGGTACCTTGATAATGTGATGATTGCCTTTAGCATGATACGAGTGGATAGTAGCCATTTTTGTATAGCAAAAACAGAAAACATGCCATTTCAATCAACACATGAAAAATATATCTTAAAATTGAGAGGACAATTTGCAGCCAATTGACATCAATCAGATATATGCTAGCACTAGAACACACAATCTGCAAATGAAAGAACTTACCGAAGCTACATCGAACACATGCACCATGTTTCACTTTGCACACATTACAAACTAGCTTCCACCGTGTGTCCTGTACTCCTTCGACGTTCATAATAGGCTCCATTTCCCTGATGTCCTTCACATACAACTCCGGTGCCCACATAGCACAAAACAAGTGTGCAAACTTCTTCTCTCCGCTTCCCGATTTCCTGTCAACCGGCTTGAGAGCACCGCCTGGTCTCGGACACAGCAAGCAAGGCTTCAACTCAGAACCAGTAACCTCCCCTTCCTTGTTACACCAAGCACACAACAGAGAGTCCTCCGTAAGTCCATGTGACCCATAACACTTCTGATGAACTAGGACATTACATGAGCTACAAGAAACGAGCTGGTTCGACTTCGATATGCTCTCCTCTAAGCAGCAGATATCGCATCGAGGTGTAGACGACGATTCCCGCAAATGCGGGAGAAACAATAGCTGGTCTAAGCCTGCATCACCGCCCAACAATTTTCGCTTCTTCGTCGGCCGCTGCGTAGTGAGAATCACTCTGTGTTTCGAGCCTAAGAGCCAATTCATCGACAAAGCATCCTCCTCCTCCTCCTCTCTTTTCGTAACTTCTTCTTGGATTTCCACTGGACTAGTGGTCGCGACTTCGACTCCGCTCTCTATTTCAAGAACCTTCTCCTCCTTTTCCTCCCCCTCCTTCTCGTCCTCCTTTTCCTCCTCGACTTCGACCATCGCTTCGGCGTCACTCCCGATCTTCGGGATCAAGAACGACGGATCGTCGAGCGAAAGCTTCGTAACCAGGCCCTCGATGTCCCCGACGGTGACCGGCCGGAAGAAGACCTCCATGGCAGGCCACATGCTCGACGGCGTCGACCGCTTCGGGGAGGCGGGATCTCCGTGGGACGCCGACACCGTCGAGGACTTCTTGTACTTCCTCCGGCCATCGGAGTGCTTCGCTAGATGGAACGCGACTCCGGCCGGGAGGGTGGTGACCGCCCGGGCGAGGAGCTCGTCGGAGTCGTACGGGGACCGCTCGGAGAGGCACTTGAGGGCCTGCGAGGAGAGATCCGCGGTCGTCGTCCTCATATTCTTCTTCCTCCTCCTCCCATGGCCAGAAACCCCAACCTTAGGGATCGGAGCGGCGGCGGTGGTGGCGCTAGGGTTAGGGTTAGGGTTTCGTTCTCGTGGTGTTTTTTTTTTTCGTTCGTTTTTTTGGGGGAAATTTCTGTTTGATTATTTTGGGGCGTCAATTTCGGATCGGAGGGAGAGGAGCGTTTTTAAGTCGGTGGGTGGGGGATGGGACACATTTGCTTTACATCAGTATGTCATGTTGGCTACTTCGGACAAAAGTGGTGGTGTGTGATTTCTTTATTTCTTTCTAATGTGGTTGGTTGCAATTTGTAACGGTCAGCACTCAGCAACGCGCCCACACATGTAAGGCCCCCAGCTGGGATCCAATGTTTGGATCCGGATCCGTTCGTCTCACGGATCCAATGCTTGGATCCGGATCCTGCTTGAGTAAAGTTTGGGTTTGGATCTGGATTGTCGTAGAGAGTTTGCATCCTACCCGTTCACACCCAAACTCGGGAGAGGGCAGGCACGGGACCATAATTTTATGCGGACCTATTTATCAATCTAAGGCCACCTCCATATCTATATGTTAGCAAAAAAATTTAGAAAAAAAAAATATATATTTTCTCCCTAACTTTAATTTATTTCTCAATTTTCATCGCGCTCGCTGGTATAGGATAAATTATTTCTATGAGAATTCTACTATGTAAAAATTCTAAGGGTGTGTTTGATTGCAAGGAGAAAAATATGTGGAAAAGAAATTAATTTCATGGAATAATTTTTCTAGGAAAAAAATTCATGAAATTAAAAAAAAAAAATTCATGGAAAACTTAATTTGGATGTTTGATTGTCATTATTTTCCACGAAAAATAGTTATTTATCATGAAAAATGATATTTTCCTATCGGTTGGACAAGTTCCATTTTCCACCATTTTAGAAGAAAATATGGAAAATGATAATTTTTTGGAAAATAATTTCATAGAAAATATAAGCTATCAAACACTACAATTGGTGGAAAATTTGTGATGAAAATATTTTTCATGGAAAAAAAGACTAATCAAACACAGCCTAATAGAAATTCTTTGCCTGAATATTGGACTATGACTTTGTTTGCTAGAAATGATGACAAAGTAGAAGAAAGAAAAAATAGTATGATTTGTTTTCCTTATTTCCCTCTTTTGTGTTTTGTAGGAACGATGGAAAAGAAAAGAGATGCACTCTCCTTCGTTTCATATGGAAAGAAAAATGAAAAAAAAAATTATTTTATCAATTATATCCTCAACTAAAACACTTATTTACCATTTGACTTCATTAATAATTTTTAAACAATGTAAATCATATGGGGGTATATTTGATAATTAATATAAGCCTCAACTTTTTCTCTCACTTTTGGGGAGATTGAATTTCTTTGGTTTGGATGGAAAAAATAATTGCTTTACTTTTCCTTTATTTCATTTTTCCTTTCGTATCAAACATTAGAAAGTGAATCATTTCCTCCACTTTTCGTTCCTCCATCTTTCTTTCTCACACTTTTCTCTCCTACCAAACACACCATACATTTTCAAACCAAATCATAAAACTCTCTATTTAATATATTCCATCTTAATATTATGTGACAACTAGGATAGAATTTTTTTATAGTACAATGACAAGTATGATAGAAACTTAATTTTATAAATTTATATTAGAGGGAGTCTTATGCCATCTCCAATGGGGGTTTATATCTCCCATGTTTATATGATATAAACAATTTTTAGGGGAAAAAACTTCCAATAGTGATTTATATTCCAATTTCTATCATACTTGGCGTTGATGTAGGATGAAAAAAATTTATGAGAATTTATATATATAGAAACTCTCGTAAAAATTCTTCATCTTAATATTGGACTGCACTTTCAAACTTAATCATAAAATTATCCATTTACTATTCTCCATCTTAATATTAGGCAATGCCACATAAGATAAAAATTGAGAACTATTGCAAAGTATTTTTATTTTATTTTTGCAATTTTTATGTAGGAACTCTGCCAACTAAGATGAAAATTTTAAAGTATGATAGAAGGAATATTTAGCAATAAGAGCCCACATAACAATTGAAATTAGAGTTTAGGTCTCAAAACTATCCGACGTTAGTGTTTGGATCTCTAACAGTGTTCATTAGTTGTGTAATTTAGAATAAAATTATTTTGTATAAGGGTACCAGATCTATGACCTAATTAGACTTTCGGAACTGGGTTGTCCATTTTTGATTTGGATACTTGAATTTTTTAGTGACGAACATTTGACATTAAAAGACCTATTTCGTCATGAAAGTCCAATTCGTCACTAAAATATGTTACTGATAAATTTCAAGAACGCAAAGTCTAAAATGGACAAACCCGATACCAAAAGGCTAATTAGGTCCAAACCTGTACTACAACAACATTTACTAGTTCCAGCTTTTACTTGCTGTAAATAGTGCACATTGCTACGCAACAAAAACTGCAAGACCTCGAAACCTTTCAACAAAAATGCAACCATTCTAAACAGAGTATGCTTCACTGAAAACAACAAATGTGACATGGATATTTTCATTTATGGATAACCAAACAGCCCCTTACTGTAAGTAACATTTACTACCTGTAAAGCTGAATGTTGCATCGTCGAACTTCTACTTGTTCACATAAAAATTTGGTGCCCTTATATAGATCTCACCCTGAATTCCTCATGTAGGAATGTCTGCATGCTCAGCAGAATGAATAAATAAATAAATAATTACATCCCAAGGATTATATATATATATATATATATATATATATATATATATATAGAGAGAGAGAGAGAGAGAGCGAGAGAGAGAGGGGGGGGGGGGGGGGGGGGGGGGGATCGGGAGCCCCATGTGGACCCTCCGATCCGATGGTGCAGGGGAGGCGGAACTTTGGCGGGGCTCCGCAGACGGATCTTTTAATCCGCCCCACATATATATATATATTAATGTCGGCCTTTTTACAGCAAATGCAGGCCTCAGATATGCTCAGGGAAGACTCTCTCCAAGAAGCTAATAAAACGATTGGAATATAGCTTTGGTTCAACTGCAGAGATGGTGAGGGGATCATACTTTAGAGACTTGAAAGCATGTTCAATTCTCTTTTTCAAGTTGTATTCCTGCAATATATCTATAATCCCGAGATAGAGAACGACATCATGATCCTTGAAGACATCAATTTCAGCTGAACTCGGGCCATCATTGTTGTGAAGAAGCTTCTGACTAGCTTGGGCTGGCATATTGACTCCTAGTTGAACGGGAAGCCTGCCAAAAACATGACAAAGCAAACAGGGAAATAAACAAAACAATACACAGTCATCTTTTGTCGACTGCTGATGAAGAAAGCTAGAATGAGAGAAAAAAAAAGAAGACAATTATAGACTGAACAAAGTTGACTTGTCTGCAACTAAAAACGGAGCTGCTATTGTGACCGCCACGGGGCTGGCCTGCAGCCACGCAGCGCGTCAGCATTGGCCCCCCGGCCCGGGGTGGGCCCACGTTAGCGGGGGGCCAATGACTGGCCACCACGCGGGCCAGTCCCGCGAGCGGTCAAAATAGCAGTTTTATGAATAAAATTTCAGATTTTCTTTCTTTCTAACAATATTAATTTTCTGATAACCTTAAGGGGGCGTTTGGTACGCGGTATTTTTTTTTTATTCCCGGGAAAATTTAAGATGGGAATCTATTACCACGTTTGTTTGGCTTATAAAAAATTTATTCCCGGGAATTATAAATACCCGGGTAAATAGTTTACCCACAAACATGGGAATTCTATCCCTTGAGAATAGGTGGGTATTTTTTTTTTTTGCCCGGGCAAAAAAAAAATTGTTTAAATTTTTTTTCTTCTTTTTGATCAATTTGATTAGTTTTGAACATTTTTTTCTTTTTTTTTTGTCGTTTTTATCGTTTTTTTTTGTCATTTTTTGTCGTTTTTACCAATTTTTTGTCGTTTTTAAGCAATTTTTTGTTGTTTTTACCCATTTTTTGTCTTTTTTGTCACTTTTTGATTATTTTTTGTCGTTTTTATCGCTTTTTTTTGTCATTTTTTTCGTTTTTACCAATTTTTTGTCGTTTTTACCAATTTTTTGTCGTTTTTAAGCAATTTTTTTGTCATTTTTACTCATTTTTTGTCTTTTTTTTGTCACTTTTTGATTATTTTTTGTCGTTTTTTATCGCTTTTTTTGTCATTTTTTGTCGTTTTTACCCATTTTTTGTCGTTTTAAGCAATTTTTTGTCGTTTTTACCCTTTTTTGTCTTTTTTTCACTTTTTGATTATTTTTTGTCGTTTTATCCAACTTTTGTCCTTTTTTTCGCTTTTTTGTCAATTTTTGTCGTTTTAAGCGATTTTTTGTCGTTTTTGTAGTTTTTTTTGCTGTTTTTACCGATTTTTAGTCGTTTTTGTCGGTTTTTTTTCACTTTTTGGTCATTTTTACTTATTTTATGTCGTTTTTTATCATTTTTGTCGCTTTTACCGTTTTTTGTCGTTTTTGTCGCTTTTTGGTTATTTTTTGTCGTTTTAACCGATTTTTTGTCGTTTTAACCGATTTTGTGTTCTTTTTTGTCGTTTTTATCGATTATTTGTTTTAACCGATTTTATGTCGTTTTTGTCGTGTTTTGGTTATTTTTGTCGTTTTTACCCTTTTTTTTGTTATTTTTTGTCGTTTATACATTTTTTGTCGCTTTTTGTCATTTTTGTCGTTTTAACCGATTTTTCGTCGTTTTTTATCGTTTTTGTCGTTTTTTGTTATTTTGTCGTTTTTACGATTTTTTTTCGTTTTTACCGGTTTTTTGTCCTTTTATCGGTTTTTTTATATTTGTTCATTTTTTTTCGTTATTATTATTTTTTATTTTTTTCCCGGGAATATTTATATTGTCACCAAACATGGGAATATAATTTTCCCGGGAATTTAATTCCTTGGAATTTGATTCCCAGGAATATAGAATTCCCGGCTATATAGTATTTCCGCATACCAAACGTCCCCTAAGAGCTAACTAGCGTTTAGACACCGGATTTTATATCAGCTTAGAGTTTAAGCCCTGACATGTTCAATTGGAAAGTTTGGACCCTGGATTTTTATTTTTGTTTTCTTTTTTCTATTATACCCTCCTTTTCTAGCATAAGTTGGTTGTTGCCCTTATAATCATGTTTAGGGATAGGGCTAATTAGTGTTTAGACCATGGATTTTATACCAGCTCAGAGTTCAAGCATATACGTGTCCAATTGGAAAGTTTGGACCCTATATATATTTTATTTTGGTTTTCTTTTTCCCATCATATCCTCCTTTCTAGCATAAGTTGGTTGTTGCCCTTGTACTCATGTTCATGATATAATGGAAAAAAAAAAACCAAAAAGAAAAATCCAGGATTTAAACTCTAAGTTGGTATAAAATTCAGGATCTAAATGCTAATTAGATCTTTAGGTTATAATGGGAAAAAGGAAACACCAAATAAAAATTCAAGGTCCAAAATTTTCAATTGGACATGGCAGGGCTTAAAACTCTAAAAGCTGGTATAAAATTCAGGGTCAAAACGCTAATTATCCCATAATCTCAAATGCAACAAAACACAGCCTGCAGATTGTAGTAAGTGGGATACGATATGATTATCGTCTCCTTTAATTCGAACCATATTGTAGCTGAAAATAGTCAGCATGAAGGCATTTATGTTGCTTTTGTTAAGATAGTAAATAGCGAGCAAGTCACAACCAACTTGTAGACCTATAAATTACGCATCAATCTCAAGTACCTTGACCAAAATTCATCTTCTACCAAAAAGACCAGTTCTACCTGATAAAACTCATGCATCAGTAGGCATCTTTCATCAGGACATATTCATGGATTCTGGTGTCTTAAATTTTGTGGGGAATGTTTGACAAAGACAAAGATAATGTATTTGACAGTAGATATGTAGCCAAGAATTCAACAACATAAGTATTGGTCTCCAAAACATGTAGTCATGCACTTTCAAGATAGGAGTCTGTCATACTTTCTGTGTAGAGACATCGATACTGTGGTTATTGGTTCAATTGGTCAGACCAGTCAACTGTGTTATTAACAACTGGTTGATCCCAGCTTGTCGACTAGTCGTAAGAATTCAGGATTATCTAGAAACTATTGAAGTCAGTTATAACACAAAATCCTTTTATGTAGAAATCGAAGAAGCTTTTCCTCTTTTCTTTTCCATCCTCAGTATTTTACAAACCCTAAATCTATGGAGATCTAAAAATGTAGATCGTCTTGGACACTAACAAATTTCTAACTCTTGTTTCCCCTAGAGTCTCTCTTTTTCTCATTTGAAACTGTCCAACAACAACAACTGCTGCCACCTTTATCCAAATTTTTGGGGTAGGCCATTTGAATCCTCTTCTTTCATTCAGCTCTGTTAAAGGAAATGTCCTCTTTAACACACAAAAAAGACATCATTCTTTAAAACTTTAATCCATGTTCGTTTATAATTATGCCTACCTCTATTACTAGCGGATCCACTAACTACTACCTTATCGTTCTTTAATAGAACATCTATTGGTTCGTGTTAGTGCATAGTTCGCACCATGTTCATTTATGCCTACCTCTAATACTAGCGGATCCACTAACTACTACCTTATCGTTCTTTAATAGAAGATCTATTGGTTCGTGTTGGTGCATAGTTCGCAATATCGGCCGATACCAATTCGATACGGCCGATACCAATACGGTTTGCTATGTCCCGATCCGATACCGACCGATATCCGATACTAACCGATAACGACATTGGGGGTCTCTTTTCTGGTCAATTCGGCAAAGAAAATGAACGAAAAAAAGACCAATCATCAAGGGTGTAAAAGCATAGTAATATTGTAAAAGCATGTAAAAGAAAACTTTTATATCGTATTACACCAATCAACGAGCGTGACTACTATTTCATTCATTTTCAAAACTACTAAGAAATAACACTGAAAGTACTCAAAATTATGCCTAAATGTATAAAATATATTTTCTAAAATGTTAATAATTATTTGCTTTCCGATACCAAAAAAATCCGATACTCCGATCCGAAACCGTCGATATTGCTGATACCGCCGATCCCAATACTCATAGTAATAGTTCAATATCGATACTGCTAACATTCATTTTGTTCCATTTTGTTCTCAATTGGTGCACCTCAACTTCCCATAAATTCATTCATTTCTTACTGTGCCTTTTATTGTCTTGACATTCATCCATCT
This sequence comes from Iris pallida, assembly GCA_029216955.1. Lineage (NCBI taxonomy): Eukaryota > Viridiplantae > Streptophyta > Magnoliopsida > Asparagales > Iridaceae > Iris > Iris pallida. Next base: position 7,829,852 of record JANAVB010035417.1, on the reverse strand, counting down.
TAACATTATGATTTCGACTACACTAATTTTCTGGACATGTTTTTTTATTTGTCCAACACTCTGATCCATCAAGCATGATTTCGGCTACACTAATTTTTTGGGCATATTTTTTATTTTCCAATACTCTGATCCATAAAGCATGATTTCAACTAAATCAGTTTTCTGGACATGTTTTTATGTCCAACACTATGATCCATATAGTATAATGACTTACAACACTCTTATGGAACTTTTCTTTCCAACTTCAAAGATATATTGTGATCATAAAATACTCCAGAAACATTTCTCTATATCAACCATCATATTTAGTTGTATGCATGACATCATTCTCAATCTCTATCATGATGGATGATTAATCTTATGTATCTCTTTGACTTTCGCTTGAAGTAAAGTTTCATATACTTCGTTTCCTTTCTACTAAAATTTAAAATTCTTAGATTCCAAACTTCCTCTCCACACTTCTATTTTAGCATATATCCCTTCTCTACTCTTATCGACCGACACAATATCGTCAAGAAACATCGTATACCATAGAACCACCTCCTAAATATGTCTTAATAATTTCATCTAAAACTAATACAAAGAGGTAAATACTTAAAGTTGATCCTTGATATAAACTAATAGTAATAGAAAATGGTAAACTATATCCTCCAATGGTTCATCCGACCGTCGTAACTCCATTATAAACATATCTTTAATAGTCTCAATATATCTACGAGAAACTTGTTTTTCTCCAACCACACCATATTATCTCCCTATGTACCCTATTTCTATCATAAGCTTTTTCCAAGTCAATAAAAACCATATGTAACTCCTTTAAGTAAACTCCTTCCATATTAGACATATGTTCCATAAAACCAAGTTGATTCTATGAAATTCTGATTTCTTTTCTTAATATTTCTTCAATTACTCTCTTACATAGTTTTTATATAGTTTTATGGTACGACTCATAAGTTTAATTTCTCGATAATGATTATAACTCATTAAAATCTCTACTAATGTACCGAAACTCTAGAGCATTAGTAAGGGTTGATGATTAATATTTATATTATTCTAACATGTCCTACAAGTCGAAGGTAAATTTCTTAGACCAAGAGTTGGATTCACACAACAATGTAACTTTTTTAATTTTACTTAAAATGCACACCGGAGAATATTCAAATTGGATTGCTCTGATATCGTGTTAAAATCCATACCACTACACCAAAATTCTACAATATTGGTAAGGGTCGAGGATTAATATTTATATTATTTTAACAAACTTTTGTTCAGAAAGTTAGTATAGCTGAAATAAGAATGTTAAAATGGATGAGTGATAATATGGTTGGTGTTAAAAAAAAAACCTCTTGCGGGAAGGCTGGCTAGAGATTTCTTGTAAAAATACTAGCTCCTGTCAGTTCATAATGAGAATAGATTAAAGAATATGATAAGAAATGCGTGTATCGATAGGAAGTTAGAGGTGACACCAATTGAGAACACGACAAGAAAAAATCAACTCAAGTAGTTTGGACATGTGGCAACGTAGACGCTCTTGTAAGGAGGAGCGGCAATATAGTAGTTAATGGAGGCACTAGGACAAGAGGTATGCTAGACTAATATGTTTCGAAGTGTTAAAGAATGATATGGATGTTAAGTGGAACATGACCTTAACAGAGCCTAATGGAAGAACATGATTTCAATAGATGACCCCAAAAATTTGGGATAAAGGCTTTCTTGATGTTATCTCATAATAATTCTCCATTCTTCAAGCGTCTTATTAGTCGTTCTAATTGGTGGAATAAATTAGTAAGCCATATTAATCCTTTCCTACCTAAACATTTCCTAGCCTCAATAGAAATACTATTAGGTCTTACCGCTTTTTCATTTTTTATTTTGTTTAAGCATGCTTAACCTAAAAAATTATAATGCTACAACAGTAATAATATGTCATATCATGAACTAACCGTATATATAAATTAAGTTCTTCTAGGTTTCTCTTGTTAAATAACTTATGGAAATGACTCATCCATCTCTCCTTAATGTTCATCTTTCTTCCTAAAACAAGTAGGTATTTACTATTACAAGGTCACATGATACTGCAAAATGAAGGATCTTATCGTCCACTTTATTTCTAACTTCACACCGATAACCTCCGTGCACATTATTGTAACCATTATTCTCCTTTCTGACATGACCATTTAAGTCTCTCAGATATATTACTTTTATCCTCTATTTACTCCTTGACTCCAACTATCAATATATTTGAAATTTTCCTTTTTAGTATTTTTCATGTAAATTTTAGTATTTCCGTATGCACTAGTAACATCAATAAGATCCTCCCCTAATACTAACTTGACTAATATTATCCTCTATTGTTTTCTTTTAGATCTACAATGCTATCCATTAATGATTTATCCACAAGTATCTCCATCCTATTTCCATGTCTCTTGTCACATGTATACTAATTCTAAATCCCATAATATCAATTTTCCTCTATTTCTCACTACATATTTAGTTTCCTGCAAGCTATATTAATCTTCTCCTGATCCTTGTACCCACCATCTTCATATGTTCCAAGTACCTAATCTAATCCTACTCTCATGCAATAACTCCTATACCCTATAGTTGCTTGTTTATTTCTTACCACATTGGAGTAGCAATGTGGTGTATGTTCTGGGGAACGCCCTAGTCCACCCCTGCTGAGTCGACATTGCATCGGGCTAGTATCGATGCAATGTGTCACTTGTGAAGACCTAGTAATCCATTCTTGCTTGTTATTGCACTGACGTGCAAACATGCAAATGCAAATACTTCGCTACTGAGAAATGCCTTAACGTGTATTCTATTGGGATTGGTCATAAAGTTGGTGGACTTTATATACTTCATCTGAAGAATCACTTACCTCATCAGTTTACTAGTCGTTTACTTAGTGGAAGGGTCAACCAAGAATCGGTGCCAATATTCCACTTTTGCATACTAGACTAGGTCATGTTCTTTTATATCCTTCAGAGTTCCTATTCCTGGATTATTTGTGTGCTAGTTTTCTTTATTGCTGCCATGTCTATTAATTAAGTTGACGAACCTTCATAGTGTTGTCTTGGGTCTCTCCTGTCTTACTTCAGTGGATACAACAAATCCTTCATCCCTAAGTTTAGGGATCGGTACATGAATCCTTTTCTTCCATTCTACTTCTGTGGAGGGATATAAATATTTTAGTTACCTTATTGATCAACTTTTGAGAAACAAGTTGGTTAGATCATTTTCCTTGAAGATCATAGAGTTATTCATTAGAGTTGATGTCTAGGGACTCCATGACAAATTGAGTGGAGAAAATAATTATTTCTTCTGGGAACTACTTGAGTCCGGCTTTTCTCGTACATAATTCAAATTATTATTGTTTAGTTGGTCAATCAAATGCCAACCAGAGTACTTCAAGCACGAGCATCCACAGGTGTTCCCAAACAATGTCCCATTCCTTCGTGTTAGACTCATGTTTTCAGGTGCATCGTGTTTTATTCATTTAATGATCGGAAAAAACAACTTTATCGTAAGTCACTAAGAGGTCTATTGTTGCTTATTTACTCCCAAATGGGTAGAGATGCTTAGTTTCTAATATATGTTAGAAGTAGGTCATTTATATTCATTTCTGTAAAAGAGCAATTGAACAAACATTGAATAAAACAGTACCTATTCATTCCATAAGGGCTTGTTCGACCTAATCGTACCGTGTAATCCTTTAAAAGGTGAGTAGGTATGGTCTTCTATTTTTCTCTCTATCACGAGAAAAATACGGCAGAGTCGCAAGACAAAATGTTAGTAATGTCGCACCAATTCCGCTATCACTTGAGCAAAGATACATAGCAAAGATATAACATTCATTATTAATCCAACTACTATCAGAAAAAAAAAAAAAATTGAACAGGTCTACTTAAGGTCAAAGCACAAGAAAGATATAACTCAACTACTAATCAATCACCACTCAATTGGAAAACTTGACACCAGATTCAACTGTTGTAACTGCTGTAACACAAAATCCAACTGTCATCTCACATCTCCCTCTCAACCTCCTCTCGTTTATTCAACAGATGGTCATTTGTAGAAAGCAGTAAATGGCGACTCGACCCCTCCAGTTGACTAGTCCAATCCCTCATCTTTACATGAGGGAGAAAAAAAAGCCCATATCATTAGCCTTCTTGCTTGTGCTTTTCTATCTAACAAATTTCCTCTACCTTTGTTCCGTCAAATTTTACTGAAACTAGTAGAATTGGAGAAGTAATGGAAGATGAAATGAAAGCTTTACATCAAATGACTGACGAATACAAATGGGTGTACACAATCAAGTATCAAGCTAATGGGTCAATTGCAGGGAAGATATGCAAGTTATTAAAAACCTTCGTATATGTCGGGACAATCTCCTATAGCTTGGTTTGAGAAATTGACGAAGGCAATAAAGGTAAACTACTGAGGGGCAGTGCTGATCATAGCTTGCTTTCCAAAAGGACCAAAAGTTCATTTACTGCATTAATAGTATTATTTATATATTGATGACATATTTGTAGCAGGGAACAATCAACTTAAAGGAAAAAGAAAAGAAAAACTGAAAGAACTCTTAGCTGCAGAGTTTGAAATTGACTTGAAAAAACTCGTGTACTGTTGGAAGTTGAGGTTGCTTGTCAAGAAGAGGAACTGCAATCTTCCAGTGGATAAATGTTGGATCTTCAGGCTACTAGGGGAATGACAGGATGTAAACCAGACGAAACTCCGCTATAACAAAGTTGGCAGGTGAAAATGGTAAGGCTTCTGAAGGATGTACAAAAGCATCAAAAGTTGGTGGGTATATGGATATCCTTATAAATGAAACAACCTAAAATTTCGCAAGGCCTAAATGAATTACTGATAAACGAACATATCTCAAAGGCCTAAATGGGTTGTGAACAAATGACCAAGACCACACTGAATATTTGCCCAAAACTGACACATAATAAGACAGGTCATCGCTATCTCAAGTTACCCATATTAAAAAGTTTTTTCAGAGTTGCCTATTGTCACGCTCCGTCGCACAGGCCCACCAGGACATGACCCGTGCATGGAATCACATGTGCACATCACTTGGCCCAACATGCCAAAATGGTTAACGCGGATGTACACATGAGACACCAGCACCCAGTTATAAATGAATCAAACTCTCACCAAATATACAATGTGGGATTAAACCTTGGGGGTCTCAAAATATCCCTGACTCAAAGACGTGACGTCCTCATCGCACTTTGTGCGAATGGACCAGTCTCACCCAGTAGAACCTGATCCACTAGGTAGCTCGGATACAGTTAGTCATGCCCCGTCCATGCCCTCTAGGAGATGACCCGTCCACGGGGCCACATGTTGCACAAATACTTGGCCCAACATGCTAAAGTGGTTCCCTGATTTAGACATGAGAACCAAGCACCCCAATTATAAACCAATCAAACTTGCACCACATATCCAATGAGGGACTAAATCTTGGGGTTTCACACCTACAGCTTGACTTCCTTAAACATCAGATACAACATGACAGTTAGTTGTCCCACGCACAAGAAGCTTAATGTTCATGTTCAACAAACATAAATTATATTTTGAAAAGAAGGTAAAGAGACAGTATTACCTTCCTGCTTCAGGCAAGAGAAGGTCAACCTCCTCATTTCCAGCTACAGATGCTCTCAACGTGCTTCCTCTAATATGTGAACCTGGGATGCTACTCGTGGAACTTGGTTCATGTGTTACCAAGAGTAGAGCTCTGGAAGGAGTTAAGATCTCGTCTTGCAAAGGCACATCAACTGAGCAAGAAAAGAAAATCATCAAATAGAACTTTGAACTAACAGCAAGTAGAAATCAAATATCTGGCAATTTGTGGCTATCTACTATGCTAAGTGTTGAGAATCAATAAGGGACTTTTAGTCCCACATCGGAATATCGAGTATGTAGAGGAGCTAGACTCCCTATAAGTAGTGAAGTAGTCCATCAATAAAAATTATCCAACCATTATTTTCTACATGGTATCAGAGCCATAACCCTCTCTCTCTCTCCACACACAAAAAAAAAAAAAAAATTCCCCACCCGCCCCCCCTTGCCGACCCCCCCCCCCCCCTCGCCGACACCCCCCTCGCCGACCCCCCCCCCTCGCCGACCTACACCAGCGGCCAACCCCGACCACCAGCAGCAGCCCCCCTCTTGCCGACCCCCCCTCGCCGACCCCACCCCCCCTTGCCGACCTACACCTGCAGCCCCCCTCCCCTCCGACCACCAGCAGCAGCACCCCCCCCCTTCTCGACCTCCAGCAGCCCCCCCCTTCCCAAACCCTAACCCTAGCCACCACCATGTCTAACCCTAGCCTTTCCATCTCCTACAAACCCTAGCCGTCCTCTTTTTTTTCTGAAAAAAAAAAGGCGTATTTCGAAGACAGACGGCTGCCAAATGCTTTATTTGCACCAACTCTGTTCCTCGCTTACGCCGTTTGGAACTAACAAATACTTTATTTGTTATTCCTTCTTCACATCGGGATCTATACAGAGACTGATCATGTCTTCTCTGGTGTCCTGACGTGTTCACTTTACATGCGCGCGCCGGTGCTGGCCAAGTTAGTAGCGCATTCGTAAAGTCTGTGGCGTCGAAGAAGACGACGAAGACGAAGTTGGGTAAGTTGCAGACTCCGAAGTTGCCGACTCCGACGTCGAAGACGACGAAGAAGACGACGAATAGGGTTCCCAGTTGAAGAAGCCATGGATTCGATCAGTGGCAAACTGACGGCCGAAAAGATGAAGGCCTTGGTTGATGATATCTTATCAAAGAGATTAACCGAGGCAACCCCACGTGTGATCCATACTGATGTGGATCCGTCACCTTACAAAATAGGAAAGCTGGAGAAGCTGGAGACGAAGTTGGAAGGAACATCCAACTACTTGAAGTGGTCGCGGCAGGCGATGCGGACGCTGAAGGGACGTGGCTTGGTTGGCTATGTCACTGGCCAAGCCAAGGCGTCAGCCGATCACTCCGCAAAGGAGTTTGCTGTTTGGGAGATTGTCAACAACGTAGTGGCTGGGTGGTTGACTGCCTCATTAACCGACCAGGTGTCGGATAATGTCGAGGCAATGGAGGCTGCTGCTGATATATGGCGGACTCTAAAAGATATGTACTCCGGCTCGGACAACCCTATGCGGATCTTTCAACTGCAAGATGAACTCGATAGGGTGGCCCAAGACGTACGTACCATCTCTGAGTACGCAGCCCTGTTGAAGAAGTACTGGTCTGATCTGGATCATTATGATCCTCTTGGGATGGAAGATGCACAAGTCGAACCGGCATTCGCAAAGTACTTTCAGACGTTCCTGGCTTATATTTCGCGACAGCGTATGATGAAATTCCTGAAGGGACTACACCTTGTGTTTGAGCAGCGACGGAATATCCTCCTATCCCAACCCACGCTTCCGAACTTGGAAAAAGCTACAGCCGTCATGACACAGGAAGAAGCTCGACTGAAGTTGATGCCCAACAAGGGCTCCTACCAGGGCGAGCAAGCCGAGGTTGAAAAGTCTGCCCTTGCTGCCTTCAACCAACCTCCATCTGTGGGTGGTGTTTGCCACAATTGTGGTGACTCCGGACATTACATCCGATTTTGTCCAAAACCCTTGCGAAATTAATCTAATGATCGAGGACGGGGTCGTGGAGGCCGACGTGGTAGTAGAGGAGGATATGATGGTAGAAGGGGAGGACACAAAGCAAATCTGGCGGAGGAAGGGGGCAAGAATCAACTGGCTGAAATAACCCCGCTTGAGCGGGAGTTCCTTGAGAAGTTACGAGGCACACAGTTGGGTTCGGCCGATAGTCCTGGGGCGTCTACTACCTCGGGGGATCACATCACTTGCTTTGCCCAAACCAGCACCGGTAATCCTGCACGTGCTCTTGCATCTGTCCATCAGCCAGGATGAATTATGGACTCTGGGGCATCTCGCCATGTCACGGGATCCCGTGGTGCGTTTCAGGACTATACTCACCTACCATTGCCGGAGAGTATTCAGACCGCTGATGGTACATCCAGCCCTGTAATGGGTACAGGCACTGTCGCATGCACCCCTTCCATCACTCAAACCAATGTCTTACATGCTCCGTCTTTTCCTGTCAATCTTCTATCAATTAGTGCCATTATACTTGATCTTAACTGTACTGTTTCCTTTGACATTCCTACGGTGACTTTTCAGGAGAAGGGGACAGGACGACGACTTGGGACTGGCACATGGCATAAGGGACTGTGGTATTTAGACAGGACTGGACTGGACAACGCATTGGCATCCTTTGTAGCAGACGCACAACCAGAAGCTTCCTGTCGCAGTGTTGAAGCCGACTTGCTACTCCACCACCAGCTTGTCGGTTATTCCTCTTTTAAAGTTATTAGTCGAATGTATCCGTCCTTATATCAAAGGGCTAATAAAGAAAAGTTATTTTGTAATGCATGTGAGTTGGAAAAACATACCAGAAGCTCGTATGTGAGCTCGGGGAATAGGAGTTCAGCTGCTTTTGACATGATACATTCGGACGTATGGGGCCCTTGTCCTACAACCGAAATTAACGGTTTTCGATGGTTCGTCATCTTTATTGACTGTTATACCCGCGTGACATGGGTCTACCTTATGAAGAATAAAAGTGACGTCCTTGAGGCCTTTCGGGACTTTCATCGCCGGGTGGAAATACAATATGGCGCTAAAATTAAGTGTTTCCGGTCTGACAATGGGACGGAGTATACTAATAAGAGGGTTGCTGAGTATTTTTCCACTCATGGAATACTACATCAAACTTCATGTGCTTATACTCCGGCACAAAATGGTGTGGCTGAACGAAAGAACAGACACCTGCTGGAAGTCGCACGGACGATGATGCTGGCTATGAATGTCCCAAAACACTTATGGGGGCAGGCTATATTGACGGCCTCTTACCTCATCAACAGAATGCCATCTCAAGTATTGGACTGGAAGACACCGTTGGAGATGCTTACTGGGGCAACTACATACACTGTTCCACCGAAAGTTTTTGGATGTGTATGTTTTGTCCAAGATAATAGGCCAGGCGTTGGCAAACTGGATCCTAGAACAGTTAAATGTGTCTTTGTCGGTTACACGGCGACTCAGAAGGGATATGCCTGTTGGAGTCCAGTCGAGCGGAAGATGTTTGTAAGCATGGACGTTACATTCAGAGAACTCGAACCATACTATGGTTCGGATGAAGGTTCAGCATTTGGTGACACACCTAACACAGATGGTGTTAGATGTGAGAGGGAGATAATAAACCCAAATGTGGTCGTCGGATCGGTTCCGTGTCCGGTTGTAGAAAACTGGACGAAATGGGGAGAGCACAGTGACTCAGATACAGAGAGTGAAGAAGAAGATACATATGTTACGCAGGGAGAGCAGCAGACAAGGAAAAAGGAGCTCCAAGTATACAGAAGGAGACAACAGAAGTCCAGTACTGTGCCTATGCCGTGCCCTGTGCCTACTGTACCAAGTCCCTCGTCTACTCCTGCTCCAACTCTTGAAGATGTTGCCCCCGCACTGAATCACTCAGATTCTGATGCGGATCTCTCCGACTCGGATGGTATGATCTCTCCACCACCTATTGCTCCCTTAAGGAGATCTTCTCGCATCAATGCGGGTAAGGCTCCTACTCGTTTTGATGATTACGAACATGACATTGCCAACTTCTTGTCTTATTCTAACATTTCTTCGAATTATCGAGCCTTCATTGCATCGTTAGACTCTACTTCGTTGCCCAAGTGTTGGCAGGAAGCAAAAAAAGATCCAAGGTGGAAAGCTGCAATAATGGAAGAACTTGGGGCACTGGAGAAAAATAAGACATGGGAGCTGGTTCCATTACCCAAAGGGAAGAAAGCTGTGGGATGCAAATGGGTGTACACAGTGAAAGAGACGCCAGAAGAAAAAGTAGAGCGGTACAAGGCGAGGTTGGTTGCAAAAGGATTCACACAGTCATATGGCATAGACTATGATGAGACGTTTGCCCCAGTAGCAAAAATGAGCACCGTGAGAACTCTGGTCTCCATTGCAGCGAACTATGGATGGAAGCTATACCAGCTGGATGTGAAGAATGCCTTTCTTCATGGGGACCTGCAAGAAGAAGTATACATGGAGCTCCCACCAGGATGCTACGCGACGGAATCAGACGGAGGGACGTCGCAAGGAAAGGTATGTAAACTGAAGAAGTCGCTATACGGGCTCAAGCAATCTCCTCGAGCCTGGTTTGACAGATTCAGAAAGGCTGTTACAGGCATGGGATACCGTCAAACAAATGCAGATCATACGGTCTTCCTCCAGCATGCAAGAGGCCACATCACTGATTCACTATACTTGCTGTATATGTGGATGATATAGTGATCACATGTGATGATGAAGTCGAGATCACTAAGCTGAAGTCAAAACTTGCGAAGGAGTTTGAGGTGAAGGATTTAGGAGCGATGAGGTACTTTCTAGGTATCGAAGTGTGTGAAGGCGAACAGGGAATTGTTCTATCACAAAGAAAATACGCACTAGATCTGCTGAAGGAGACAGGGATGCTGGGATGCAAAGCAGCCGTCACTCCAATTGACCAGAAGTGTAAGTTTGGAGCAGAAGCAGGAGAGCCTGTTGATCGTGAAAGATATCAAAGACTTGTAGGGAGATTGATTTATCTGGGACACACTCGCCCTGATATCTCATTTGCGGTGAGTGTAGTGAGTCGTTACATGCATGATCCAAGAACGGGTCATATGGAAGCAGTATTTCAGATCTTGAGATATCTGAAAGGAACGCCGGAAAAGGGGCTATGGTTCAAGAAGAATGGACGCATAGAAGTTGAGGAATACTGTGATGCAGACTGGGCGAGCTGCATAGACGACAGAAGGTCTACCACGGGATACTGTATTTTTGTAGGAGAAAATCTGGTCTCATGGAGAAGCAAGAAACAGTCAGTGGTAGCACGGTCGACAGCTGAAGCAGAATACAGAGCAATGGCTCTGGGAGTGTCAGAGTTGCTGTGGGTGAAAGCGTTGCTGACAGAGTTGAAGCTGGACAAGGGAGCACCATTACGTCTTCTGAGCGATAGTCAAGCTGCAATAAGTATAGCTAACAATCCAGTTCAGCACGACAAAACGAAGCACATCGAGATTGATCGATTCTTCATCAAGGAGAAGCTAGAACAAGGGATACTGAAGATTGACCATGTCCGCTCAGAAGAACAAGTTGCAGACTGTCTGACTAAGGGTCTTAGTTCATTAAGTCTGACGAAGCTATGTAAGAAGATGGGGATGATCAATATCTATCGCCCATCTTGAAGGGAAGTGTTGAGAATCAATAAGGGACTTTTAGTCCCACATCGGAATATCGAGTATGTAGAGGAGCTAGACTCCCTATAAGTAGTGAAGTAGTCCATCAATAAAAATTATCCAACCATTATTTTCTACACTAAGATCGACCCAACAACTTATGAAAGTTCTGTAGAAGCTTCAAAACTTTCCCTTGATGGCACTCTTTCAAACTATTAGCTGCAAATGTTTTCTTTCTGAAAGGCAAAACAGATTATGAACATCAAACATGGTACAATATTAACAACAAGGCATGTTTCAATCTCTGGAATCACTGATCTGTGTCCTGCATCAATGATATCCTACTACATGGTATATGGTCAGAAGATCAATCTTTAGTTTCAAGTATGGATAGGAGCAAAACATGAGCATATCTAACACGGATAACATATGGAACAAAATTACAAATACATTTAGCTCGGACATGGTAACTTCTTTATAGATAAGACATTGACTACATATATAAAGTTTCCATAATAAGAAAAAGCATTTATCTTGAGCAAATACTAATTGGAAAGAGATACTGACAGTTATCGGCTGGTGAACACAGACTGCTTTGAAGTATATCTTTTGGTTCTAAGAGGGTCTTCAAATGTTCCGGAGCTCTAAAATGTAACCCCAACAGCATGCTATAATCAATTATACATTGTGATTCTAGGAACATGCAGTCGAGAGAGATTTGTCTGCAAAGAGTAAACAGCCAAGTTTAATATCCATAATTCTCTCACACAAACAAAGCTACAACAAACACAAACTGCGTGGGCCATGAAGAATTTCAGTAGCTAGTTGCTTGAAGTCAGTAACAAAAGGCTAGAACATGTTATACTCAGACAGAGACCACCAGGGGTGGCTCAATGATTGGTGCTGGTGTGGTTTACTAGAGAGGTCCTGGGTTCGAGCTATATATATATATATATATATATATATATATATATATATATATATAAGTCGAGGGCAGGACTGATTCCGGACCGCCAGAGTTCGCCTGGCTGCGTCAGTCTGGCATGTATGGCTGGACCGAAATCGCCGGATATTTGAGGGGCTGGTCACCCCTCCAGTAGGAATTCTCCATAACATTGATTTTGATGTAAATGCTATGGGGGATTGATGAGTGGGAGTCCCACTTTGATTGTATGTTGTAAGATTATTGCTTTTCTTTTGGAATAAAATTTACCCCTTTTCCAATATATATATATATATATATATATATATATATATATATATATATATATATATATATTTTGGAAATAGGTAAATTTTTTCTGGAATCGCTCCTACTGGGAATCGAACTCCTGCCACTCGGGCCGCATGCATCTCTCTTAACCACTAGGCTAGAGGTCATTTGCTATTTTTTTTTTTTTTTTTTTGCTATATATATATATATATATATATATATATATATATATATATATATATATATATATATATATATATAATTTGGAACTCCAAAAGTGTAAGTACAAAACTCCAATACACACCCAAAATTAAAACCAAAATGGACCTTGATCTAGGAACCATTTGCACCCTACAATATAGTGGGATTATAGAAATTAATTTCTAGCGAGTCGACATTAGGAAGCTTAAATATGTACAAGATAGCACAACTCCAAGTAAGAAATAACTTCTGACCACTGTATTTGAACTTTGAAGACATTATTCACTCTTAGGCTTGTTTCAAACATCTGAGAAGTAACAAAATGTGAAAGGTGATCAGGCTTTGTTAACGCTAAATTACTGACCTGAAAAGTGACTCGCGCCAGGACTTGTCCAGATGAAAAACATATGGCAGATCAAGATCTTTCAAAGTAGTGTTTTCATTCATGCTGTTCTTGCTAGTTGATCTTCCTTGAGTAGAACCTTTCAGGTCATATCTACGATGGATGTGCAGTTCTGTGCGGAACATATTCCCCATCACGACAAACCTGACCTGCAAAAGCAGATGTATGAAACAGCAGGAAGAAAACCTCTATCAGAATGTAGAATAATATCACTGTTGAATCATACCTTCCTTCCGTCTCTAATCGTAATACGATGAAGACCAAAAAACTTTGTTATGAGGGTATTCTCGTGGAGTCCAACATGATTGTAATACTTGGGAAGCATTTTAAGTAGAATCTGAAAGAAGAAAATGATTACACACAAATTTCAACACTATCAAAACGAGAAGGGTCCATTATGTCATCTTCTTATAGATATTTAACTTTACAGGTAATAGAATGACATAACCCCAGTGTTCCTCTGATCAAACATATATAAGCTGGACACAATAGATTCAAGAAAAAAGATATGTTGAAGAATACTACACAATTCAATACATATACTCTACTGATTGATTCAGAAAAAAAGGATATATAATTCAACTACATCATGACCAACTAAGTATTAATGATAATATCCAACAAAAATAAAGAACGAAAATAATCGTAGTGTGCAGTACCGGCTGTAGTGCCCCGTCCCGCTAAGTCAATCGGAGGAATCGAAACGCCGACGGCGTTCGGACTTAGCCTTGCAACAGCTGCTCGAAGACATCGCTCGGTCGAGGCGATTCCTCGCTCAGGTGGGGTAGTTTCGGTGAACTTGCCTCATCTTAGCCTTCACATAATAATTCGCATGTTTTTAACTTGCACAAGTAGGCTTGATAATAAAAGAGACGAATCCACATAGATAAGGAAATAATCCCGACGGATCGACTTGAGTTAGAATATGGAAAAGTCCAACGGTCGGCTTAGAGTTGGTGCACGGCGTGCTTTGAAAATGACACTCGATCCTTCGTCCCATGGCTTGGGAGAAGGAAAGTTGGTTGAGTAGGCGAAGTTATGAACGTAGCCTAAGTCATAGGCGTCGTCCGCATGAATGCTTGATAAAGCATGCACGATCCATTGTCCAAGGCTTGGCATAGCCTTTGCCCGCCCTATTGGTTAAGCTGCATTGCACAGCTTGTGGCATAAGTCTAGGCAACCAAATAACTTGTTTGTTCAAGCCGGACACGTGCACGGCACGTTCTATCAAAGCAAAGCTTGACGCAGCCCTTGATCGTCAAGTTGTTGCAAAGTTAAGTTAGGCAAGTTATGTTAGGCTATCAGAGTAGTAGCAAGCACGGTCTTACGAGTTCTACGGCTGGGTATAACAACATAGTCTTACGGTCTCAAGGCCCGTCATATAGAGTATGACTTGGGCGGTGGTGTCGCATAGAGTTCAAGTTGGTTTAAGGCACGATGTCACGAACTTGGTGTTTTTTTAAGGCACGGGCCACGGTTGATTTAATTGAGTTGGAAGGAGAGCTTTCAAATAGTCGTTCCTGAGTCAAATGAAATGATAGGACAAGAAAGAAGAATGCTCGCAACCATGGGTCATCGAGGCGAGGTCTCAGATGTGAGGAGTATTGAACTTGACCCTGAAAGAGAAGGTAACACTAGAAATAGAATGACTGTGTGAGACATCAGTTCGAGTCGAATCTTGTATGGTCATTGGACAACTTGTACAAGGTAAAATAAACGTTTCTCGAACGGCGACCTAGGCGGCCAACGGGAACCGTTTCGATGGTAGACATCATAGATGTGTTGGATGACCGCACGGGTTAGGCGGAGACTTGCAGCGGAGCTCGCTACTCGCGCTGGCAAGGGGCGTCCGTCTAATCAAAAGCTATGAAGGGAGTCCATTATAGCACTGGACGCTAGTGACTAGTTCATATAGATGAGTCGGCATGGACGACGATCCGCGTGTATGCCTTTGGGTTGAGTCGAGTATTGTGTTCACTATATCAATGAGTCGAGTCGAATGCGTGCACGATCGGAAGACAATGTTTGGGCCTAAGATTTGGCTGCAACGAAGACACCGTACTTCGGCACGAAATGTGGCGTCGAGTCTTAAGTTGTCGGCATATAAGTTGCATAAGTTGGACTTGAGTCATCTTGAGTTTAAGTCAGGAAACGCCGCAAGGCAAAGTCGGTCGAGTGACACTTAGCCCACAAGTATTGATTGGGTCAGTTGGTGATCAAAGTAGCAAGGGCCGCGAGGCGGCGATATGGTTAAGTCACACTGAGTTGCGAGGTACGGCACGAAGGATTTGTAACACGGTCACAAGGAAATTGGGTACTATCGACGTAGTCGCGTCTCTGATTTTGGGCCGTAAGGCAAACACGACTTGATAGGTTAACGTTGTTGTTGCAAGCACGGGATGGTCTAGAGACACAAAATAGGCCAAGGCGTCTGTCTTAAAACTGATCCTAAGGCAAGAGTAGAAAGACAACCACAAAGGGACTATATTGCACAAAAGTAAATAAACGTGTCGGTTTTGTATGGATGGACAAGGAGCTCATTCCACCAGTACAGTTGAGTACTGACACCCACACAGTTTTCATGTGCAGGCACATGTAGAAGCTCGTGGCGCGAAGCTCGCTTGGATGCGTCGAGGCACGGAGTTCCTTGGTGATTCGAGGCGTGCGACCGCGTGGAGTCAGGACTTATACGGGACATAATGTATGGGCATCGCCTCTCCGAAGCATCCGCTGGTTCAAGACTTGTATTGAGAGATGAGAGAGAGCTGAGTGACTTATAATGTGAGAAGAGTGAGCTTGAGTGACTTATAATCTTGGCCTTGCGCCCCATTATAATCCTTGTTTCAATATCAATAAAATGCATCTTTTGAATGACTTGTGTTTTGTTCTAAATTTTCGCTACTATTATTCAATGTCTCTGCTTGGGACTTCTGTGCGACGACCCCGTCGCAGTCGCTATAATCGGCCGTTATGGAACCCGCCTTGCATTAGCGCATTCTAGGCTCGTGCGGCTCACGCCTTAGCGAGGATGATCGCTCCTACGGGAGCGGGGCGTGACATCGGCCGATAGCGATCCGATACGGCCGATAACGATACGGTTTGACATGTCCCGATCCAATACCGACAGCTACCAATATTGACTGATATCGACGTTGGGGTCTCTTTTCCAGTCAATTTGATAGAGGAAATTGAATAACAAAGACCAATCAGCAAGGGTGTAAAAGCATAGTAAGGTTGTAAAATCATGTAAATGAATAAAAAAAATATTTATCGCATGTAAACCGATCAATAAGGGTGACTATTATTTCATTCAATTTCAAAACTATTAAGAAACAACACATAAAATACTTAAAATTATGGCTAAATCTATCAAATATTTTTTTCTAAAATTTAAATAATTTATTAATAATTATTTGCTTACTGAAACAAAACCGAAACTGCCGATACCAACGATAACCAATTCCGATACCCATAGGAAGGGTCTGATACCGATTCCGATACTGATACCGATACTGCGGACCTTAAGATGTACTAGTCAATTGAGAAAGAAAGCCAAATATATCCAGTAGATGAGACAACCGCAAGATAATACTAACCTCACTAACTATATAATTATTGTTCAAAATTTCCAAATGGATATTTCTTTAGAGACTTCTCACTTGGTAACTATTTCATATAGAATACCAACAACTGTCATTATAGAATTAAAGGATACAGAAAACACCAAATTTGTTTATCGTTTGAAACCCAAATGATATGTCATAAATAAAGATTTTGCACAAAAAACAAAGGGCTGAAAATTGAGATGTTAAAGTAACACAAATTAGGTAATAACACCATAGCTAACTACTTTGCGACTTCAGGGTATGGTAATAACAGTGCTTGGGGAGAAACCAACATCACCAAATAAACATTTGGCCTTACTGTATGTAACCCACGTTTTCAATGCCTCTAGCATCCTTTTTATCTCAGTCGCCACACCTCGGGCCAATATATACCACACGATCCTCCACTCACTATTCTCCATCAAACAATCAACTACACTCCATCCGACCTCATTCTCGTAGTTTCTTCCATTAAGTTCAACCCTAATCAGCTGCTACCTAAAACATCACAATTCATCCCCTTCATAATTAAGTGCATAGAGCATGTAGGGGTATTAAAACTCCTGACTGATTTTCCAAACTTTATGTCGACAAGCACTAACAACTCTACTTCAAGTGGTTAATTTTGATATATAAGCAGTTGCTAGTATGTCATAATAGAAAAAAGAAAATACTGGTACGGAGGACACACAGCGCATTCTAAATAATCTAGTAATTGGGCCAACACGTGCACATGGTACACATGTCACGTTCTAATTAATTCAGTACTTGGGACCACAATGAAGATGTGGAAAAACTACATTGACACTTCTTGATTGGGCTAGAGTACATACATAACGGAGGAGAACCTTCCTCGGACAACTTTTCCAATGTGGGACTAAATTAGACTAGATAGATTCGCTAAATCTAACATGAGCAATTGGGGGCTTATGAACACATGGGACACCTGGATTAAATGAGAAAAGAGACATATGCATGTGGTCCCTTGTGCTAGACTAATTGTGACAAACATATATATATTTATAGACTACGGGTACTTAGAGGGCGCTCATTTGTTGCATGAGTTTAAACCGCAGATCCAAAACTTACTACATGGTTGTCAATTGGCCACTCTACAGGGCATGACGCTCTCATACTAATAGCTACCTTGGCCAGTGTTTTAAAAGGTGTTCCCCTCACCACCTTAAGTGGCCTCCTAGGCGCTTCGGATGCCTCTCATGCCTAGGCAACAAGTATTTATTTAGGTGGCAAGATCCTAAGGCTTCCGCTTGGCACGGGAGGCCAACTTGACTCGCCTTGACTTAAAAGTGACGCGGCCTTGGCCAAATTTATTTTTGGATTTGGAACTGGATCGCCCAATAACATAAGGTTATTGATATTATTAATTTAACATAGATACTAGATAATAGGAAAGGAGTATTAGTCTTTTCTCCTAGCATTCCATTCCCTTCTGCTCAAACCCACAAAATGTCATTTCTGACTCCAACATGCATTGTCAACTGCCATGAGGTAAATATCCCTTTGTTAATTCCAAGACCCAACAATCCTGATTGTAGTTACCTGGAACAAGATACGTACATGATCATGGTAGTGATTCAGGAATGAGGTAAACTACTCGTCTTTATTTTCAAGATAGAAGGGCTAGGATAAGCCGAGTCCCCAATTCGGTTCACGATACACATTGAAATACTAATTAGGTCGATTTTAGTTACTTGTTCAAATGGACTCTAGACTTTTACGTACTAAATAAAACCTTATATAAAACATAATAAATACAAAACCTACTAATTTACTTCATTCGTAAGATGTAAAACTTGATTTTTCTTAGAACTACATCAACTTGGACGGATCATTCCAAAATAAAATGGTACAATTATAAAGAGTGCCCCCCAGTGTCACGAGGCTTCCGCTTATACAAATCTGGGAAGGGTTAAGATATACGCAGTCTTACCCCATATATATGAATGGGCCGTTACCGTCAACAACCAAGAGACACCCTCTAAATGGTTCGATTGTGCCATACAAAAATATGTAGATGAACTATAACACAAAATAAACCAGAAAATGATTCTTACGTGCTGAACAACAAAGACCACAAACCCTCAAAATCCAGTCTCTTATTTGCATGAAGAGCTTACAAAATTAAGTGATGGCTCATGAGTCATAACTACGAGATAACAAAGAAACAACAATGATACAAACTACCAAGTCAAGGTTCTTAAGAAGTGTGATTATCTATGGAGTCCCAAATTGCCGGTAAATATGTTTTTTCCCAACTTTTTTTGTATTGATAGAACCCTTACAGAAGCAAGTTTATATGAGATCTCAGTGTGATTCAGATCGTTAAATTTAGTAATCTGGATCGAGTACATAACGATCCAGATAAAAAAAATGTACCATGAACAGGAACACTGTACCATGGATGTGATTCGGTGGGGATATAGGTCTACCCTGTAACTATGATTCCAACATTGATGATTGACTTCCGATACTCTAATGGTTGTTGATCTTTGTGGCAAGTTTCTTTCCTTTGTTGTCTTTCTGGTTTTCCAGTTTCACGTTTTCATTTAATGAGGGTGTTCTTTTGGCTACTTACACAGGTACTTCCAACCTTCTGTTCTTCTTACTATTATTGTATTTTAAAACTTCAATTATGATTTATTCAGTATTGGTTTATGGTATAAATAATAAATGTGACTAATATTGATTAATTTGTTTTTGATTGAACATTTCGTATGTATTTAAGCGAAAATGCTAAACAATATTTGTATAGGTTGAGCTGCAAACTACAACACAGTTCCAGTCATAAACCACAAATTTATCTTCACTTACATACCATGCACTCCTAATTTTAGCATTGAGGACCCTGCCTTGTGCCACCTTAACAAGGCTAGAAATTTGGCTCCAGGATAGAGTGTTGTTGTTAGGTCGACATCTTAGCATATAAGTTCTGAAAACTTTTATAAAGCTTTCTTATAATAATATATATATATATATATATATATATATATACACAACAATAACAAAGCTTGTATCCCTTATTCTTGGAGTTGGCTGTTTGAGGGGGCATTCTCCACATTGAGACGGGACCAAGCCCACAATGTATGGGTGACAAATCGACCATAGGAGTACTCCAGGATATTCACCAGGGCAAAGTCGAGCATACGACAATGCCACCCGTTTTGATTTCGTTGAAGTCCCCGGTAGAGGAAAGGATTGTAGGTGATGGTGCGTTATGCTTCTTAGGGTGCATAAATCTCTCCTTTCTAGGACATGTACCTTTAAATTCCTTTCATGGATAAACTATCATTTCTAGGCGACCCACCTTTATTAATCAATCTCACTCCTTTTCAAAGATGCGCTCTCAATTCTCTTTTGTTTGGCCTTGTTTCAGTCAGAATAAACACCCCGACCCTATCTTTATTAGGTTCTTTAGTCTTCGCTCTCAAGAACTAGTACGTCATGTTCTCGAAAGCCGAAGAGCAACTAAACTAAGCACAACTTAAGCGAGCTCGGTCAAAAGAAAATTCTCCCCATTCTTAGTGATTACCTTCGTATCCACTTTGCCGAGGAGAGAAAACTATCCTCCTCGTTTTTTTCTTAACTTCGAGGTAAAATTACATTTCATAATTCTTTGTTATACTAATCCTAAATCCCTTAGATTTAAAAGTCTCTCTCCATACTTTCATTTTATCATCTAACTCTTTCCAACTCTTATCAACCAACACAATATAATCAACAAACATCATACACCACAGAAATTTCTCCTGGATATGCCTAGTAATTTCATCCATGACTATCGCAGAAAGCTAACGACTCAATCCTTGATATAAGCCAATGGTAATAGAGAATAGATTACAATATCCTCCAATAGTTCACACGGTCATCATAATTCTATCGTACATATTCTTAATAATCTTAATATAACTACTAAAAACTTGGTTCTACTTCACATATCACGACATTATCTCTCTAGGAACTTGATTATAAACTCTCCAAGTCGAAAAAAAAAACATATGCAAATTTGTCTTTTTCTTTCTAAATTTTTCATCTTCTCAGTAAGTAAATGACTTCAACAATAGATCTTCCCGGCATAAAACCAAATTAATTCTATAAAATTTTAGTAGGGGTGCTATTCGGGTGGGCTAACCCCAAGCCCAATTGGGTAAAGTCATTAATGGGTTGGGCTAGGGTTAAAGATACTCGGGCTAGGTTTCGAGTTCGAATTAAAATATTTGAACCCGATCAAAAATCAGGTTGGCCTGAGGTTCATGTGTCGAGTTACCCAAAGAACCTGGAACCCAACATACATATAATATATTTATATTTTATATATATACATTCTTTCATACTTAGATAAAAAGTTTAAACCTAAATTTTTTCACACAAACTCTTCAACTCCTTACCATAAATATCATTTCAGTTTGTATTTAGTAATGATTGAGGTTTGATTGCTATTTGATTGTGTTTAAAATTAATTTTGTTTAAAATTATTTCAAATATCATATTAGAGCCCGATAAACCCGATGGACCCGACCCAACCCAAGTAACATGGGTTTCTTTTCTATTCATCTGGGCTCGGTCTTGGACTTCATATGTTGAACCCGATATCGGGCTGGGCTTGAGCTAGGCTTATGAGTCATCGGGTTACGCTCGGGTTGAGTTCAAGCCCGACCCGATCCAACCTGCCCGAAGTTGCACCCCTAAATTTTAGTCTTTTTTTAATCTTTGTTCGATCACTCTTTTCCATAGTTTCATGTTATGAATCATAAGTTTAATTCATCGATAGTTACAACTTTGTATATCTCCCTTGTTATATATGGATACTTTAATACCGCTTCTCCATTAATCCTCAAGATTTTGTTGAATAACTCAATAAGCTATTCCGATCCTTTCTCACATAAATATTTCCAAATCTCAATAGGAACATAATCCGGACCGACTGCTTTTTCATTTTTTATTTTCTTTAATGTATCCTTAACTTCAAAAATTCTTACGACAATAGCAATAAGACTCATCATGAGCTAACCCTGAATTCAAACTAAGCTTTTCTAGGTTTCCATCATTAAATAGCTTGTGAAAAAAACTCCTCCACCTTTCCTTAATATTATTTTATCTTACTAATACCTTTTGGTTATCCCTCTTGATATACTTAATATTACTCAAGTCTTTGTTATGTCTTTCCCTACTCTTAGCAAGGCTATAAATATCTTTTTCTTCCTCCTTAGTTTCTAACCTCCTATATAATTAATTATATGCCATAGATTTAGCTTCAATAATTGCTTTCTTAGCTTTCTTTTTTACTACTTTCTCTCTCTAAGTTTTTCTCACTTAGGCAATTCTTTTTAGCTTTAATAACCTTTTAACTTTCTCATTCCAACCCCAACTTTCTTTCAATGTCCAGCCATTGCTTTTTCACTCTTACAATCTTTTTTGCTACTTTTGGTACATGTCATATTATACCACATAACATTAGAATCCAATGGTAGTTAGCGGTGTTTTGTTAGTCGGCCTTCAACTTCTCTCTTTCCACATTGGTCTCCTATTCACTTTGTTTCTTCTATATGAATTGAGAAAACAAAATAGTAGCTTGGTTTAGTTAGTAGTCTTCTAGATAAGGTTACTTGGAACGTGGAACGTTATGGTATTCGTAACGAAAGCGAACGCCACTGGATTCTGATACACGGTACATTGGGATATGGACTGCTCCAGGACGTTTATCCAAAACATGGTATGTTGATCCGGAACGCGATACATTGAAGCGGAATGTGGAACATTTTCAAGAGACACATTTGCAATATAGTATATTATATAATATATTTAATGATTTATGGCTTGCTTTACATCCCAGTGACCTTAGTATACAACCTTAGTATGCAACCATTTTCACATAAGAAATGAATAAACAAATAAATAAACCTTGAAAAAGTTTATGATAGCAGGTTTCAAATACAATCAAATGATAAAATGATCAATTAAAGAAACATACATCGTCATACCCTTATTAATCAACCATAATGAACCACGGACACACCATTTAGTAAGGCAGACCTGTTCTCAGTACTCACAGATTACTTTTACTCCTTGGGTACTCATAGGTACATCCACCCCCCCCCCCCCCTCCCCACCACACACACCGCATACGCACCCACCCACACACAAATATATAGCAGGTGGTACGTGGGGCGGCATCAGGTCTGGCTGGGTGGGTTCGAACAATGCATGTGTGGGGTGTGTGTGGGTGGGGTGGGGTGTGGGGTGGGGTTTGTGGGGGGGGGGGGGGGGGGGGGGGGGGAGTGCAGCAGGTTAATTGATTGTAGTACATCCACGGGGTAAGTCCGGGGTCTTACTACCCAACCTAAGCTCGGGTCTTGTTTCTCTGCACATCAATCCTCCATTATTGCATCAGATGCATCCTTACTTGATCAACCTCTGATGTCTTTCTCCATCGCATGCTCTACTCAAGGCCGACCATCAGCCCACAATCCTCTTAACTGGATAGAGGCTCCTTCATGTCCGGCTCTAAATCAACTAATACCTGAACCTCTCGGTTTACTCCACCTTTAATATTTGAGCACATGACGTGCTCAGGGGGATTCGAACCTCCAACACGGTTTTTCGGTACTTATGTCTCCACGACTAACCACTTGGGCTGGTGCTTCTTGACGTACCCGAATATAAAGTATGGAAAGGTGTGTGTGTATATATGTATATATATGCCACCTTTAATATTTAAGCACACGACTAGGCCACTAGGTGCGGATCTAAAATCGATCTATATAAATATATTGAAGAAAGATCAGTTTTTTTATTGAACTAATAAAAGGAAAAGTATTTACAAATATTCCGTATGTCATCTCATTGCCTTATACTCTGGTAGTAATACCAAAAACTCAGCACATCAAGTGAACTAGGGTCATCGACTCATCGTCAAAGATATATTTACAATTAAGCATAAGATCTTTGATGTCTTTGATTATTCACTGTTGCAGACATGCTGATCAGATCTCCTTCTGGTAGACTCTCCCATTTCTTTCCTGCCATATATGCCACACCGCAGCATTAATTAGATGCCTCACAAGGAGTAAACTTTGGGTTTTATTTTTGTATTTATCCTTAAGTTCCCGAATTTCCTCAACCAGTGTATAAGACCCTTTCCTCTGAAGCTTGAGACCTTTGATCGTCTTCCAAATATTTCTACCGTAGTCACAATGAAAATAAATATGGTCTACGGATTCATCTGTGATATTACATAACTCACACTCACCTGAAATGTGCATCCCATAGCTCAAAACTCTATTCTTTGTGGGTATCTTATCCTTTATCCCTCTATAAGTACAATAGGACATTTTTGTTACAATGTCCTTTGTACTATATCATGTTAAGCCATTCTGGTTGAGTAAATTGTCTCCTGATCAGGTTATGTGCATCCAGTGCACAGAATATTTTGTTGTAAATCCGTTCCCAGTAGTCCACGCTATTCAGTCTGTATTTCTATTTGCGTAATCTCCTGTCAGCTGTGATGTACTCAACTCCTGAGGTGCCCAATTACCGTCCTTGATTATATATATATATTATATATATATATATATATATATATATATATATATATATATCGGAAGTCTCTTTGTAGGATTATTGGCCATAAGTGACCCTTGCTCACCCAACAGGATCGTATAAGGTCACAATTCACACAACACGATCATCCAGGTGAACAAGAATTGGGAATGGGATGCGGGCAAAATTCCCGCCCCACCACCACACTCCCTAGTGGGGGTCCAGACCCCTATGAGTGAGCAGAAAAGGGAGGAGAAAAGAGGATCTATATATACAGGTATAGATTGAGAGAGAAGTACCCTCGTCATAAACTGTACGTACTGTACCCGTACCTATGCTTCTTAGATTAATGACCATTTCATATACTGTTCTTTTCTTTTTGCTGTTTTCTGGTTAAGTATGGTCCTGGCAATTTAAATGATTGAGAAGTCACACAAGGTGAGCTAGTCATCAAGCAACTTTTACAGGCTACAGCAAAACCAATTGACACTAATATAAAAAGTAATAACTAATCAGTAACTAGCATAAAAGTCAAACCTTAAGTTCATATTTCCTCAGAGTCTTTATGACAAATCTTTCATCCTGGGAAAGATAAAATATGCTTCCACTTTTCCCGGGAGAAGAAAGCTCCTTCAGACCATCACCTCCACATATGGACATCATGTAATCTGCAGCATCTATCTTAAACATTTCTCGTAGATTCCTGGAAAAAAAATCCATTATATAGTTTGTTAATAAGGAAAATTTTAAGGTCAATAAGATACAAAGTAAATGGTATGATGGAAATAGACTAAGCATATGAATCCAGGTATCTAATATAAAACACTGAAATAGTTCTACAACTGATTGTAGTCGGAAGCCATGTATTGTGTTGAGATTGATTGATGATTTTCATTGATAATCTCATAGGCTTTATATAGCCTTTACATGATAGAATATCCAATAGAATATTCTGTGGCATATTCTGGCATCCCAAATATGTCCTCAGGATATTCCCATACTAAATATAACATATTCCAGGATATTTTCATACTAAATATAACATATTTTCATACTAAATATATCAACACTCCCCTTCAAGATGGGCGAAAGATATTCACTAAGTCCATCTTGTCACATCCTCTCATCATGCTGATAGAGTTAAGCCCCTTGGTCAATCCGTCTGCTACCTGATATTTAGTTGGAACATAGTCCAGCTCTAGTAGTCCACTATCCAGCTTTTCTTTAATGAAGAATCTGTCAATCTCGATATGCTTGGTCCTGTCATGTTGTACTGGATTGTTGGCAATACTAATAGCTGACTGGTTGTCACACCATAGCTTCATCTTGGCTCCCTGGTCCAGCTTCAGCTCCATCAGCATATTCTTCAACCACAATAGCTCTGTGACTCCCAAGGCCATAGCTCTATACTCTGCTTCAGCTGTTGATCTGGCAACCACTGACTGCTTCTTACTCCTCCAAGAGACCAACTTGCCTCCTACAAATATACAGTATCCCGATGTAGATCTCCTGTCGTCAACACAGCTAGCCCAGTCAGAATCACAATAACCCTCGATGCTCACATGATTATTTCTTCTGAAAAACAGTCCCTTCCCGAGAGCTCCCTTCAAGTACCTTAGAATCTGGTACACTGCGTCCATATGACCCTTCCGAGGGTCATGCATATAGCGGCTCACTACACTGACCGCAAAGCTGATATCAGGTCGAGTGTGGCTCAAGTAGATCAACTGGCCCACCAATCTCTGATATCTATCCCGGTCAACTGGTTCTCCAGCTTCAGCATCCAGTTTGAACTTCTGGTCTATCGGTGTCGTAAATGGTTTGCATCCCATCATCCATATTTCCGTAAGCAGGTCCAGTGCGTATTTTTTCTGAGAAAGAACAATTCCCTCTGTATCTCGAGCAATCTCAATCCCGAGAAAGTATCGAAGAGAGCCAAGATCCTTCACCTCGAACTCCTCGTCAAGCTTCCCTTTGAGTTGGGTGATCTCCTGCTCATCATCGCCTGTAATAATCATATCATCTACATACACCGCAAGCATGGTGATGTGGCCTCCACTTCGTCTGAAGAAGACAGTATGATCAACATTGATCTGCTGATATCTCATCCCTATCATTGCTCTCCTGAACCTGTCAAACCATACTCGAGGAGACTGCTTCAGTCTATAGAGGGACTTCTTCAGTCTGCAGACCTTGCCTTATGTTTGATTGGTGCCGAATCCTGGTGGTATCTCCATGTACACCTCCTCCACTAGATTCCCATGAATAAATGCATTCTTCACATCCAGTTGGTATAGCTTCCATCCTCCATTGGCTGTCAGAGAGATCAAGGTCCTGACAGTGCTCATCTTTGCCACTGGTGCAAAGGTCTCGTCATAGTCAATGCCGTACGTCTGACTGTATCCTTTTGCCACCAGTCGAGCTTTGTAGCGCTCAACCTGTCCATCTGGGTTCTGCTTCACCGTGAAAACCCATTTGCATCCGACTGCTCTCTTCCCTTCTGGCAGTCTCACCAGCTCCCAAGTGTAATTCTTCTCAAGAGCTTCCAACTCCTCGTGGATCGCCGTTTTCCACTTTGGATCGTTCTTGGCAACCTGCCAATTGTTAGGTACAGTAATACTATCCAAAGATGCTATAAATGTTCCATAAGAAGAAGAGATATAGTCATAAGAAACAAACTTAGCAAGATCCCAATCATATCTGTCCGGAGGATTTTTTGCATTACTGCGAGTAGTCCTTCGTGTAGATAGTGGTATGGAAGATGTAGGAGGAATGATATCACCTGAGGAGGATGGTGGTGTAGATGAGGAGGATGGCGGTGTAGGTGTCTCAGGAGCTGGGACAGACGCAGGCAGGGGACTTAGCACTAGGGCTGGCGATTTTGCCCTGGTGCCCTCTACCCGAGCCGGGTACCCTGTACCCTCAGGTGCCCACGGGTACCCTCTACCCTAGGAGGGCAAGCCCTACCCTTACCCTCTTGGAATTAGGGTAGGGTAAGGGTTTTATCTTGTTACCCTAGTGCACTTACCCGGGTACCCGCCCTACCCTACCCTGAATCATTACCCTACCCACTACCCTTAACCCTCTAAAACCCTCGACCCTACCCTTCTCCCAAACCTGATTACCCACACTCCCATTGCCATAGTATTACTACTACATACTTGTA
Organism: Iris pallida; assembly: GCA_029216955.1. Lineage (NCBI taxonomy): Eukaryota > Viridiplantae > Streptophyta > Magnoliopsida > Asparagales > Iridaceae > Iris > Iris pallida. The sequence goes on along the minus strand of JANAVB010035417.1, from coordinate 7,802,390 downwards.
TTTTTTTGTAATTAGTTAGTACTTAGGATTAGGAGAACTATATGGTGCTTGATCCTAAGGAGTCAGGTCTAGCCCCCTCCTTGGGTATGTAGACAGCTCAGGTTCCACTATATAACCAGGTTCAGCGCCTTTAGTAAAAAAATATTCCTCCTGTTATTTTTTATTAAGTTGTTATGATTTTTGAATGTTGTAAAAATCTTAAGTATCAAGGTGTTTACTAGCAAAAAAAATAATTTTTAAAGTTAAAAAAATTGAAATGGCAAGGGTAATACCCTTACCCACCCTACCCTGACCCTCAGCTACCCTGTGAGGGTAAAGGGCAAGGACGGATAATGGGTATTGGTTTTTTGGAAGAGGGCTACCCTACCCTACCCTCACGACTCCCCTAGGGTATCAAAAAAATGTCAATACCCTACCCTGCCCTGTCCTCTTCCTGCCCTTACCCTACCCTACCCTACCCATCGCCACCCCTACTTAGCACTGGCACTGTAGGTACTGGTCCTACAATTTGCTTCTCTCTTCTGCTATAGGTAAGTAACTCCCCCTGAGCCGTAGGCCTAACACTTCTCATCTCCTCCCCCTGTTTCGCTTCACCTTCATGTTCCTCCTCAACCGTGCCTCTGTGCCAAACTTCTAAATCGGTTACCACCAAGTTCTCCATCTCCCCCTCTCGCCTTATACTGGTAGTATTAGGCGTGTTGTGTGAAGTTTCCTCCTGGCGGTCCCGGAAGTGAACATCCATACTAACAAACTTCTTCTCTACTGGACTCCAGCACACATACCCCTTTTGAGTTGTTGAGTAGCCCACAAAGATGCACTTGACCGCTCTAGGGTCAAGTTTTCCAACTGATGGTCTGTTGTCTTTCACAAAACACACACATCCGAACACCTTCAGTGGAAGTATCCCACTATTATTGCCTCGCAATACTTCACATGGGGACTTCCATCCCAGAATTTTTGAAGGCATCATGTTGATAAGTTGAGTTGCTGTCAATACTGCATGCCCCCATAGATTTTGTGGGGCATTCATGTCGATCATTATACTTCTTGCGGTCTCCAGAAGGTGTCGGTTCTTCCTTTCTGCTACTCTATTTTGTGCTGGTGTGTATGCACAAGTGGTCTGATGTTGTATTTCGTGTGTTGACAAGTACTCTGCAAGCGTCTTGTTAGTATACTCCGTTCCATTGTCAGACCTCAGTACCTTCACCACTGCATTGTACTGAGTCTGGACATGCTTATGAAAATCCCGAAAACAGGCAGATACATCACTCTTATTTTTCATCAGATACAGCCAGGTGACACGAGATGCACAATCAATAAAGGAAACAAAGTACTTATATCCATTCATAGTGGTAGTAGCACATGGACCCCAAACATCAGAATGTACTACCTCAAAAGCAAAAGAGCTCTTATGACCAGTACCAACATATGAGCTTCTAGTAAGTTTTCCTAACTCGTATGCATCACATACTAATTTCTGTTTATTTGTTTTTGCATAAATCTCTGGATATAACTTACTTAGAGTATCAAAGGAAAAATGTCCCATCCTCCTATGATAAAGTATCAAAGTATCTTCAGTCCTCTGCTGCAGCTCTCTCATTCCAGCCTTCTCTGCCATAGATACCAATACTGAGTCCAGTCCTTCTCGATCTAGGTACCACAGTCCCTCATGCCAAGTGTCAGTCACAAGTCTTCGTCCCGTCTCTTTTTCCTAGAAGATCACCTAAGGAATATCAAAAGAAACAATGCATTTAAGTTGAATTATAGAACTAATAGACAGAAGACTGACTGGAAAGGATGGAGCATGTAAAACATTGGATAATCTTACTGAACTTGTACAATTAACAGTACCCTTACCGACCACTGGCTGGAAAGTGTCGTCTGCAGTATGAATGGTGTCTGCTGATGCTAGGTGAGTGTATGAAGAAAACTCACTAGCATTCCCGGTCACATGTCGAGATGCTCCTGAGTCGATAATCCAGTCTGACGTTTTAAAGGAAGACATAGATGCAAGAGCAAGTGACTCGTCAGTACCTTCTGATGGGTGGGCATACATAGCGGCGCTTCCTCCAACGAAGAATGGAGTGGATGCCTCCTCTGTTCCACTCCTCCCGTCTCCCTCGGCTGACGCTCTCTGCTTTCTCTCCAGCATGTCCAGCAGTGCCTGATCCTCCTCAGTAAAGGTGCCATCAGCTCCTCCATTTCCTTTTGCTACTAGCAGGTTTGTCCGATACCCTCCTCGGCCGCCTCGTCGACCCCCTCGACCACGACCACGTCCAATATATCCTCGTCCTCGTCCACCACCTGAGTCTCCCTCCTTAGGTGGTTTGGTACAAGCATATCGATGATGGCCCATCTCCCCGCAGTTGTAGCACTGCCGATTGTGTTGCCAGAGCTCTCCCTTGGATCCTTTGTCGCCCGAGCTAGTAACCGCGAGTGCTGATTTTGCTTCGGGGGGACCACATGTCCCCGCCTGTAGTCTGATGCGCGTCTCCTCCTGGATCATGGCTGAAATAGCCTCCTCGAGACTAGGAATCTCTGGTTGGACGAGGAGTAAGGCTGTCCTCTATGCGAATGCTGCAGTCAGCCCTTTGAGGAATTTCATTGTCCTCTCCTGCAGACACACGTCTCTCCTTGCACTTTGGGTCCCCGCAGCTTGCCCGTTTTGAGGAGTGATTATAATCCATCCAGAGACGCTCCAACTCTGTGGCGTACTCCTGCACCATCTTATCTTCCTGTACGGTGTCGTCGATCTCCTCTTTTATCTGGAAGATCCGTAAGTTGTTCCCCACACCATCATAGGTTCTCCTCAACTTCTCTCACACGTCTTTCACCATCTCAATGCCAACTACTGTGGAGGCAATAGACTGGACTAAGGAATTGAGAAGCCAGATGTAAATCATCATATGAGTGGATTTTCACTCGTCGCGTCTTGTCGAGCCCTCGTCCGGCTTTGTCTTCTCGTCCATCAAGAATCCCTCCAGGTTCTTTCCTGCAAGGGTTCTTCTCACCCACCGTGACCAACTCAGACAGGTGGCTGGTCCGTCCAGCTTCAGATCGATGGAGGGAAGTTCCAACTTCGGCGACGTTCGTGTCGTGCTCTCACCAGCCGACATCTTCATCAACTTCATCAACGTCGCAACATCTGTAGCATCCAGCTTCTTGAGGATCGCCTCCATCGATGCTTCTTCTCCGATCACGTCACGCTTGCTCCACGACTCACGCTCGTTCTCGTCGTCCTCTCCTAGATCCGAACATGTCTGATTTCATCAGATCTAGGCATCGACGTCTCCTTCGTCCTCGTCGTCCTCTCCTACGTGCGGGGAGAGGGGGGTAGCGTGCACAGCGGCAGCCACGGCAGCAGCAGTAGCCGCAGCAACAGCAGCAGCGGCAGCAGTAGCTGCAGCGGCGCAGCAGTAGCCGCCGCAGCAGCAGCAGCGGCAGTAGTAGCTGCAGCGGCAACGGCAACGGCAACGGAGAGGGACATAGGGAGGGAGAGGGGAGAAAGGTTAGGTTAAAGTTTTGGTGGCGGCTAGGGTTAGAATTTGTGGAAAGGTGGCTCTGATACCATGTTGAAATTGATTGATGATTTTCATTGATAATCTCATAGGCTTTATATAGCCTTTACATGATATAATATCCAATGGAATATCCTGTGGCATATTCTGGCATCCCAAATATGTCCTCAGGATATTCCCATACTAAATATAACATATTTCAGGATATTTCCGTACTAAATATAACATATTCTCATACTAAATATATCAACATATTGTTCTAATTCACTTGATGTTTAACCAATTCTCTCATCATTTTGTTATCTATTTACATTGATAATTTAAATTGTCAGAAAATTTCATACAGAGGAAGAAATATGTGGTATTTGTAGCAAAGAGGAGAAATTTGAGGAATTTTACAGAGGGATGAAACGTCATTAGTATTGGCACTCTAGGGTGGGGCGCCAACTCCAATGGGGCACCATAGAGGGAGTGGGGCGCCATTAGAGTTGGCGTCCCAAGGGAGGGAGTGGTGGGGCGCCAACTCCTTTGGCGCTCCCTTAATTACCTAATTAAAAAATAACTTTAAGATATGATACGAGATACTAATATTGCAATTCAAATCTTTACACGAAATAAAATATTTATCTTTTCCTCTCATGACCATTATCTTTAAATTTAGAATTTTAGATTTTTTTTATCTATTGCCTATTATTATTATTATTTTTTTATTTGTTACTAGTTTCTTTACTTCGGAAAGTTCTCCCCTCTCCCTTTTCATCCTTATCTTTTAGGTTGTGTTTAATTTAGCCTTTTTCCATGGAAAATATTTCCATCACAAATTTTTTACCAAATTGTGTAGTGTTTGCTAGCGTATATTTTCCATGGAATTATTTTTCAAATATCTATCATTTTCCATATTTTCCTCCAAAATGGTGGAAAATAAAACTGGCCCAGCCCATAGAAAAATATCAATTTCCATGGAAAATAACTATTTTCAATGAAAAATAACAACAATCAAACACCCAAATTAATTCCGTGGATTTTTTTTCATAGAATTTTTTCCTAGTAAAATAATTCCGTGGAGTTAATTTATTTTTCAAATATTTTCCACCTTGCAATCAAACGCGCCCTTAATATTTAATTGAAATGTTTTCAAAAATAAATATTGTCAGAAAATATAAAAATATATTTAAATTAATATATTAATTAAATCTGAAAATATCTTAACTAATATATTAATTAAAATAAAGATATAAAGAAAATATCATTTTCAACTATTGTAGCACATAAAAGTATATTAAAGATATATTCTCACCGAGTTTTAAATTTTATTCTATTTTTATCAGTACAGGCTTTGGAATTTTGCATGAAAGTAAGGGACAAAGGATTTAACTGCATATGTCTCATTTGTTTCGGGAAAATAAAAAAGAAATTTTCATCTAATTATAACTCTTATGTAGGGCTGCAATCAAGTAGGTCCAAGCTTGGCATGTTTAAGCTCGACTATGATGGACAAACGTCAAATGTTATAAGGCAGGAGCCCAATTGATCTAAACAATGGATTAAGATATTTTCTTTATATCATTTTCAACAATTGTAGCACAGAAAAATATTCAAAATCCTTTTAGATTTGATTAATTATTATTTTTAATCTTTAATTGAAATGTTTTATCTATTTGGAAGATGATTTAATTATTTTAAGATTTGGTCAATTTCAGTTTAGAACATTATTTAATTCTTTAGATATCACAAATAGATAAGGCGTAAATTTAATTAATTAGATCATAAATCAAATAATTAAATTATTTTCTAAACAAAAATTGACAAAATCTTAAAATACAGACTGAGACAAAAAAATTGACAATATATTTTTGAGAAAACATTTCAATTAAATATTACCAGATAGGATGGAAAGTGAGAGGAGAACTTTCCGAATTAAAGAAACTAGTAACATATAAAATATAAATGAATATTTTAATTTACGAATTAAAGAAACTAGTTACGAATGGATTGAAAAAATAATAATAGGAAAATAAGAAATTCAATAGATACAAAAATATCTACATTTCTCAATTTAAGGATAATGGCCATGAGAGGAAAAGAAAAATATTTTATTTAATGTAAAGATTTTAATTCATTGCAATATTAATATTTCATATCATATATTAAAGTTATTTTTTTTATTACGTAATTACGGGAGCGCCAAAGTAGTTGGCGCCCCACCACTGGCGCCCCACTCCCTCTTTCCTATGGGGCGCCATTGGAGTTGGCGCCGTACCCAACACCAATACTAATGGTGTTTCATCCATCTCTCTGTAAATTCCTCCTCTTTGCGGCAAATATCGCATATTTCTTCCCACATTATGAATTTTTCTTTTAGATTGTTAATGGGTTCCAGCAATACTACAAAAATATACAGATAACAAGCCTTTGAGAATTAGTATAGTCTTTGAGTGTACAACAAAAGATCATTAGAAGTTCCTCTGAACTTATAATTAGTAATACTTATTCTTACTAGAACTGTCAAAAGATTCAGAGTACCTGGGAAGTAGTGCATGAAAATAATAATAGCTATAAGCAAAGAGGCCAACATCAGAGGAGACTGGAAAAAAAATGTTTATCAAGTTTCCAGACGAACCCAAAGACTTCTAATGCTTTCATCAAAGCAATGAAGATCATTTTCTAAAACAAAGTATGACCCATCTCTTACCTTCCCTCTACATGATTAATAAGAAGCAATATTTTAACTTGAAAAAACTGTGTTGCCTAATATATGTAAGATGCTTCAAAATGGAATAGGAGATCCAACATATAAAGGTTATACCATTGCTTGTCCTCTAATTTAGATAAAAAGAAGGATAAATTAGTACCTAAATACCATTGGACAATAATCCTTCCAAAAGAAATCAATCGAGTAATGCGGAGGAGTGAATTGAGAACCACTGCGAGGGAAGAACATCTTGATTCTAGCTCGAGGACCAAAATCGGAAGAACGGACTTCACGTGTATGCACAGGTGTGATTTTTCCAACAGTGTACCTGTCAACTTTAACCTGAACACTTCAATAAATTCTGGAACTGCTATGACAAATGCTAAACAGTAAAAGAAACATTTGCAGGACAATGCTACATGACTCGAGTTAGAATATCAATTTGATAGTTTAAAAGTAACTTTATTTTGCACTATAGGAAATGTATCATGGTACCTGGTATCCTATAGTTCATAAAGATAAACACCTATGACAAGTAAGAAAGTCAAGTAACCTCTGAAGCCTCTTGAAAAACATCAAATCTCAGATGGTCACAACTTCCAATGATCAAAAGCAAGATCAAAACAGTCATGACACATAATACAAACCTAATGTTTATTACGAATACATCATGGGCAAGTAATTTCTAAAGCTACTATTTTCACTCTCTTTTTATGCATATCAGGTGATATATACAGTAAAATCTTTCTTGTGTAACCATATTCTCTATTAAAATATTAACTTCAAGTGGATGCTTATTGAGCAAGATTATACATCTCTCTTACAGTTAAGGTGCCTATTTGTAAATTATATAAATAAGTTGCTCACTGAAAAAGAAAAGAAAAAACCACTTGATATTTGGATCTAACTGTATGATGGGGCAATGACACAGCTATACAATCCAGTTAATGTTGGCTACCAGCAAAGCCTCTAAGGAACCTTGGATTTCTTTCTGAAAAATATATTTAAGTACATGACGAAGTTGCAACGAACAATTCCACTCGCACTTGCATATGAAGTACATCCAGAACTTTATTGTAATATTAGTTCAATACTTATTCCCAGGCAAAAGGAACAGGATTCGTATAAACATTATTTCATCAGTTAAATGTTAAAAGTCCTTACCATTACACCAAAAATCTACACTTGTAGCGAGGGTCAAGAGTTATATATTTATAATATTCCAACACGCTCCCACAAGTGGAAGGTCGAGTTCATGGGCCAAGAACTGGATGATGGGAATGGAGCTCGAAACGCATTGGAATAATATTGTTCCCGATTGAAATAAAACATGTGAGGAATGAACTAGTTAGCGTACACAACAGTATATACCTGTAGTATACAACTGTAGTACATAGCTGACTACAGCAGTACACAACTGTATATAGCTGTAGTATACAGTTGTAGTACAGAGTTGTAATTTCCTTATTTATCTAGGAAATCAATGTATTAATTGTATAGTCATTCTTCCTTAAAGCTGTAGTATAATTGTATAAATACCCCCTTGAGATTAATGAACCAGTCATGCTCTAATTTGGTAACAGAGCAGAAAGAAAGTAATTTTCGCTGCCGCCTTCTTTTTTCTCTGATTTAGACTAAACCTAAGTCACCACCAAGACAAACCCATGGTTGTCGTCTTCTCTACCCATAACACCGATTCTTCCTCTCTAATGGGAACTTATTCCAACAACAAGAAATTCTCTACAATGTCCGTTTATGAAGCTTCTTCTCCAATCACTTTAAACTGGATGGTGCTAATTATCATATTTGGTAAAAGATTTTGGAGATGCATATTGCTGGCAGGAAGAAGAAAGGCTATATCATAGGAAGAAAAGTTTTACGAGCAGAGGATGATCCAAGCATGATGAATGGAGTTTGAAGATGCTCTAGTTAAGTTTTGGCTTATCAATTCCATGATGGATAATCTGATGTCACACTTTCTGCAGTATGGAATGACCGGCCAATGAGGTTTGGGATGCAGTTAAGAGGAACCATCTTGATGTCTTTGATTTTTCTCAGGTCTATGAACATATGAAGAAGTCCTTTCAACCGCGTCAAGGTTGTCGGCCTCTTGCAGAATACTACAATGAGCTAAACTCTGATCTTCATGGAACTTGATTATGGAGGCCCCAACAATATGATGTGTCACTGATATTAAGAAACAGACGAAACATATTGCTGAGGATCAGGTCTATATATTTCTTGCACGTATATATCACATATTAGATCAAGCTAGTAGTCGTGGTTTGGCAACCTCTCTTTTGCCAAGCCTTAGTTTGTCGCGACAGGTTACAATGGGAACAAAACCATTCTGAGGCCTCGGTTCTTGCTATCCAAAAGAAGCGCTCTCGACCATCTACATTTTCTACTGACTATACTTCTCCTTTATACATTCACTGCAATAGTACCAAACATATGGTTTATGTCTGCTGGAAGAAGCATGATTATCCAGAGTGGTTAAAACATAAGCAAACTGAGAAGAAGAACAACAAGAAATTAGCTCATGTTGCTATCACCGACACTTCTCCATCTTTTGCTTTTAATATATCTGAGTGTCTTCTCGGGGAGGTATTTTTGTTTGACCTTTATTTCCACTACATGTAAAACTTGGGTTATTGATTCAGGGACTAGTAATCATATGACTAGTAACTCCTTCATAGTTAGACTCACTAACATCTTTTCACCTGTTAAGTCTACTCAGGTTGCTAAAGGGGACTTCGTTGTCAATTATAGGTGCTGAAAGTGTCTCACGTTCTCCTAAATTATCCGTGTCTTCTGTTTTACCTAGCTGTGGTTTACAAGTAGAGAGAGAGGGAGAGAGAGTGTGAAAGGGAGAAAATACTTTTATGCATTGTCGTTTAGGACATCCATCCTTTTCGTATTTGGAACATTTATTTCCCAGGTTATTTTGCAATCTTCCTACTTTTAGTTTATGGTATGAACAATGCAATTATGCTAAAAACATTGTGTTCTTTTTATAGTTTTAATAGAAGTTCGAAAACGTTTTCAATCGTTTATACTTTATAGTAATACTAATGTGCGGGATCATTTTTCTACTTCCTTTGATTCGGGCCATAATACTTTGCATCTATTATTGATGACTGCACTAGGGTAAGCTGAATTTATTTGTTAAAATCTAAGAGTGATGTTACACATGTTATTCCTTAGTTTTACAAAATGATTGTCACACAATTTATTACTCAGGTTTAGGTTTTTCACTCTGTCAACGGTCTTGAGTTTGTAAACCAGTCTCTTACTGATTTATTTAAACAACATGGCATCGTCCACTAGACAACGTGTATGTACACGCCACAATAAAAAGGCATAGTCGAGCATAAGAATCGTCATCTCCTAGAGGTGGCCCGGATCTTATGCTTTACTACGCATGTTCGTGGACGCTTCTGGGCCGACGCTGTCGTGACGGCTATTTTTTGTTATCAACCGCATGCATTGCTCGTATTGTTGACTATCAAACTCCTTTAAGAATGTTGTCTCGATTTCATACTATTCCTTATGTACTAAATCTTTGTCCTAAGGTTTTTGCTTGTGTGTGTTATGTTCATGTGCATTATCTTCGTAGGGATACGTTTGACCCTCGTGCTCTTAAACGCGTCTTCCTTGGTCATTCCGGCTTAGAAAATGGCTATAGATGTTTTCATCCTCCTACAAGTAAATACTGTGTGCGCCAAGGATGTACAGTTTTGTGAAAGGGTGTTTTATTTTCCTGGGGATGTACCTCTTGATCCTCTTCAAAGGGAGATTGCTAGCAAAGAAAAGGGACAATTATGGTTGGAAGAAAATAGAGTGTAGATTTCGGATAAGGGGGAGGATTCAACTGTTGATGAGAAATTTTCAGATACTTCCAATCCTGTAGAGGTTGAGTTCGAAACTGAGAAAAAAAGGATAAAAGACCAACCCACTTGTTCCAAAAAAGTATATGTGAGAAGGAACAAGGATACTACTGTCATATCCCATTCTCCTAACCAATGTTGTTAAACTCGTGCGATAGATCGTGGGATCGTACGATCCTACGCGTTTTATACGGAGCTTCGAGACAGATTGGTGGCCGGCGCGGTCATCGGCCGGCGCGGCGAGGAAACGCGTGGGATCTTACGATCCGTGTTACGATCCCACGAGTTTGTGACTTATGATTCATGTATGACATTTTTATATTAAGGTTATTTTGGTTTTTAAGGTTACTTTTTCTTATTTATGTTATATAAATAATATATAATATATATTAAATATAATTTTGTCTTTCTGGTGGGATCTTACGATCCGTGTTACGATCCCACGAATTACGATCATTCACCCTTCAAACGATCCTTGGTAGTATCTCGAGTTTGACAACCTTGCTCCTAACTCTAGTACTCCTTTAGATGATAATATCATACCATCGAATGAATCTTCCAGGATTAACTATGAGGACATAGTTCTTCCCCTTTAACTTCAACATCATATATTAATTTCAACCCTGCAACTTCAGAAACTGCTATCTTGAATCCGCAAGTTAGTTATCAAGGTAGGAGGTATCCTCTTCGTGATTGTAAAAAACGTGATAGGTTGGGTTTCTTCGTAACCTTTTCTAATGTTGTGTATCCTATCTAATTTTGTTTCTTATCATCGCTTGTCTAAAACTCACCTAGCTTTTTCCCTTTAGTTGTCTTTTGTTTTTGTTTCTAGTCATTTTCACGAAGTCCTTAGAGATCCTAAGTGGAAGGATGTTGTGATAGAGGAGATGAAGACTCTCCATAAGAACTTTACTTGGGAGATGGTCGAGTTACCTTAGGAAAAGAAGACAACGTAATGATGGGTGTTTATAGTGAAGTATAAGTTAGATGGGGCAGTTGAGAGATATAAGGCCAGACTAGTCGCCAAGGGGTACACTCAGACTTACGGGGTTGACTATCAAGAGGTGTTCGCTCATGTTGCCATTATGAACATTGTTCGAGTCATTCTCTCTTGTGAAGTTAATCTGGAGGGACTAGCCATTACGATAGTTTGATGTAAAAAATATCTTCCTCCATGGTAATTTGATATAGGTGTATACAGATCCTCCCCCGGGGTGTAACTCCCTAAGCCCATTTTGTGTATTTTCGATCATTTCCTAAATTTCTGTGTTTTTTTTAATAAATAAAATATTGGAGCTTTATAAGAAAATATTGATTTGGATAAAAGATTCAAGAAAACTATATTTTGTTTTAATTAAAATCTCAATTTTTTCTTCTACTGTGCTTATACATAATAGTGTGTTATTATTTGTTTAATTAATTATTAATGGAGTTAAAATTGTGATTAATTATTTATCCTTAAACTAGTTATTAACTAATTGTCATTTTTAGAAATGATATTGAATTCTTTTGAAAATCAGTGTGAAAAGAAATAATTGACATTTGAATTCTTTCAAAAAGACTGTTATTTGAATTTCTTTTAAAAAGTCTGATATTTGAATATTTGAATCTTTGCAAACTGTTAGAATATTTGAATTTAAAGATATGTTAGAGAATAACTAATTTCTGTTAGCAGTTTGAAATCTGTTTATGTTTGAAATTTGAAATCTGTTATTGATTTTACTAAGAGTCTCCAGATTTGTCCATATTTGTAACATTGCCACTACCACTATCACAACAGAGAGAACACCCCAGATCTGTAGCTAATCACCAATTTGCCACTGTCCTAATTTGGAAACACATATTTTATTATAAATTCTGCACAGTATACAAAATTCTGACAGTGTCAGTATACGAATTCCAAAGTCCTGACACTCCCTCTCTACTTTCTCTCTCTACACTCTTTCTCTCTCCTCTCTCTGGTGGAGAACCCCGGTCGACCACCACCATCCCTCGCCGGAGCAGCTTCCACCGTCGACATCATCGGCAAAGTTCACCGAGCGCGACCACCACCATCATCACCATCATCATCAGAGCCGGCCACCGCCATCTCGAAGCTTGTGCACTCCTCGAAGACCAATAGCGCCTCAATTCGAGCGCTGCCCCTTCGAAGAACGTGATGCCTCCTCGAGTGTGGAGCTGCCTCTTCGAACCTCGTGAGGCCACCTCGGAGACCGTGCCGACCCTTCGAAGAGCGAGCTGGCTCTTCGAGACTCGAGAAGTCGCCTGGAGATCACGTCACCGTCTCGTAGTTCGAGGTGACTCCTCCAGAGCCGAGGATCCACCGATCGGAGCCGGATCTCGCCGTCAGCAACCGGATCCAGTCGAACCCGTCAGATCTCGCCGTTCGAGGAGCACCGGAGGTCGCCACGCCACCCCAGAGTTCGTTGACGCTGCCACGAGCCGTCGCCATCGTTGCTGTTCGGATCTCCGCTGCAAGACCGGAGTTCGACGCCTCGCCGTCGTGGATCGACGTCCCCGCCAGGCCGGTAAGTCTCCTCGTGATCCACTCAAACCCCTATTTCCTTCTTTCTGGTGTTAAAATCTAGGGTTTGGGGTGTTTCTAGAGTTTGTGTGCGGCCATGGAGACAAACCTAGGGTTTGTGGTCGGGCTCGTGAAGAAGAAGTAGGAGAAGAAGAGACTGGAGATGAAGTCTAGGGTTTGTGATTAGGGTTTTGTATTCGTGGCTGGGAAGAAGATGAAGTTGCTCTTAGGGTTAGGGTTCCATGGAGATTTCGGTTGAGGGAAAGAGAAGTTCGGAGGAAGGAGATGAATAGAGAAGGAGGAGGTCGGCTGGGAAGAATGTGTTGAAGAGAGAGAGAGTGTTCGTGAGTTTTTGTTTTAAGTATTAGCTTTGGGCCAGTCCTGTTGGGCTTGAGTTGTATAGAATTATTTCAGCAGTAGTATTATTTTGTGTAGGCCGAGTTTGTGGGCTCTATTGCATGGGCTGGGTTGAGTGCTTAGTTAATTTGTAAATTGAAATGCTGGGATTAAGGTTGTAGTTGGACTGGACTGGTTTTTGTGGGTCAGCAGTAGGCTTAGGCTGGGTCTTAAGCTGATGGGCAAGCTTGGTACTTTGGGCCTGGGATTTTGGGCTGTCAATATGTGGATTGGATTATGGGGCCTAGTATTGGTTGTAATTGTTGGCATGGGCCAAGATATAGGTTGTGTTGGGCTGGGATTTAAGTTGCTTATAGCTATTTCTATGGTTGTACTGTCTTTAAGTAAATTGTAAAATATTTTCATGAATACCTTGCTAGCATATATTTTAATTAGTAAATTTTTACTAAACATATGTTCCTAGTTGTCTAAAACTGTTTTGAGATAATTAAATCGTAGTATTTGTTTAAATCCTTCTAGTTAGCTATTTTAGGATAGCTTTATAAAATAAGTTTCTTTAAAGGTGATAATTACTGAATTTTACTCAAAAGCATTTTCCTAAACATGAATAATTTTCTACTAAATATAGTTTAAAGATAATTTCAAACTATAATATATATTTTCTAAATATTGTTAACTAGTCATAATATGATTAGCTAAATGTCATATCAACTCTAATAATTGTACAAAAACATAACATGTGACATTACATCCATGCAGTACTACTCTCGGACAACCAAAGCAAGGCAAGTACACCGACTCGAACTTTTACTTTGTTTTCTGTCTTGCATCTATATTTTCATATCGGACACGAGATACACACGATTGTCTTGTACCTTGTTCATTGTATTGTGAGTCATTGTTATTGCGGAATTGGAAGAAATATTAACTAGTGTGTGACCACCACACCCAACATAGGTATTGTGGATAGCCTAATCGTACACCTCACGTACGATTAAGCCGCACCTTGTAGAATTGTGAATTGTGAATTGATTGATTGTGGATTATGGTCCTTAAGCCGGTCACACATTAGGTTAATATTTCAAAAAGGTCACACTTTCATTGATTGTCGTGTTCATCGTATTGTTCATTGATTGTCGTGTTCATTGTGTTTGCATATTGATTGTCATGTCCATTATCTTCAGTTTTGCATTTCACTTCTGGTACCATAGTTTCACTTTCAGCTATCGTATTCTGGTTTCACCTTGTATTCTGTATTACAGATTACATTGTATATTGTTTCTTGTCGGGGTTGTACTTTGCTCTTTTCCTGACAGGATACGTTGCAGGTGAGCTTGAGGCCACATGGAGCACGGTGATATCATTGGATATTGCATGATTTATTTTATTTGTTTTTTTTTTGGAGATTGTATTTTGGATTTCTTCATTGTATATTTTTATTTGACCGGATTTGTCTCCGGATGACTTTGTACTAAATTGACTTGGTGGATTGTGGTGATATTTTCTTGGACGTTTATAGATTTTGTGATTGTTTACATTACATTGTGACATGGAGTTTTCCTTAGTATTGTACAGCTTACTTCGTCGTGTCCATCGACGAAGGCTGGACGTGTCCGACTCGTGTCCGATTATTTGGGAGCGGGTCGTGACACGGGGTTCCACCAGAAGAAGGTATGGTATGCAAGTTAAAGAAAGCTTTGTACAAGTTGAAACAGTCACAAAGGAAATGGTTTGGTAGATTGAGTTACTCAATGAAGGAGTATGGTTTTAAACAAGCTCCGGCAGATCACTCTATTTGACGAAAGAAATGGTGATGATATTACTTTGTTTATCGTTTATGTTGATGACATAATTGTTACATGTAGTAAAACCAATGAGATAGAGAAGCTTCACAGCTACTTGGCCAAGAAATTTGAAAGAAAGAACTTGGGGTTCTAAAACAGTTTTTGGCCATTGAAGTGTCTCAGTCCAAGCATAGCTCTCTCTCTCTCTCTCTCTCTCTCTCTCTCTCTCTCTCTCAATGAGAGTATACATTAGATCTCTTGGCTGAATCTGGTAACTCTACATGTGTTCCTGTAAGCACTCATATTGAAGTAAATCATGGCTTGATTGTCTATCATGGCCAGATTCTGACAAACAAGGAGAGAGATCAGAAACTTGTGGGAAAATTGATCTATCTGACTCATACTAGGTTTGACTTGTCGTATGCAGTTAGTGTTGTGGGTCAATTCATGCATAATCCGAGTGACCGACACATGGATACCATGAGTCGTATCTTGGCTTATCTAAAGTCCTCTCTAGGTAAACGCGTTATGTTCTCAAGGTATAGACACCTAGACATGTACTTAGACATAGTAGGTTATAAAGTAAATCATGGCTTGATTCTCTATCATGGTCAGATTCTGACAAACAAGGAGAGAGATCAGAAACTTGAGGGAAAATTGATCTATCTGACTCATACTAGGTTTGACTTGTCGTATGCAGTTAGTGTTGTGGGTCAATTCATGCATAATCCGAGTGACCGACACATGGATACCATGAGTCGTATCTTGGCTTATCTAAAGTCCTCTCTAGGTAAACGCGTTATGTTCTCAAGGTATAGACACCTAGACATGTACTTAGACATCGTAGGTTATACTCTAGTTTTGCGGGGTCCAAGTTGGATAGGAAGTCTACTTCAAGATATGTGTCATTTGTTGGAGGCAATTTGGTGACTTATGAGGAGTAAGAAACATAATATGGAATACACTGACTCCCCCAACTTCTCCCACCGATCTACGAATGGATCACCACAACTTATAAAGAATGGAAATGAATACAACTGAGAATACAAGGAAAATACTAAAGCCGAGAACTCAAAGACAAATACATGTGGTCTTCCCGAATAATGTCCTCCGGAACGATCATCAAACTCGCTCCTGATTCCTTTTTCCTCTTCTCGGAGTTGCACAACCTCCTAAAATTCTCACACTTCTATATATTGAAATTAGGTCAAGGAATTAAGTCATATACCCTTTTCCAATCTCGCAATTATCTGGACCGTTAGATCTGATCAAAACACTCAATCTCAAAACCAATTGTCGCTCATCCCGCACAAACCAGCATACCGTTGGTATGTCATCACTATAGTGTCTGCGCACAAAATCTATACGAAATGTTGTTAGACATAATTTTCACTTTGTGGAACGAAAGCTGTACCTCGCCGATATATAGTTACAACCGATACTCCTCCGAAAATCTGTGATACTAACTCAAATTGAGTCCCATTTGTCGCCGCCTTCGATTTCCCGAGCTTCTCCGACACATGCATAGTGCTCATCGTACTCCAGGGTGTTCTCCACATATGAAGGGAACCCAACCCAACACTAGATTCACGCAATGGTACTTTTTTAAAACCTATTTAAAATCATAGGAGATTCAAAGTTGGGTTTCTACTCTAGAGTTGTAGTGAGGGTTAAATTTATATTACTCCAACATTAAGCAATAAATCTTTCAATTACTTTGATTGGAGTGTGAATCAAGTTTAAAAGAATCATGACATCACAATCCAACATTATATTATTATTCCCACCTTTTCTTGTCTACCATGCCCCTCGGATCAGAAATGTATTCCCACTTAGCGAACATTCACCCTTGACTTTAATCTTCTGAAGCCTTATATAATCAATGATGGTGTCAGTTTTAGCTTCAAGGATCCCCTTTTGATAATATTGATGATCATCTAGTTATCATACCATAACTTGAGTCTTGTACTGAGAACTTATACCAATATTTCCTTTTGATTCTCTTCTCATGACTTGGAATGTTTCATCTTTCATGTTAGTGAAGCTTGCTGTATATTTTATACTTTATACTTTAACTATAAACAACTAATAAATAACAGCGATTCAGTGGCAACAACACATTTAAAATTTCAATTTTCACATCAATGCACAAAGCGTAAGCTTCTTCGTGGAGGAGGCACACAAGAAAACCAAGTAAAGAAGGGTGCATCGCCTCTATAGAAAAATATAATTATGTGCATAACACAATTGTTCACACATTTATGATGAATGCTTTATGCATCTGACTCCAACACAATCCATTCCATTTTCAATTTAGTAGATTAGAAGTCGCGCACGTGCGTTGCACGTGTCTTTTGTCTATTTTCCCCCCTCACTTTTTAAATGTATAGTTGCATGACAACCCATTTTGAAACATTATAAAATATTTTGAAATAAATTTATTTTTGAGAAAGTGAACATTTTTTGTAGTTGAAAGTGTGTAATTATTAGTGGTTAGTAATTATGTTAGTGGGGAGGTGTGTAATTTACATGTTTTACCCCTAGTTAATTTAAGAGAGTGTGTGTGTGTGTGTGTGTAATGTTGGTTACTTACGTCATGATTGAATTGAAAGTTCATAAAGTCAAGGGAGCGAGGGGGTATTGGCGCAACCGCTTCTTTTCGGCTGTGTGGTTTGGCACGTCTAGAGGGAACTGAACCGACGTATTTTCGAGGGTCTCTCCCTCAGTATATACGTTATACAAAGAAATATAGAATCTGCCTTGATCCCAAATGATTGTTTTTTTGCCTTCTGGATAGGACTATAGTCTTGTAATTTTGGTGTCTCTCTCTAAAATTTTTACCTCTTCAAATATATATATATATATATATATATATATATATATATATATATATATATAAAAGGTTGGAGAAAGCATTTTTGGAACATGAAAGTTCTGTGGTGAAGCCTAAAAGTTTTCGTATTATATATAAGATAAGATTTCTCCACAGTTTGACCTGGTCAAGCAGCTAATTTCAAACAAAATAATAAGAATCATTTGCGCCACTCATTCATCAATTTCCCCAGATTATGTTGAAAAGTTCAATTAATTCATCCAAGTCAAATCATGTCACGTGATATTTTAACTAGCATCTTCTAGAGGACTAATTAATAATAATTTACGATTATCACTATCAGTTTTTGTATACAGTATAATAAATTATGTTCATTGTATCAGTATGCTAATGTTATTATTCAAATATTCATCCAACAATAAAGAGTCAGAGTGTTCTTGATAAGAATGACTAGGAATAATTATTCAAGAAAAAATTATCCGAATTTGGAGCAATGATTCAATAGAAATTAGCTTAGATAGAATGATGCTTGAAAATAGTGAGGAATAATAAAATTCATAAATCACAAATGTTATCTCAAGTAGTAAAACAAAAAATTCATGGTCGTGAAGAAAAGACTATTATGAAGACAGAGAAAAGGAAATAACTAAAATTCACTGGAAACTGCATAGGTATCTATGTAACACAGGCAGCTTACATTAAATAACAGGTTAGAAGTGGCATTGACCAATAAAAGTTAAATTTGTAGTTCAGAGAAGACATACCTGATTCCTAGTTGCAAATTTAGCATCAGATAGTAGCTTTTATGACCTCTATAAATAGTTTTTCCTGGTCCCTTAGCTGGTTTTCTTGGAACTTTATGATGCCATTTACTATTAGTAGAAATCTTGGATTCATGGCTTCTTGCTCTCTCCATTACTAGGACCCCTTGGATATATTCCCTTTCATAAACCATAACATTCTCAGGTTGACCATCATCAGATGAACAAGGTGATGTGAGAGAATTATCTTGCAGTGGAATACTTCTGGTAGCATCACCATGACCCCAAACCTCATCTAATGAAGTCATCCTATGTGATACTTGTGAAGAATGTCTAAAGAAATTACTCATTTTCCATTTATCAAAAAGATTTTTTTTTGAGCTTGCTCTGCCATTCCCGGGTTCTTCAGAGTGCATCAATACAGGAGAAAGGCTCTCCGACCCATAATTATATACAATGGATTCGCAACCGTTGAGTTGGCAAGGAAGCTTGCTTCCACGGGGATAAAAGGCTCCCCGCCCATCCTTTAGCCCCTTATTCCATGTTCCAAAAAAGTATGTTCCATCTGCAGACTTGTAACAACCTGGCCCATGTTCTAATCCATTCAACCAAAAACCATCAAATAAATCACCATTTATCCACTTCATAACTCCTCTACCGCTCATTTTTCCAGCCTTCCAGTTCCCAATATATGTATTTCCATTACTCCAAGTGAATTTGCCGATACCTTCTTCCTTTCCTTCTTTCCAAAAACCCTCATAAATATCGGAGTTTGAATATGTTTTGGTTCCCAAACCATGCTTTATATTCATCCTCCAAGTCCCTTCATACACAGAACCATCAAGTCCGAAAAAAGTACCAGAACCATGTAGAAAACCTCCCTGTAATTCACCTTCATATATTGCACCTGACGGCCAGCATATGCGTCCTCTTCCTGTCATTTTGCCTTTATCCCATTCGCCCTCATAGACTGTTTCATCTACCCAAATATATTTTCCTGTACCATAAGGAACTACCCCAACAAAGTTCCCAACATAGACATCCCCATTTGAAAGGACCTTCTCATGGAACCTAGAAAAAAAAAAGATATCAAATAATTGACAAAGGATGTGCAACTTTCTGCCTAACTTAAAATTAGTAAAACACAACTACCTACTCCTTTCTTTCCAAGGGCACACTACATAATATAAATATGCCTAACTAGTTGTTTCTCCGAAAGGCTAACTACAAAGTGAACACAATTGCACAAAAGTGACAAACGAGAAGAGAGATGAAATTCACCTTTCATTATCCTCACGGTTCATGTCTGTACCTGCTTTGCCTAATTCTGACACATCAGTTACATAAAAATGAAGGGGAAAAGAGCGAAATTGTTTCTTCAACCGCCTCAATATGACAAGCAAAGATGCACAATTTTAGCATAAATCACTGCAAGAGTAAAAGGTACTTTTACTTGAAAGGACAGACTCCA
Organism: Iris pallida; assembly: GCA_029216955.1. Lineage (NCBI taxonomy): Eukaryota > Viridiplantae > Streptophyta > Magnoliopsida > Asparagales > Iridaceae > Iris > Iris pallida. The sequence continues at coordinate 7,782,560 of JANAVB010035417.1, read as the reverse complement.
ATTAGAAAATAAACAAGTTGATAATAGTAAAGCTTAATACCACTCAAGTATTACCTCCATGAAAGATAAATATGCTTCAAAAAGTAAGTGAAAATTAATTCACCGACCTCGAAGACAATTAAGGGATACAGTGCTTTCACCAGGCACTTTTATGACAGAGCTATGTCCTAATACTCGCACTCCCCAGGCGGACACTTGATAACATGCTCACTATTTAGCTATATTTTTCCAATTATAGACAATCTCCAAACATCATCATCGTTATCATCCAAGCCTTATTCCATCATAATGGGGTCGGTTATGGAGCATAAAGCTCTATGAAAGATTTGACAGTGTTTACGACCGGCTGTCAACATGACGTCAACCCTCCATGTTGGTGCCAAATTCCTAACCAAGGTAACTTAGCATGAGAGGGTCATGCCATGAACCTAGGCGGCCAGTTGGCAGGTAGGTAGACTTATCTTTTGGATATGCACTTTAAGCTCATGTAACCAAAGAGCACCCTCCAAGTTCCCCTAGAATATAAAGAGTCTAGACAAAGAGGTAAGATGAATAATTGGCTATTGAAAAGTGCATTCATCACTAGTGACATATTACGCCAAATAGTGAAGGAATGACAATCCCGTATACTCTCCAATGCATATCTACAACTCCCAGGCGGTACTTGGAGATGCACTGCATATAGAATTCCATTTCTTGGAATAAAAGACGATACTTATTTTATCAAAAATGTTCAAAAATAAATAAATGTAGAACATATTCAGATGAAATACAGTTAGTCATTCTAGCAAGGAAGCTACCAAGTCATGGCCCAGACTCGGTGTGACTTGTTGCAATTCAATTGCTATACAAGAGCATAAATTGAAAGTCATGAAGAGAAATTCAAGTGTGCACGATTAGTGAGTCCTTCAGTTCTTGGGCCCACAATCCCCAGGTTCCACACTCTGTAAGTAAAAAAAAAAAAAAAAAACTCTTCCACCAGATCTCTAAGCTCAAGGTCCTCTGAAATGGTTTAGTGATTACTTTACTAGAAAGTTCCTAAACCCAACTCTGAACTTCCACAAACTCTATATGGATAAAACTCTTCCACCCTCTCTCTAAAATCTGGATCCTCTAGAGGAGGATGGTAAATCAAATCAATATCCTCTAAAGGATGGACCCAAATCATCGCCTGACACACACAAACACAAAAATAATTGCGAACACATTGTCTATGCTTTGTTCCCCTTCACTACTAAGTTCTACTTCCATCCCTGATGCTCTAAAGTATAATAGTTGACACTCCATCTGGAAACAGTTTATAAAGTCGTCACAAGAAGATTCCTGAATACTTACTGCCAAGTCAAACGAAGTTTGTAGGTAAAAAAACTCTTCCACCTGTTCTCTAAAACCAAGATACTTTAGATTAGAATAATAAATACTGATGTCATCCACACTTGCATACGCGCACACAATATATAAATATTATAAGTTTATAACTCTTCCACCTCATTTCTAAAATCATGATCCTCTAAAGTAGAATATGAAGTACTAAAAGTTCATGTAACGCTCACTCACATACTATTTGTCGGGCAAAAAAGTGCACATACATAAAAACATAGAAGCACATATAAGACCCTCCCGGAACACAACACACATTCTGTAGGTATACAAGCCCTTCACATGATCTATAAAATTAAAGATCCTTCCTAGTAGAATAGTAAAAAGCTATGACCTAAATGTACTGTGTGTCAGCGCATGTAGGTGCGCGCACTAACAAATGCACACATACACATTACATGAGAAAAGGGGCCGGATGAAGAGATAGAGTTGATGTTTTGTGCATGAAGCGCATTCTTACATGTAAAATGTGGGGAACTGATATAAGAGTTTTCCTAGTAGTCGTAATAGAAGATGGAAACTTATAGTTACCAACAGTTACCAAAAGAAGTATCGATGATAAACCATTCTTACATGTAGCTAGCTAATGCACAGTGCACATGAGTCAAATATTAGATATAAGTGCGCATGGCATTATTTAGCACCTCTAAACTTTGATGTTCTACAATTTAACACCAGACTGGAAACTGCCAAGAGGGGAGCAACGCAATTATTAATTGTTATCTTAACTATCAAGGGGGATGATACTCGAGAGCAAATCCGATGTCCCCATCTGCTGTGTACTAAACATGTCCCCTCTCCTATAAAAATGTGGATCCCACTGATTGTGGGTGTTATTTTTCAAAATAACCGGTGGGACCAACATTTTTATAGGAGAGGGGACAGGTTTGGTACACAGCAAATGGGGATAGCAGAACAGCTTTCATGGTACCCTTCCTACTTCCTTGCTATATGAGGAAGGAGATGAGCATGTGTGCCACGACATTCCCAAACACGAAAAAATGAAGGTGGATGGTACCATGAGATGCTGTGGGGTTAAAGAATAAGCATATGAGGAACAATACATCCAGAAAAGGAAATAAAGAAAAACCGAAAAGTGAGGTATGCAAGCATAGATCTGTGAGTAATGGCCTAGGTACATCGCGTTATTAGGGACTGCCACTACACTAAAAACACATCTACATACATATTTTACGCATTACATCCCAAAAATATCTATGTTTGTGCATGTTTCAGAAAGCAACTGTGTTCTGTAAAGTTCTAGAAAGGATCCCAATTATGTCTACGCACAACCACGACCATGCCAAATCACTTCCAGCCTAGGAAGCACGCGCGCTCCCAAAAAAAAAAAAAAAACCCAATCCGTGTGTCCGTGCCGCGTCGGGTCGGATACGCGCGGATTATCCAACATACACTAGGACACACCAAGATAGATACCGAATCCGTGACATTCCTAATACAAATTCTTCAGGATTCTAGTATTCGAGAGATTCTAGTAACCAAAGTATGCACACAAAAGTACAATTGAATAATTGAAGCCAAGAAATAAAGAAACCTGACCGATCGATCGATCGATCACCGATGGAATCAAAATTCTCCGGAGCAGAGAAAGAAGGAGAATTCTAGAAGAGAGAGTAGAATTTGAGAGAGTAGTAGATGAATATAGAGAGAGAGAGCACGTTGCTGTCGGGAGTATAGACAGCGAGACGCTACTTGAGGAAATTTCCTCCACCGAACACCGAATATTAATAATCGATATAAAATAAATAATAAATTAGTCGATGCTTTCTTCGCTATCAACTTTTAAAAAAATTTTTTTTTTTACTTGCTGTTCTTTTTCTGTTTCGTACTTTTAGGCTTAGTTTGGTTGACACGGAATCATAGATTTGGAAGAAGAAAGTCATTTATTTCAATATAAAAAAAAAAGTATTTGTCTCAAAAAAAAAGTATAAAAAAAAAGAAAATAATTTTCGTAGGAAAAAAAATAAAAAAAATTATTTTCTATGTTTGAATATCAAAGAAAAGTATTAAAAAAATATAATTTTTATATAAAAAAAAATAAAGGAGGAAAGGTTCCAGTCAATGACTCACTTTTTCACTATAGAAAATTTATTTTTTCTTTTAATTTTCTTGTCCTCTCCAAACACTAAAAATAAAAAAGAATAAAAATTACAATTTTTCAACAAAAGAAAAATAACAAGTAATTGATTCACTTTTCTTTTCGCGAAGCAAAGGAGCCCTTATGCTGCACTCTCACTTTTTTTTTTCCTTCTCTGTTGACTACAATGTTTTGTCCTCTAATGCTTGAAACTATTTTTCGGTTAATCGGTCAATTCACAAATAGTTGAAATTTGTTAGAATTTTCCGTATCTTATTGAATAAGGAAAGATCTTCATAAGTTGTATCCTCTTCTTTTAGGTAATTATAATAAAAATTACCAAAAATGTTTTTTTTTTTCTATGATGTGATCACATACCAAATCAATCTCATTATCTAATGTAGTTAATATACATAATTCTCTCATCTACTTGGAGGAAAGATTCTGAATTTCAATTGTGTAGTGGTTTCTATGGTTGGATGTTGCATATCCAGTTTTACTACAAAATGTATATGTGTAACAAATTGTGTTTCAACTAAATATGCATGTGTCTATTTGAGAAAATATAGATGTAGATTATCTAGGATTTAAATCTCTTAATGCAAATATCTTTTGCAAATATATTGGTATTTTATAGAATATTTTCTATTTGTATTGACATTAAACTTGAACGATTGACGGGTTTAGTTCCTACCATAATCTCTACTACCACTCTAGACCTACAAACCATAACGGACGACAAGTTAATTTTTTCTCATTTCATGCTAAACAAGATAAATATTGCTAAGTTTCTATCCACATGTATCCTACTAGGTAGAACGCACGATCTCATCATTCTTGTCCTTCTTCCATGACATAAATATTAGACATTCTACAACCAACACATGTTCTACTAGACTAGAAAAAAAATCCCTTCTATATTAAACCTCCGTAAGTTTTTACCATCTTTTAATAAATATTTTTGTTGTATATAGTTGTACAAAATATGTCAATAATTATTCCTTGTAATATATATATATATATATATATATATATATATATATATATATATATATATATATATATATATATATATATATATATATTTGTGCAAAATAGATAAACATTTAATTTTATTTGATTTAGCTAGATTTGTTAGGAGTGATTTTAGGATTTTTTTTTTTTTTTGTACAATCTTTGTTTCCTTTGTGATCTATGTGATTCCTATATATTATATATATATTGAGTACTTCAATTGAAAAATATATATATACAAAAAATTATTAACTTACATAATATTCTTATAGTTTTATATGATTATCCAACTTTATCCTGCCTTGAAAAAAAGAAAATAATCATTGGCAATGTACCATAAGACATTATCTATCACAAATAATATTTAAAACTAAAATTACATTTTTTTTTTTCAAAAAGATGTACTACAAAGGTGATGGACCATATATGGGTCATGGATGGGTCTAGGGACAAAGGTTGTCACCAAATAAATGTAGTTGCATGTTCCAATCAATCAATAGAGGGCTTGTGGTAGGGAACAGTTGGTGACACGAACACATGCTGGGCCTGCCTACAGACAGCTTCTCAATTCCTTACATATCACGAGGCCACAGATCTCTCCAACCGAACATGATAGGCTAAATGCACATCATTTTGTTCCCCAACTAATTTTAGCTTATTTTGTTATGGAGATTGAAAGGATTGGATTATGACTTGATTATGATTGTGGGTTAGATTTGATGGTTGTTGCAATTTGACGTCATTATATGTTGGGTTGGTGGGTAGTTCAATTTACTTGTGTTATTAATCTTTGATACGTTTTTTGACAAAGAAATGATGCTAGAGAGAGAGAGGAGAAGAAATGAAATTAAAATGAAAGAAAAAAGAAAAAAGAAATACGAAGAATTATTTTCCTTTTGTTGGATTAATCGAAAAATTGTGAAAGAATAAAGGGGAGTAAAAAAAATGAAATAGGGGACGAAGGAAGATGAGAGTAATATTAAGGTCGAAGAAATGGCATAATGGAAAGAAAAATTTAAATAAGTATTAAATTGGTTGGTCGATCACCGTCTAATCAGTCAAAATTATTCAATCAATTTGTCAATCAATCCATCGGTAAGTCAATAAATAGTATAAATTTTTGAATTTAAAATTGAATGAAAAAAAGTAAATATTTATGACACAATTCTTACATGTAAGAAAATTTAAGAAAAAAGTTACTCTATATTCGAGATAAACTGAGTCAATGTCTATCAAGATTGTGTTTGGTTCCCAAAATGAAGACATTGAGAAAAAAAAATTCATTTATTTTTTGTGTTTGAATGCCAAATAAAATGAGAATAGGAAAAAAAAATTAATGGAAAAAATAAAGAAAAATGGTTCTCTTATCCACCCCAATGGTTCACATTTCCTTTCAATTTTATGACTTTTTCAAAAAAAAAGAAAAAAAAATTGATAAAAATTGTAATTGTTCAAACAAAAAGAAAATAACAAAGAATTGATTTTCTTTCCTTTCCGGAAACCAAACGAAGTCCAAGCGTGTCTCCAACATCGAAACTTAAGCTGGCACATTCCGAGGATACGCAAATCTTTATAGACCCTTCTTGTAATATACAATTTGGCACACGTAGTACACATGAAATCTTAAAGAACTCATTTTATATATCATGTAAGAGAATTTTGATTTTGTTTACGTTTTCCACTATAATCCAACAGCCAATTGCACTAGATGGAGAGCATAGTCATCCTCCTAAATGGACTTTGGATTTACGTCCTGTTGGAAAATGTGAATATATATTTGTTATAATAATAATATCAATTTTTCTATCAACGAATCTATGAAAAGGTGTACGAATCTTTTTATTAGAAAAGGTGTATGAATCTATTTATTGAAAAGGTATGCCCTTTCCATCATGTCTCTTTATTTCTATAAATACACATGTGTTTGGAGCATTCAAGAATTCATTCAATTCATCCATATTACATTAGTTAGTCTAAGAGAGAGAGACAACCAACGTTGCTTCGACGAGTTCCTACGGTGTGAAGTGCTGCTACCGAATGAAAGAACCGTTGTATCCTGGGTGACTAATCGCCATTAAACCGTAAGCACCAGCGTGGAGCGAATATTGTCTTAAGGACATTGAACCAAGTTCAAGCCTCGGTATCATTTATCTATTTTATTTATATTTTAATTTCAGAATCTAAATACAGAGTTGAAAATATTTTTAATAACACGTCCTTGTTGTAAGTTCTTGTCACATTGGCCTCCTGAACTTTGACAACAAGGCGCTTAAGACTATATTCTACTCGTTTGGAAACCACAATTAACTATATACAAACAATTGGTGTGGATAATTTGACTACATTTTTTGCATAAAGAAAGTGGAATGACCTCAACCCTCATTCTGAGACGTCCAATAAGCTCAAAGGATCTCAAATAATGCATTAGATTAATTAATGGTCTCATCAAGTGATCAACATCTGCCGAGCTATTCTTTAATGAGTTCAATATTCGTGGTGACGTTAGAACTTTGCTTAGTGACTTTTAATCTCCACTTTTGTATTAAAATTTGCGTTTTTTTTTCAATACAAGGATGACCTTTGCTTTGGACTTTGGAGGATGGAGAGTGAGACGGTGTAGATAATTAATTAAAGGCCAGTTCCTATAGGATTTTTGAATATTAAATCTACAATCAAGACTTTTTATGCGCCGAGGTTTTAGTAATTGTTTAGTTATACTGTGCTTATGTGTTAAGCATCTCATCTATACCGATTTTGTTGCACACCGTGAAAGAAAGTATTCATGGTCACTTCCAAACTCTCAAGGCAATTCTAGGAGACGAAATATATTCTAATAACAACGTGTCCCGAATCCATCTCAATTTTCTTAATTTCTATCTGCATTTCATTTTCTCTGCAAATTTAGGAATTAACCTTTGTGTCGTGTTCGAGTCTATTTCTATTATAATAATCTAACAAAATAAATAAAATTGGCTACAATAATACTAAGGTTGTGTTTGATTGGGCTTTTTTTCGATGAAAAATATTTTCATCACAAAATTTCCACCAATTGTAGTGTTTGATAGCTTATATTTTTCATGGAATTATTTTCCAAAAGACTATCATTTTCCATATTTTCATCTAAAATGGTGGAAAATGAAACTTGTCCAAACCATAGGAAAATATCATTTTCTATGAAAAATAACTATTTTCCGTGGAAAATAATGGCAATCAAACACCAAAATTAAGTTTTCCATGGAATTTTTTTAAATTCCATGGAATTTTTTTCCTAGGAAAATAATTTCATGGAATTAATTTTTTTTCCACATATTTTCCACCTTGCAATCAAAAGCACCCTAAGTTTACTACTATCTACTCCTGTTAATATGGTTCCACCCGGTCCCACCTCTCCCCTCCAATGAAGACCGGCCACGTGCTACTCTACCCCCTACAGTACCCATGCTAAGAGCATCTCCAACCCTATTGTCTTGTTAAGTGTTGTGAGTCTTAGGTGGCTCCTATGTGGCATGAGCCACAAGACAATGTCTTGTTTATGTGGCAAAATTATATCTCAAAAGACAATGAGATAGAAAAACTCTCTCCAATGCAAAAGTATTGAGGAAACAATAAAAAGTATTTTTTCCAACTTCCAATGCAACTTTTAAGACAACTACTCATCTTCTTTCTTTTTTCTAATTTTTTTTATTCATAATTGATGACATGGAAGAGAAGACATTGTCAAGTGCATTGTCTAGAACAAGACAATCAACTTCACAATGTCTTCTTTAATTTTTGCCACATAAGCTTCACAATTGACTTGACAATTGCATTGGAGAAGAACTTTTGAATAAAATTTTGTCATTCCTATGTGGCAACAACTTTTTTCCAAAGTCACAATAGAGTTGGAAATGCTCTAACATGGTCCCATCCGACTTCACCCAAAAGGATTGTAATCATTTGGTTGTGAAATTGAAATATAAGTAAGGCTTGTGAATGCACTGTCCCAAAGAACACGTGACTGTCCCCTACTGTGACAGAATAGGGGGTTGGAATTCCATTGAGATATTTTTCGAACTATTGGAGTGGAGAGTTTTATTTACCAAAACAGCACACTTCCTTTTTCTTCCTTCAAAACGTAAGTATGTTGGTCACCTCCTCTTTCCTTTAGGACCCTTTGGAAGGAACTGCAGGTACAAAAGTTTGACACGGTTGTTACCACTCTAACTCCACGCTTCCAAACACACTTCCAAACGACAAACTGCAGTTACAAAATTGAAAATACTGTTTACCAAACGGGCCCTTATATACAGTTTGTTCGAATTTGCAGTCCTACGGGACAACCCATGGCATTCAAATCAAACCTTCATATACAGAACAAATTCTTCCTACTCTCCAATTTTGTGGAGTCAAGAAAATTTGAAAAGAACATAAAATTTTCAATTGCATACAAGCTGTTCCAGACATTGTATGATACAGAGGATGCCCATCTCCAGTAATTTAAAAAGCAACCCCAAAATTCATTTTTAACATTACACACAACTCTCCTCTGTATTTTGGGAGCACGTATTCCAAACAACTATGGCAGTCCCCGTCACTTTGACCCGATCGCAAACGACAACTTGGGGCGAGATTTGTTCTTACCCAGCAGCAGCTTCATCTGGTTTGCTCTTTCTTCTTCCTCCATCTTTTTCCTTCGCATGGCTTCCTCCTTTTGTCTTTGGATCCGCTCCAACTCCTGGTACCGCTCCAGCTCCTTTTGTTGTTGTTCTAGAGCTTCCCTCCTCTGAGCCGCCTCTACTATTCTTCGATTCTCCTCTAGCATCTTATCCAGTTCCTCCCTTTCCCTGCGCTCTTGTTCCTGCGTGTCCCATGCCAAAAAGCACAAACCATCAACCAAAGACGAGTGTAAGAATAAAACAGGGCATTATAGTGTTTGGATAGTTGTTCACAGTTTGATTCACAGGAAAACTATTGATTAATATAGTTTACATAATGAAACATAATATGCTGTGCAGCAGACCTGTCCTTGAATCTTTCAGAACAGGAGGAAACACTTTTTTAACCACTATGCATCAAAATTTACATTAGTTTCAGTGACACGTATACATTTTTGTGGTGCATTCGAAGAATTAGTAAAAACTATAATGCTAATGCATACCAAACACACTACGATTCATGCAAGTTCAGCTACATGTGAACATGATAAGCTATTCCAAGAAAAGGGCGTCCAAGTGCACCACTTATGCACGATGCAGGCTCTGAGGGTCAAGATGTATGCAACCTTACCCTCATATATGGAGAGGATGTTCCCTTGGTGCACACATAGACTATTCTTTGTACATAAATTAAATAACATTTTATCTGATGTCAAAAAAGAAAATTGGTAAATATATAAAAACGAATATAAGACTCAAAAGAAACCTACAACACGAACCTTACCATATGAGGCATGTATTAAACTATTAATATGACATTTAAGGAGAAGTCTCAGTAGAAGGCTAACATCATGTGTCATTGCAATTCTGAAAATAGAAGTCCAAGTAAAATGCATCATTCTGCAGAAAAACTAAGATGGGCATGCAACAAAACTAATTCCGAGTACTTCAATGAAAAGAAGCACAACAAGGTGACGCGTTAAAAGAAATGTAGAAGTTGCAGCAATTGAGGTTGAAGTAATGGAGGACCAGCATAAGATGGTACAGTAAAACGAAGTGATCGGGTTTATACTGAAGATTACAATGATTATAGTTATAAGCTTTGTACGACCAGTAAAGATGATGAGCAACAGCAACGATTAGAAGAATCAGAAAGACTGATTCAGGCAGCTGAACGAGGCTAAGCTTATTGATACAACCAGAACAGTAATATAATTGCAAAGCCCACCATCCTAAGTACATTAATTCAGAATGTAGAATAGAATAATGGGATAATCTGTTTATTGATGAGAGACTACATATATATAGGAGAGGCTAGCCTCCTCTCCTATTACTCTAAGCAATGTGGGACTAAAGCCCAATTACTAATAACTCTAATATAACACTTATTTCTAATATAACTCTTAACACCCTCCCTCAAGCTGGAGCATAGATGTCAATCATGCCCAGCTTGTTACATAAAAATTGAACCCGGGGACCCAGGAGAGGCTTTGTGAAGATATCAGCTATCTGGTCGCCGGTCCGCACATGTTGAAACCTTATCACTCCTTTTGTATATTCATCACGAACAAAATGAATATCAATTTCAATATGCTTCGTCCTTTCATGAAATACTGGGTTGGTGGCAATGTGAATAGCAGATTGGTTATCACACCATAGGTCTGCCACTTGAGATCCTGCGTCTTCTTCCAGTTCTTGTAGGAGATGCTTCATATATAATATTTCTGACGTGCCATGAGCAATAGCTCGATATTCTGCTTCTGAGCTTGAGCGTGCTATCACACTTTGTTTCTTGCTTTTCCACGATACAAGATTTCCGCCAACAAATACGGAGTAGCCAGATGTAGACCGTCTATCTGCCAGACTTGCTCCCCAGTCAGCATCAGTAAAACACTCAATGCGAGAATGTCCGTTATTCTCCATTCGAATTCCTTTCCCTGGATTCTTTACTAGATAACACAGAATTCTGAGAACTGCCTGCCAGTGTGGAACTCTTGGAGAAGCCATGAATCTACTCGCGACGCTTACTGCAAAAGAAATATCCGGACGCGTCATGACTGCCAAGTAGTTGAGTTTACCAACCACTCGACGATACTGATCTGGATTGGTCATCAGGACCCCTTCGTCTGGAAGTAACTTCGCCCCTGGATCCATAGGTGAGGTTGCTCCCTTTGCTTGCATCATGCCTGCATCATTTAGTATATCCAGTACATATTTTCTTTGAGACATTACAATGTCCCGCTTTCCCCGTGTGACTTCAATACCCAAGAAATAGTTCAAGGATCCCATATCTTTGGTTTGAAATTGTTCTCCAAGAAACTTCTTGAGATTTGCAATACCCTGTCTGTCATCTCCCGTGATTATAATGTCATCAACGTAGACACCAAGCAGTATTCTTCCAGCAGATGTGTGTCGATAGAAGATTGAATGGTCCTTCTTCGACTGACACATTCCAAATTGAGTAACCACCTGTGTAAATCTACCAAACCACGCACGTGGTGATTGTTTCAGGCCATAGAGAGCCTTCCTGAGATGACACACCTTACCCTCCCTTGCAACGAACCCGGGAGGTTGCATCACGTAGACTTCTTCGTCAAGATCCCCGTGGAGGAAAGCATTTTTGATATCTAGCTGAAGTAAAGGCCAGTCATAGCGAACGGCCAACGCCATGAGAACACGAACGGACGTTATTTTGGCCACAGGAGAGAAGGTCTCAAAGTAATCCTCACCATATGTTTGAGAGAATCCTTTGGCCACCAGACGAGCCTTCAATCGATCAAGAGTGCCATCCGGTTTCACCTTAATCGTGAACACCCACTTACAACCGACAGCCTGTTTACCAGTCGGTAAATCGACTAAGTCCCAGGTATGATTCTCCTGGAGAGCCATTATCTCCTCGTGCATAGCAGCACGCCAACCAGGATGTCGGAGACCCTCCTCAGCGTTCTTGGGGATCTGAATCCCATCAATAGTAGCAACCAGAGACTGAGTATGACAACTAAGACCTTTATAGTTGTCAACATACAAGGGATGATCACGACATGCACGACGAGGACGTGCTGGAGGCAGAATCCCCGGAGCTGCGGGCGGAACTGGTGGAGCTGCGGGCGGAACTGGTGGAGGCAGCTCATTGGAGCCGGAGCTACTGGTGGAACCAGAGGAGAATGATTCTGTGGTGGATGTCGTTAATGGCTGACTTGGTGTATGTGGACCATCATCCTGGGTGACTGGCTCGGTAAGAGAGGGCACCTGTACTGGAAGCTGTTGTGTTTGAGGAGAAAACAGCAAAAAATCTTCATCTGGATAAATTAGGGGTGCCGGACCTATTGATTGGGGAAACGGTGGAAAGTTTGATTCGACAAAGGTAACATCCCGAGTGAAAAAATATCTCTTTAAGACAGGAGAGAAACACCGATACCCTTTCTGATCTTTAGGATACCCAAGAAAAATACATTGTATTGCCTTAGGATCTAATTTAGAAAGGGTTGGTCGGGTATCCCGAACATAGCATAAGCAACCAAAGATACGGGGAGGCAGAGGAAACGGGTCTTTTCCAGGAAAGAGCCGAGAAAAGGGAGTGCTACCATTGAGCACTGACGACGGCATGCGATTAATAAGAAAACAAGCCGTAAGAACCGCATCCGACCAAAATCTCTTGGGAGTACGTGCTTGAAACATAAGTGCACGTGTTGTTTCCAATAAATGGCGATTCTTGCGTTCGGCGACACCATTTTGTTGGGGTGTATACGCACAAGAGGTTTGGTGGATAATGCCATTGCTGGCCAGATGTTTAGCAAGATCACGAGATAAATACTCACGGCCATTGTCACTTCGAAGGGTTTTGATTGGGAGACCAAATTGTGTTGTTATCTCGGCATGAAAGTTGCACCAGATGTTAAATAATTCAGCGCGACTTTTCATCAAATAAAGAAACGTGACACGTGAGTAGTCATCGACAAACGTGACAAAATACTTAAAACCCATGACAGATTCAGTCGGACAAGGTCCCCAGATATCAGAATGCACCAACTCAAAAGGAGCGGATGCAAGATTATTAGAGCTTACCGGATAAGGAACCCGATGATGCTTAGCCAAACGACATGACTCACAATGAAAAGAAGAGGGAATAACTAACGACGGGTACAATTGCTGGAGAACTTGGGACGACGGATGACCTAACCGACAATGTAACTCGACCGGATCCAGTTTCATGCCGGCACAAACAACCTGAGAAGTAGCGTCAAACAGGTACAAGCCTCCAGCCACATGCCCCTTACCAATAGTCTTTCCAGTTGTCAGGTCCTGAAAAACACAACCATCAGGAAAGAATGTTACTGAGCAATGAAGTTCACGAGTCAGTTGACTAATAGAAAGTAAACTGAATGGGTTCCCAGGAGTAAGTAGAACAGAGTTGAGTGATAATCCGGGAGAAAGAGTGGCACTTCCACGGCCGCGGACTGTCAGGGAACCGCCATTTGCAACAGTAATGCCAGAAGCACGACGGACAGGTACATAATTATGTATCATACCTGCGTCACCAGTCATGTGAGCGGATGCACCCGAGTCAATTACCCACTGCTTGGGTTTGACAATGCATGCTGCAGAGTATCCGGCTGTGGAACCAAACGTGGATGCTTCACCACGACGTTGAGCCTGGAACTCAAGAAATTCCGCGTACGAATCGTCGCTCAATGGAACCGAGCGAATGCTATTATCAGGAGCATCCGAAGTAATATTGGCAACAGGAGCTTTAGGACACTGCCACTGAAAATGTCCTTGTTGGCCACAGTGAAAGCATGTCCGTAGTCGTCCCCCATCACGACCACCATTGCCTCGTCCGCCATCACGTCCATAAGTCCGACCACCTCGTCGTCCACCACGTCCACCACGAACGCCAGGACGAGCAGCGCTACTAAGAGCAGATCGATCGGCAGGAGCATCCCCCGTAGTGGTCTCAACCACCTTTGCGGCCCTTAGAACACGAAAGTGGGCCTCCATCAAGGATGGAACATCAGATCCAGCAATGATCTGGGAACGAGCCGAGTCCGCATCAGGACGAAGAGATGCAAGATATGCCATAACACGAAGCTGCTCGCGTTGAGTCCGAGCTTCATTGATATCTGACGTCAGCGGAAGAATACGATCAATTTCATCCACCATCGCCTTGAAGGATCGGAAGTGGTCCTTATGAGACTTGTCTCCCTGATTAGCTCGGTAAACGCCAACAACCGAATCATATATGCGGGACAAGTCGCGCTTTCCATCAAACGCCGTTGCTAGGACCTCCCATAGCTCTTTGACTGTGTTCGTGTTTTGAACCATGTCCTCGACGGACGGTTCCATGGAGTTCATCAACTGTGTAAACAGTCGACTATCATCCGTCTCCCACTGTTCAAAAGTGGGATCAGTCGTTGCCGGAGGGTTGTCAGTTAAATGTTTAGACAGCCGCATCCCACGGAGTGTTTTCTCAACCTTCTTACGCCATGTTGAGTAACCATCGGGACCGTCCAATCGACGGTCGACAAGTCGAATCGAAGAGACCGTCGTGTCAGTACTTATCATATTGCTGACACCGGTACCATCATCGGTCTTCGGATCTGTCATCGTCGCGAGTTCTTCCAACCCCAAATATCACACCAACTTTACGAATGCGCTATAACCGTGGCCACCGCCGGTGCGCGCATGTAAAGTAAACACGTCAGGACACAGGAGAAAACACGATCATTCTCTGTGTAGCTCCTGATGTGATGATCGGGGGAGGATAAACAAAATATAGCATTTGTTAATTCCCGACGGCGTAATCTAGGAACAGAAGGTGCCCAAATAAAGCATTTGGCGACAATCTGTCTTCAAAATACGTCGTTCCCTTTCTTCTTCTTCTTCTTCTTCTTCTTCTTTTTTTTTTTTTCAAAAGGAAAGACGGCTAGGGTTAGGGTTTGGATGTGAAATAAGTAACATAATGGCGGCTAGGATTAGGGTTTGGATGGGCTAGGTTTAGAGTGGAGCGGGGGGGGGGGGGGGGGGCGCCGACGGGGGGGGGGGGGGGGGGGGGGGGGGTTGCAGCAGGTGCAGGGGGGGCGCGAGGGGGGGGGGCGCTGAGGGGGGGGGCGCTGAGGGGGGGGGGGGGGGGAGGCAGCAGCAGCGGGTGGGGGGGGGGGGGGGGGCGGGTACTGTAGCACGCGGGGGGGGGGGGGGGGCAGCAGGTGCAGGGGGCGCGAAGGGGGGGGGGCGCCGACGGGGGGGGGGGGGGGGGGAGGCAGCAGCAGCGGGGGGGGGGGGGGGGGTTGGAAATTTTTTTTTTTTTTTTTTTTGTGGATGGATTATGGCTCTGATACCATGTAGAATAGAATAATGGGATAATCTGTTTATTGATGAGAGACTACATATATATAGGAGAGGCTAGCCTCCTCTCCTATTACTCTAAGCAATGTGGGACTAAAGCCCAATTACTAATAACTCTAATATAACACTTATTTCTAATATAAAGCTCTATCATTTATATACACTATAATCTACATAGGCATTTACCTGTCTCAATGTAATTGAAATACCGCAGACCACCAATTCTTCCAACACAGATAGAAAACAAAATAATATAATATTAACACTTAAGATAGGAAAATGTACCGCTTTTTGCCTGGCTTCAAGAAGAGCTGCTTCCTTTTCATTCTCAAGTTGGGCTGCAACCTCATCAAGTAGCTTCTTCCGACTTTCTTCTATCCGTCTTTGTATCTCCAGCTTGATCTCCTCAGAGTTCAAAGTCTCCTCAACCCTTTTCCTAATTGCCTCTTCAACTCTTCTAGCCGTTTCCTCTTCTAATAATTTTAGTTCTGCCTCCTTTTGTCGCCTAATAAGCAAGCAAGAAGTTAAAGGAGGAAATGTGTTTTGAGTAAGCTCAAAAGTACATCAGCAATACATGTCTCTGAGGCCTGACAGCTACAACTGAATTAGCACAGTAAGCTTCACTTATCATGACCACTAAACCTTCATCCTTTCGTGACACCATCATATGTTTAAATACAAGCTTATGCTTTCAAGGCATACCTCTAAAAGTTTCCAGAGCCAAACAAATGAGATATCAAACTGATGAACAGTAGATAAATGAGGCAGCGAATGAGAGCATCAAATATGACAAGGGGAGCTATAGCAGTAGCTTCCTTCAAAAAAGCCTGTGGAAAAGAATGTCAAGTAACTTGTAGAAGGTTTAAAACTAATCTCGTAAGCACTTCAATTCTTACAACAATGCAAGTTTTGGCATAGAAACACCAAACCTATTTAATTGCAAACTTGAGGAGACACATTTTCTTCTAACTTCTAAGACTCTAAAGCCCCCCTTCCGTTAACAAGTATGTAGGAAATGGGGACTGCCAACACAAGAGGAGACAAGGAAAGAATGGCACATTTTGTAAAACTTATCAGACAGGTAAATTGGACAACCACAACAGGAGCAACTCCTTTACAAACTACCATGAAGGATTTCAATTTACCTCTAAACATTAGCTTTTCCCCTCACTACCTCTAAACTAGTAAACATTAACTTAACTTCCAAAGAGTAAGGACCATAAAAGGTAAAAATCAGCCTTGAAGTATTTCAGACACTTTAGAACATTAGATGGTAACCATGCCATGTTCGTGCCATATCATGTCAGACACGTATAGGAGTCCAAAAATACACTAAACCAATATCTATATACATCGTCCAGGTGGCCATGTCTGTCACATGTCAATAATTGTCATGTTGTATTTGAGTCAATATAATAGGTAGTTATCTATTGTGATTAATTTGGAAGTCTTTAACCCTCCCTCTGCCCCCTTGCACAGGACCATGTTGTAACGTACATGCTTATTCGGTATGAAATCCCAAGGTGTCAGCCAATACTGATAACTCGGCCCCATGGTTTACATGCTTATTCGTATTAACCCCGAGGTGGAGACTTCCTAGCTTGGCACAATTCTGGATAGTTCTCTACCTAAATCGACGACAGTAATAAACCTACAAGATCAATTTCTTTATTGGTTTCAACCAAAACTTCAAACCACGGTAAAGAAAAAAACCCTCTTAGGCAGGTAGCTAATCGTAATACCATAATAGGGGGGAAAATTATTTGGCACTTCTCTTTCCTCTTTTCCCTCTTGTATCATCTCACATTTCTTCCTTTTTCGAAGCCAGTTGTTAAAGGTTAAGCTAAAAGGAGTATTAAGTAACTGAGACTATAATAAAGCCTATACAACTTATGATTATTACATAAAGAAGTATAAACAAAAAATTCACCAAATAATTTACTTCCAGTCGCTAGAAAATCACAAACTTGTATTTTACAATTAACTAACAACTTTAGGGCATTTACATCAAAGATCGACATGGGAAGTAATGGCATAAGCTCTAATAAATAATACAAGTTATAATGCTTTGATTGTCTAAGAAGAATAAAATGTCATTTATTGTCATTGTAAGCAACTAACCGTAAATACAGCCAGTAGTAAATTCTAATTGGAATATTGAAGGTTGCGACTACAATAAGTACTAACAAATATTTGAATTTGAAGGCTGACTAGACTATGTAGTAAATTGGAGAACAACAAAGAAACGACCGGATTCTTTGTGGCCGCTGGATTCGAGGAATCTCCAGTTAATATATCCAGCTTGCGATGAGGGATATCATTCCAACACAGCTTATTTCTTCGTCAAGAAGATTTCGGAATGATCATACTAGTGTCACTATCAGTATAAGAGTCTGACTGTTTCTCGCCCTAACAAAATAATCTAGGCATCATAATTGTTAAGTCCCTATTACTACACTAAAACTCTAAAGTATTGCTATGGGATGAAGGTGATATATTTACATTATTCAACAAACCCCTGCACGTTGAAAACCCTTTTTTTTGTGTTTGGGAGCTGGATTCACGCAGTGGCACAATTTCTTTTTACCAAATCCGCTTAAAATGCACGCCGGAGAGATTGAACCTGGGCTGTTCAGGTATCAAGTTAAAATCCCTACCACTAAACCAAACTCAAGAGTGTTATTAAGGGATGAGGGTCATATATTTATATTACTCAACTTTAGTTTAAGGTACAACAAAGATACAAAAATTCTGAATATTACCAAATGGATATCTAGAATCAAAAGATTAACAACAGAAAAATTCAAATGTCAGCATCTACATTCAGTCATGAGAGACCTCCAAAAGTGCATGAGTTCCTTGATACTGTTAAAGCCCCGCCCACTCCTCCAACAATTTAAGAGTTCTAATGAGGGTTGAGGGTTACATTTTAATTTTTCCAACATGCCCCACTTTTGGGTGCCCATTTTATGAGCTGAGAGCTGGATTCATGCAATGGAACAACCTTTTAAGATCTGCATAAAATGGCACGCCAGACGAGATATAACCCGGGTTGCTTTGATACCATGTTAAATTCCATGCCACTTCACCAAAACTCTAGAGTTCTGATAATGGCTGAGGGTTATACTTCTATATTATTCTTACAATAGAAGCCTGATAGGCAAACAATTGACACTAACTGCATTCGGATCTCTCTAACAATGTTAGCTGTCTAACTGCAGTACTATCTATAACGTTGCTTAACTACTACAGTTTGAGGAACAATTTAAGAAAATGATTATTGCATCAGCTTTTGCCAATGCCATCAAATGAAAGCAAACAAATAAAGCAAAAACCATAGGCATAAATCCACTACAAGTTGATGACATAAGCAACAAGCCTTCAAGTAGAAACCAGAATATGCATCAAATAAGATTAATGTTAGGTACCACTAATGTCACCTTAAGCACCAAAAATCCGGGAGAAATTACAAATACAAGGAACTCCAAAATATGCCTCTTCAAGAATAACAATCTGAAAACCTTCGGATTCACACGATTGCAGACACTTTTATTCTAAAGCATATGTCAAGAACAGATGCAATGTTGGTCAGTGTCTACATAATAATATGAGACTTGGAGTTGGCCCCTTATCCAGAGGGTCCGGACACGTAAAATACAAAGTTAGAAATGTGACAGATGACTACGTCTTACTGGCACATCAGCACAAAGTTTTTTTTTTGTTATGTTTTTGGAGTAAAATAGGTGCAATGTTTATGTATGCATGTCCTATGGATATATCTAACGTGTAAAATAACAAGTTCAAAAAAAAAAAGGAGAAAGAATACTAGTAATTCAATAGCCTAAACTAGAATTTTGCTTATAAAATGTAGAATACCTTTTCTTCTCTTCCTCTTCTTTTTTTAATTTCTCAATGGCATTTTTTCGCTCTACTAACCCAAGACTAGGGCTTCGAGACTTGAGTACAGGAGACCTCGTAGGGCTCCTGCTTTTTTGCCTTTTGTAGCGCCTAGGTGAAGGTGACCGGCTTTTACGCCTTCTAGGAGTTGGAGAACGGCTCTTACGCCATCTTGGGGAAGGAGAACGACTTTTTTTCCTGGTTAAGAATTATTAAAGAGTCAGGAAATGGCATAGGGAAATTCTGAAAGTGAAAAAATATGATTAGATATCTTAGTTCAACGACAGAAATATATGAAATATTGATGCAAAATAACAGATACAGTTACCTCAGACATTGTATATAGTAATCTTTGTAAGCTCCATCTTTAATCAAATCAAATCAAATCGTAAGTCCAAATAAAACATCCAAAGAATAACCATGGACAATCATCACCTGTCTATGTAGTTCCGTATTTTTGGAGAGGTGAATCGAGGAAACTTAAAACATTTTACTTATAAATGTTAAGTTTTAGGAATATCTCATCCACTTGTATAAGCTCCTACTGAAGTTTGATGCATGTTGTATTGATGCGATAATGAAATCTAATATTCTTGTCATAGGCATAGCCGCATAAGATCATCCATTACCCAAGCCATGTGTTTAAAGTTATCCTTCCAGCACTGCCAACGAGTAAAGACAACGTAACAGAGATCGGTGCAGTGGTTCAATTGAAAAGAACTGTTAGCATAGTTTTGCAAACGTTTTTGGTTGCATAGTTATCGAAAACCTATATGAGTTACTTACTACACTCTTTTGCCACATATTTACCAAAATGTTTAAGAATTGTATACATATAAATAAAATCAAGTTTTCCTTAGCTCAAAGTAATCTTGACGTGTAATGGTTTGTTTTAACATTCTCATTTATATAAGTTTAAGGGAGTAATATGGTAATGATAAAATAAAAAACATACGATGGAAGTTCTTCACAAGGATTTCTTCATGGTCTCCCATTATTAAGTGTACTTAAATCATAAAAACAAATGTCTACAAAGGTGTAAATTTCAGGACAATTATCAACCACAAGCCATCACTATTATAAAATTACCTGACTGGAATAAAACTTGCGCTTGGAAATATCCTACACTATCACCGCCTTAAAGACTTACATCATCTCCCATAGACATGTTCAAACACATTGCAGTCATCATCAGTCTTCTTATTCTACTGGCAACGGTCGTATACTGGGATGAAGAGTAAGCCAGTGAACATTTGATCATGTCAATATCATTTGATTTGTTTCCAACGTAATAAATGGAGCATATAAGGAACTGTTGCAGAATTTGTTCCGAGAGATTGCCTCTAGAAAACTGAAAGTTGACCTAAAACAAGCGAACATCCACCATGCGCAGGTCCCAGAATTCTCCAAGTTTCATTTTTGACTACAAATATGAATTTTTCCATCTACAAATAACATTACCCAATCCAAAAAGGGTGATCTGTCGGACTAGCTTCACAAAACAACCCAAACAATCTTAATCGACTACCACATTATTTTCAAGTTTATCTATTTAGCATGTTGTGTGCATTTATTACTAGGACCTGCTTAATAGTCCTATCCAAACATTTCGTATCCGAATTCCAATCTCGATTTAAGGTTCTCGTTGAATCAAAACAGACATACTCTCCTTGGCCTTCCAATTCAATGAGCCAACACGGCATCACTACCCCGCAAAAGGGCGTCCAAGTGCCACAAGGCTCCCGCTAACACAGGTCTGGGAGGGTTAACACGTACGCAAACTTACTACAGTATACGGAGAAGCTGTTCCCACAACTCAATCTCGCATCCTCAACGACAAATGCGGCGAAGCGAAGCTTCGAAGTCGCACGCCCCCGCATGCAAAAATCTCGTCGCACATACAGCATAATACCAACAAGAGAAAGCCGACACTAAACATCTGATTAAGCCATGGGAGTCAATCCTCCCCCTTTATTCTTCTCCAATACTTTTTCTGTGTGGTAGATTCTAGTTCGATCAATTAGGTTTAAAGAAACGAACGAAATTATCTAATTCCAGAATGGTAATGGATCCACCTATATGAATAGGGGGAACGGCTCCGGTCGCGGCGGCTCCTCCGGCCGCTTCTGTACCTATGGCTCACCGGCGACGGGGACCGGCGCCTCCTCACCGAGGGCGATCGGGATCGGGACAACGACCGAGGCATCCTTCGCCAAAAATTCTCAATTCCCTGCAATAAAAAAAAATTTTGATGGCTGTAATTAACAACAAATTCATGGCAAATTCTGAAACAGATAGAAGAAGAATAAAGAATCACCACTTCGATGAACGAAATTGGTGCAATCGATCTCGAAACCCTATTAGAATAGAAAGAGGGCTTCCAATGGATGATCAGGAGGGAAAGAGGAAACCCTAAAAAATAGTGAGGGGGAGGAGAAGAAGCAGCAGCAGCTTTGATTGGACAGAGGAAGAGGAAGAGGAAGAGGAAGAGAGGAAGGAGAGGGTCTTGTTATTTGTGGATTGTGTTTGGTTTGCATATTTTTCTGATAGGTTTCTTGTATTTAACCCCCACAAGTCCTGTTATTTGCTACCTAATATAACGTACCATTCAGAAGTGATTCACTGATTAGAGCATCATTAGTAATGCCCATCCTATTTTCTAGATGAAAATTGTCACGATCCGTATCCAATGTAAGGACACGAATGCGTAACAGCGTCCAGCCTACGTCGTAGAAACGGCATAGTACACTGTAGGTCTACTATCTAATAATGTACATTAACCTGTCATCTCCCAAAAGAAGGATATAATAAATACATATAAACTCAATCACAATCTAAGGGCATGTTTGGTAACCGGAATTTGGGGCCGGAAGTGGTATTTTTGCTGGAAGTGGAGTATGGATCTCCAAATCCTCCGTTTGGTTGCAAGAAAAAAGGAATTGGATTTTGCTTTGGGAATAGGGATGCAGTTCCTGTCCCCCCTGCAATTTCCCACTCCCACATCCTCTCCATTCTATCGGATGTGAGAGGAAAGAGGCGGTAATTATTTATCTAATTAACATACTTTAAAAAAAAAGGATTAAGAACCCTCATCCGACCATCGCCGTCGAGGATCTGGACTGGAGAGGCGCCGCGTCGAGCAAATCCCTACTGCCTGTGTCGAGCAAATCCCGAACACCACCGTCGAACTAGGATCTGGAGTGGAGATCCGACCGCCCGCGTCGAGCCGTCCGGGTCGAGTCCGACCTCCACCGTCGACGACGAGCAGCGGTTGCAACGAACGGAATCTGGAGTGGAGATCCCTACCACCCGCGTCGAGCAGACCCCGACCGCTCGCATGGAGCCGTCCGCGTCGAGTCCAACCTCCGCCGTCTGAGCAGATCCCGACCGCCCGCGTCGAGTCCGACCTCCGGCTGCAACGAACGGATAGGGGTGAGTGAGGGAAGAGGTGGAAGATGATATGCTCTTTCTCTCTCTCTCCTCTTTGGATTTTAATAGAGATAAAATTTAGATATTAATATAATATAATAATGTTTTTTTAAGTATGTTAATTAATTAGATAAATATCTCAAAGAGATTTATATTAATTATTTCAGCTAATTATAATCAATATTTATTAATTAAGCTAATTATTATAATAATAATTTTTTAACATACTCTTATATTTTTTTACTTTCCACTTTTCTATCCTAACCAAACACTCTTGTCCCCTACTAGGGGGACAAGAAAGTGTATGGATTCCTATACACTTTTCTTATTGAAAGTCAAAATCCAAATCCACTTCCTGTAAGCCCCTGAATTTTGGGCTTATTTTTTTCAATTTTATAAATCAATTATTTTGAATTAATATTATTATTTGTTTATTATTTGATTTAATGCTCTTTACCGTGCCTTTGACTTCTGGAGCGTCAGGGATGCCAGTCTTTGGAAACTTTCTTCTTGAAGTTTGAGGTAGACGAGATTACCTTCACGTCGATATATCATGTCCCATCCAAACTCGTTCCCTTGTGCTCCTTTTGTATCGCGCAAGTTCGGGTCAATTTAGACCATTTAAATTATTAATTGATTTCTCACTCTTTTTCTTGATCCCCATAAGCGCGCTACCATGACTTTTAATTTAGGAGCACCAGACTAGTCATTCTCTCGAAACCAACTTGTCATGCCTGATCTACTCGAGACGCTCTTCACCCTTGACCTTCGTGTCCCACTCAGACACTCCATTTTGTGCTCCATTTCCTTCGCACAACTTTCGGTTCAATTTAGACCAATTTATCGTCTGCCGTAATTCGTGATTTAACTTCCAATTTAATTTTCGGGTCCGACATCGACCCAACCTAGTCGACCCCAAATATGGACATGGCCCCCATGAAGCCTACTACCCGCCTGAAACTTGTGTCCCATTTATTAGAGTCCCCGCATGTTACTTATTTGTCCATGATTATAAACACCTATTTTAATTCGGATATTGTCCCCTGTCCGATTTTGGCCCAAAATTACCGTTTTGCCCCTGTGTCCAAATTAGATTTTTGGACAGGCTATCCTAGCTGATTTGACCATTTTGGACACGTTGGTGATGTTAGTTTTATCATCCGACAACATCTGTATATTTTTTTCCCTTTTTGTGTCATCCTATTATTATAATATTTTCTCCTTTTGGTTGTTTTAGAGACCTGTCGATTTCAGTGATTTCTAAATCATTGAAATTCATAAGTTGACCTTGTAGATGTTTATAGAGACTAGCTTGACCATGGTTGACTATTTTGACTAGACGTCGAAGTAGAGTCAACATTTGACCTAGGTTAGACTAGTTTTGACCCTGGTTGACCACAGTTGACTATTTTGACCAAAGTCAACCGGAAGTCAACCGTAGCCTAAAATTTACTAGAACTGGACCGAAGTTGACCAGTTGACCCAAAGTCAACTGTTAGTCAACGTTAGTCAAGTTTGACCTAGAGTTGACCTAGTATTGACCAGAGTTGACCAGTTGACCAAAGTCAACTGTACGTCAACTTTGACCCAGTTTGTCTTAGTTTGACCTAGATGTTAGTATATCTTTTGACCCTGATCAGCTCTTGCATTATTTCATCTTTAGGTCTGTGGCTTTACTCTGAACCCTGATTCATATTGATAGCAGGACCCCAGGCGAGTACATTCTCTGATAACTTATTCCCAATTTATGATAACTGTTATGATTCATATACTTAGTGTTGATATGCTTATTCCTGACACATGGTTCTCACGGATTGGTATTCTTGGATCCCGACGAGAGATGTTTCTCCTTCTTAGGTTGGGATATATTGTGCAAGCACCCTTGTAGCTCTTGCTCAATATGTGGTCACTGATTCTAGAGCAGGTTCGCGACCTTCTCATTAGAATCCCGTGCAGTGACGTGTCCTATTTGGATCCATTCTACCAGTTGGGGTAGGGGGAGTAGTAGCGTATGCCTGTGATCATATCCCCTTGTATTCTTGAACAGTGTGAGTCATATACCGCACTTATGACTTGCCAGGCCGATTCTTGACAGTTACCCAAGCCGATCACAAGTTGAAACTGCTACTCACACACATTGGATATATAGCTTACCTTGATTTGTGTACATGCCATGATTCAGTTCTACTTTCTTGTTATAGCTCTAGCTCTACAGCTTACCATGCCATGATACATACATGTACACTCCATGATTTTATTGTATATGCTCTATTTACAGTCTTATAGCTTTTATTCTATCTTGAGATCTGTTATGAGATAAATGTACTCGTTCCGCTCCTGACTGGATACGTTATGAAAATATTACAGATGTTGATGCTAACTGAGGTGGTTCCCACTATTCTTCTCTATGAGTTGCCTGGTAGTTATCCTTAGTTAGTCCTGTTGTTCCTTCTTTATTTTTCTGTCTTATGATCATAGTAGATTCTAGTTGTTCTAGTGATATTGTTATTATTTCTTGTCTTATCTTCCTTAGTTTTCGTGATGTGACATGAGTACATTTCTAGTTATGGATTCTTAGATGTTGTAGTTAGTATAGTATACTTGACAGCGTTCTACCGCCGATACCGCGGCGTAGGCTGGGCGTGGCCCACGTATTCGTACCCGTATAATCCGGGTGCGGGTCGTGACACGTTTTTAGTGGTGGCCCATGCAGGTCAGTCTTTGCAATTAATGCGAAGTCGTGGTAGTACTTGAGCCTATCTGTACTACTGCGAGCCTGCCCTAGGATTAAGGTTGAGTAATGGAATATTTTAGGATTTTGGTACTCAGTCACATATTAGGAACTATTGGTAGATTCCAGGGATGACCCCTGGGAATCTTATTTCGAACATTTTGAAAATTTTCCCATTTGTTCTTGTCCGTTCGAATTTCTGAAATATCTGTCCTTATCAAACTTTATTCCTTCTTGGGATGAGTTTGTGGACCCCAGAGGGAAGGTATGAGTTGGACTTATTTATCATCTAGGTTGGGGAGAGAATATGATTTACCAACCTCGTATCATGGTCGAGGTTTGTTTTAGATTATATTCCACCATTTTCTATCTTGACCTAGGTAGTACCCTCGGGACTTTCCCTGAAATTTTCCTCCGAACCCTATCTCGAAAGTTGTTTCCGTTGTTTCTATTAACTTACCCTTGACTTGTTGAAATTTTAAATCTTAATATTCGTTGTTGACCTTTGATTTTGTTTTGGATAATTCTTTTAAGAATTGAGTTAAGATATCCTGATAAACATATTTTGGGACGAGTACGATGAGAACGGTAAGTGTCTACTTTATTTATGGAGTTTAGAATTCATCGCAGTCATATTAGCTAGCGAGACATGGACATGGAGCCTGATTTTGGATATACTATCCTAGTTATGTCATTTAGGTTCTCTTGCAGCCATACCGGATGGCGTGATAAGGAATCTAGATGACATAATTATAGGGTATATACCATAGTTATGGACTTTATTGTTTATTACCGCTATGCTTACTGGCGTGGCGAGAATTCTGGCAACATGATTTGGGATAGACGTGTATGGTTATCAGGTCATATCTTAAATTGATTCACTTCTTTTACCAATTGAGCAAGATAATTCCTACCATTATTTCTTGTTTATCATTATTTTCTCTCCCATCATATGATGATTTCCTCATCTTGCCATCATTTCCTTTGACTTGTTTAACTATGTCTTGATTACACCAATCAACTCTTCCGTATCTACTTCTGTCATCTACACTTGGAAACTCTGAAATTTTTTTTTGAAATTTCATATCTCAATTGTTTCTTAAATTTCGATACTGTTAAGAATTTGATTTCCTTCTGTCCATGACCAATCAATTTTGGTCGTCTTGTTTATCGTGCCAAAGAGTCTTGATTGCTGACTAGACTCTAGATGACTTCAATTTTCTTTGTGACTTGGTTTCCTTTCTAAATTGTGCTTTTAGGACCTTGATTTCGAATTCATGATTTTATCGTTTTTCATAACTGAACTTGGATCTTGATCGTGCTTATGTGACCTATAATCTAGATTCTATCAAGTCTATCTCTCAATCGTGCTATTCTCAAATTTGTCTCTCCATTTGCTTCTCTTAGCCCTGTTTTAGATCATGACTATCCAACTTTGATTTTCATGATCTTGATAATCTTAACCCTCAAATCGTGCCAAGTGAACTTAGACTATTTTCGATTTCAATCGCGTTTGAACTTGGATTGTATTTCATGATTTTATCAATCATCCTCCTAAATCTTTGATCGGGCCTATAAGACATTGACTTCGATTTTTGTTTGTGTCTGAAATTTTATCTCAACTATGCCAAACCTTGTTTTGGTCATGGTTAGCTTTTCATCTTGATCGGGCCTGTGTGACTTTCGGGTTAATTTTCATCAACCTAAGTCCTACGGGTCACCCCGTACTTGAACTTCATTTATATCGTCGACTCCTCTAATCGTTTCTAAAATTGTGCCCTAATGACTTGGCTTATTTCTGAAATCATGCACATATAATTTTGTTCACATCATGATTCTATCGTGCCAAATCCCTCATCGTGCCTGAACAATTGTAAATCGATTTTCTTGATTATGTAAACTCATCATTCTTGGATCGTGCCTAAATATTGCCTAAATCTTCTATCAGGTTTTAACCCCACTACCAACCTTTAATTTCGAGGACGAAATTTTTATAAGGTGGGTAGGATTGTAAGCCCCTGAATTTTGGGCTTATTTTTTTCAATTTTATAAATCAATTATTTTGAATTAATATTATTATTTGTTTATTATTTGATTTAATGCTCTTTACCGTGCCTTTGACTTCTGGAGCGTCAGGGATGCCAGTCTCTGGAAACTTTCTTCTTGAAGTTTGAGGTAGACGAGATTACCTTCACGTCGATATATCATGTCCCATCCAAACTCGTTCCCTTGTGCTCCTTTTGTATCGCGCAAGTTCGGGTCAATTTAGACCATTTAAATTATTAATTGATTTCTCACTCTTTTTCTTGATCCCCATAAGCGCGCTACCATGACTTTTAATTTAGGAGCACCAGACTAGTCATTCTCTCGAAACCAACTTGTCATGCCTGATCTACTCGAGACGCTCTTCACCCCTGACCTTCGTGTCCCACTCAGACACTCCATTTTGTGCTCCATTTCCTTCGCACAACTTTCGGTTCAATTTAGACCAATTTATCGTCTGCCGTAATTCGTGATTTAACTTCCAATTTCATTTCCGGGTCCGACATCGACCCAACCTAGTCGACCCCAAATATGGACATGGCCCCCATGAAGCCTACTACCCGCCTGAAACTTGTGTCCCATTTATTGGAGTCCCCGCATGTTACTTATTTGTCCATGATTATAAACACCTATTTTAATTCGGATATTGTCCCCTGTCCGATTTTGGCCCGAAATTACCGTTTTGTCCCTGTGTCCAAATTGGATTTTTGGACAGGCTATCCTAGCTGATTTGACCATTCTGGACACGTTGGTGATGTTAGTTTCATCATCCGACAACATCTGTATATTTCTTCCTTTTTTGTGTCATCCTATTATTATAATATTTTCTCCTTTTGGTTGTTTTAGAGACCTGTCGATTTCAGTGATTTCTAAATCATTGAAATTTATAAGTTAACCTTGTAGATGTTTATAGAGACTAGCTTGACCATGGTTGACTATTTTGACTAGACGTCGAAGTAGAGTCAACATTTGACCTAGGTTAGACTAGTTTTGACCCTGGTTGACCACAGTTGACTATTTTGACCAAAGTCAACCGGAAGTCAACCGTAGCCTAAAATTTACTAGAACTGGACCGAAGTTGACCAGTTGACCCAAAGTCAACTGTTAGTCAACGTTAGTCAAGTTTGACCTAGAGTTGACCTAGTATTGACCAGAGTTGACCAGTTGACCAAAGTCAACTGTACGTCAACTTTGACCCAGTTTGTCTTAGTTTGAC
Source organism: Iris pallida (assembly GCA_029216955.1). NCBI lineage: Eukaryota > Viridiplantae > Streptophyta > Magnoliopsida > Asparagales > Iridaceae > Iris > Iris pallida. The sequence goes on along the minus strand of JANAVB010035417.1, from coordinate 7,753,776 downwards.
CTAGATGTTAGTATATCTTTTGACCCTGATCAGCTCTTGCATTATTTCATCTTTAGGTCTGTGGCTTTACTCTGAACCCTGATTCATATTGACAGCAGGACCCCAGGCGAGTACATTCTCTAATAACTTATTCCCAATTTATGATAACTGTTATAATTCATGTACTTAGTGTTGATATGCTTATTCCTGACACATGGTTCTCACGAATTGGTATTCTTGGATCCCGACGAGAGATGTTTCTCCTTCTTAGGTTGGGATATATTGTGCAAGCACCCTTGTAGCTCTTGCTCAATATGTGGTCACTGATTCTAGAGCAGGTTCGCGACCTTCTCATTAGAATCCCGTGCAGTGACGTGTCCTGTTTGGATCCATTCTACCAGTTGGGGTAGGGGGAGTAGTAGCGTATGCCTGTGATCATATCCCCTTGTATTCTTGAACAGTGTGAGTCATATACCGCACTTATGACTTGCCAGGCCGATTCTTGACAGTTACCCAAGCCGATCACAAGTTGAAGCTGCTACTCACACACATTGGATATATATAGCTTACCTTGATTTGTGTACATGCCATGATTCAGTTCTACTTTCTTGTTATAGCTCTAGCTCTACAGCTTACCATGCCATGATACATACATGTACACTCCATGATTTTATTGTATATGCTCTATTTACAGTCTTATAGCTTTTATTCTATCTTGAGATCTGTTATGAGATAAATGTACTCGTTCCGCTCCTGACTGGATACGTTATAAAAATATTACAGATGTTGATGCTAACTGAGGTGGTTCCCACTATTCTTCTCTATGAGTTGCCTGGTAGTTATCCTTAGTTAGTCCTGTTGTTCCTTCTTTATTTTTCTGTCTTATGATCATAGTAGATTCTAGTTGTTCTAGTGATATTGTTATTATTTCTTGTCTTATCTTCCTTAGTTTTCGTGATGTGACATGAGTACATTTCTAGTTATGGATTCTTAGATGTTGTAGTTAGTATAGTATACTTGACAGCGTTCTACCGCCGATACCGCGGCGTAGGCTGGGCGTGGCCCACGTATTCGTACCCGTATAATCCGGGTGCGGGTCGTGACACGTTTTTAGTGGTGGCCCATGCAGGTCAGTCTTTGCAATTAATGCGAAGTCGTGGTAGTACTTGAGCCTATCTGTACTACTGCGAGCCTGCCCTAGGATTAAGGTTGAGTAATGGAATATTTTAGGATTTTGGTACTCAGTCACATATTAGGAACTCTTGGTAGATTCCAGGGATGACCCCTGGGAATCTTATTTCGAACATTTTGAAAATTTTCCCATTTGTTCTTGTCCGTTCGAATTTCTGAAATATCTGTCCTTATCAAACTTTATTCCTTCTTGGGATGAGTTTGTGGACCCCAGAGGGAAGGTATGAGTTGGACTTATTTATCATCTAGGTTGGGGAGAGAATATGATTTACCAACCTCGTATCATGGTCGAGGTTTGTTTTAGATTATATTCCACCATTTTCTATCTTGACCTAGGTAGTACCCTCGGGACTTTCCCTGAAATTTTCCTCCGAACCCTATCTCGGAAGTTGTTTCCGTTGTTTCTATTAACTTACCCTTGACTTGTTGAAATTTTAAATCTTAATATTCGTTGTTGACCTTTGATTTTGTTTTGGATAATTCTTTTAAGAATTGAGTTAAGATATCCTGATAAACATATTTTGGGACGAGTACGATGAGAACGGTAAGTGTCTACTTTATTTATGGAGTTTAGAATTCATCGCAGTAATATTAGCTAGCGAGACATGGACATGGAGCCTGATTTTGGATATACTATCCTAGTTATGTCATTTAGGTTCTCTTGCAGCCATACCGGATGGCGTGATAAGGAATCTAGATGACATAATTATAGGGTGTATACCATAGTTATGGACTTTATTGTTTATTACCGCTATGCTTACTGGCGTGGCGAGAATTCTGGCAACATGATTTGGGATAGACGTGTATGGTTATCAGGTCATATCTTAAATTGATTCACTTCTTTTACCAATTGAGCAAGATAATTCCTACCATTATTTCTTGTTTATCATTATTTTCTCTCCCATCATATGATGATTTCCTCATCTTGCCATCATTTCCTTTGACTTGTTTAACTATGTCTTGATTACACCAATCAACTCTTCCGTATCTACTTCTGTCATCTACACTTGGAAACTCTGAAATTTTTTTTTGAAATTTCATATCTCAATTGTTTCTTAAATTTCGATACTGTTAAGAATTTGATTTCCTTCTGTCCATGACCAATCAATTTTGGTCGTCTTGTTTATCGTGCCAAAGAGTCTTGATTGCTGACTAGACTCTAGATGACTTCAATTTTCTTTGTGACTTGGTTTCCTTTCTAAATTGTGCTTTTAGGACCTTGATTTCGAATTCATGATTTTATCGTTTTTCATAACTGAACTTGGATCTTGATCGTGCTTATGTGACCTATAATCTAGATTCTATCAAGTCTATCTCTCAATCGTGCTATTCTCAAATTTGTCTCTCCATTTGCTTCTCTTAGCCCTGTTTTAGATCATGACTATCCAACTTTGATTTTCATGATCTTGATAATCTTAACCCTCAAATCGTGCCAAGTGAACTTAGACTATTTTCGATTTCAATCGCGTTTGAACTTGGATTGTATTTCATGATTTTATCAATCATCCTCCTAAATCTTTGATCGGGCCTATAAGACATTGACTTCGATTTTTGTTTGTGTCTGAAATTTTATCTCAACTATGCCAAACCTTGTTTTGGTCATGGTTAGCTTTTCATCTTGATCGGGCCTGTGTGACTTTCGGGTTAATTTTCATCAACCTAAGTCCTACGGGTCACCCCGTACTTGAACTTCATTTATATCGTCGACTCCTCTAATCGTTTCTAAAATTGTGCCCTAATGACTTGGCTTATTTCTGAAATCATGCACATATAATTTTGTTCACATCATGATTCTATCGTGCCAAATCCCTCATCGTGCCTGAACAATTGTAAATCGATTTTCTTGATTATGCAAACTCATCATTCTTGGATCGTGCCTAAATATTGCCTAAATCTTCTATCAGGTTTTAACCCCACTACCAACCTTTAATTTCGAGGACGAAATTTTTATAAGGTGGGTAGGATTGTAAGCCCCTGAATTTTGGGCTTATTTTTTTCAATTTTATAAATCAATTATTTTGAATTAATATTATTATTTGTTTATTATTTGATTTAATGCTCTTTACCGTGCCTTTGACTTCTGGAGCGTCAGGGATGCCAGTCTCTGGAAACTTTCTTCTTGAAGTTTGAGGTAGACGAGATTACCTTCACGTCGATATATCATGTCCCATCCAAACTCGTTCCCTTGTGCTCCTTTTGTATCGCGCAAGTTCGGGTCAATTTAGACCATTTAAATTATTAATTGATTTCTCACTCTTTTTCTTGATCCCCATAAGCGCGCTACCATGACTTTTAATTTAGGAGCACCAGACTAGTCATTCTCTCGAAACCAACTTGTCATGCCTGATCTACTCGAGACGCTCTTCACCCCTGACCTTCGTGTCCCACTCAGACACTCCATTTTGTGCTCCATTTCCTTCGCACAACTTTCGGTTCAATTTAGACCAATTTATCGTCTGCCGTAATTCGTGATTTAACTTCCAATTTAATTTCCGGGTCCGACATCGACCCAACCTAGTCGACCCCAAATATGGACATGGCCCCCATGAAGCCTACTACCCGCCTGAAACTTGTGTCCCATTTATTGGAGTCCCCGCATGTTACTTATTTGTCCATTATTATAAACACCTATTTTAATTCGGATATTGTCCCCTGTCCGATTTTGGCCCGAAATTACCGTTTTGTCCCTGTGTCCAAATTGGATTTTTGGACAGGCTATCCTAGCTGATTTGACCATTCTGGACACGTTGGTGATGTTAGTTTCATCATCCGACAACATCTGTATATTTCTTCCCTTTTTGTGTCATCCTATTATTATAATATTTTCTCTTTTTGGTTGTTTTAGAGACCTGTCGATTTCAGTAATTTCTAAATCATTGAAATTCATAAGTTGACCTTGTAGATGTTTATAGAGACTAGCTTGACCATGGTTGACTATTTTGACTAGACGTCGAAGTAGAGTCAACATTTGACCTAGGTTAGACTAGTTTTGACCCTGGTTGACCACAGTTGACTATTTTGACCAAAGTCAACCGGAAGTCAACCGTAGCCTAAAATTTACTAGAACTGGACCGAAGTTGACCAGTTGACCCAAAGTCAACTGTTAGTCAACGTTAGTCAAGTTTGACCTAGAGTTGACCTAGTATTGACCAGAGTTGACCAGTTGACCAAAGTCAACTGTACGTCAACTTTGACCCAGTTTGTCTTAGTTTGACCTAGATGTTAGTATATCTTTTGACCCTGATCAGCTCTTGCATTATTTCATCTTTAGGTCTGTGGCTTTACTCTGAACCCTGATTCATATTGACAGCAGGACCCCAGGCGAGTACATTCTCTAATAACTTATTCCCAATTTATGATAACTGTTATAATTCATGTACTTAGTGTTGATATGCTTATTCCTGACACATGGTTCTCACGAATTGGTATTCTTGGATCCCGACGAGAGATGTTTCTCCTTCTTAGGTTGGGATATATTGTGCAAGCACCCTTGTAGCTCTTGCTCAATATGTGGTCACTGATCTAGAGCAGGTTTGCGACCTTCTCATTAGAATCCCGCTGCAGTGACGTGTCCTGTTTGGATCATTCTACCAGTTGGGGTAGGGGGAGTAGTAGCGTATGCCTGTGATCATATCCCCTTGTATTCTTGAACAGTGTGAGTCATTATCCGCACTTATGATTGCCAGGCGATTCTTGACCACTACTAAAATACCCCACTTTACGACGGATGTTTAGCGAGGATGGAGGATTCCGTCGCTAATAGCGACCAGTTTCCGACGTCAGCGACGGATTAGCGGCAGACAAACATAACATAATTTTTACAGTTTTAAATGTAAAATTCGTCGGGTTTCCGCGCTCAGTCGACGAACGTTAGCGACGGATTGTTTTTCCGTCGCTGTTCGTGCAAATGTTGGCGGCAAAATCTTTTAAAACATTGGCGGGAACTTTATCGGACTAACGGGCGAGGATACATCCGTCGGAAAACTTCTTTATTTGGCGA